>CM040190.1:45578349-46060849 GCA_022606455.1 Callitettix versicolor | reverse complement strand
CTTCATCCAGCAATTATAATTGTTCAAAAAACAATTATATATGCGTTTATCATATATAATAAACGGACTTTATTAGGTGTCGTTAAAATCTGTTTACGTGTTAGCACGATCTCGATCGAAATTTTAATCTGATTTAATTCAAAGGTGTTACAACAGTTTCAAAATGGCGGCCATTTCACAAAACTTTATAAACATCCTGAATTTTTTTGTTTTACGCTTTTTTTTGGAAACCTTAATGATAGTTAGAAACTGGATAGCCTAGAATTTTGAATTTTTCAATATTCGTTGAAATTATGAAACTAATTATGACGGCGGTCAGGGATCATATTCTTAATTTCAATTGTAATTTACGCTAACTACGTTCCTCCATGTACTGGGTGTTTGAAAAAGAACTCCCTAGTTTTGTATAAATTTAATGTTAAAATTAATGAAAAACTACATTAACGAGTACATACAATGAAACGGAATACCTTCAATTTTTTTAATGTTAGTAAACTTCAACGTGGGATCCATTTGTTGCTCTATACAAGTCGAGATGATATTCCACTCCTCGCCAGATATTCACAAACATAGCTGGTGTAACTGGCTCAACCGCCGCGATAATTCTTTCCCGTAGAGTTTGCAGTCACGGATCTTTTCAGCGTACACAACATTTGTATGTGTCCCCAAAAGTAAAGTCAAGTGGGATTAAGTCCGGGCTTCGCGGTGACCAAGAGATTGGGCCCGCGTATACACCTTCCCGGAAAGCGAGTGTCAAGAGCCGCACGCACACGGTTACTGTAATGAGGTGGAGCGCAAAACACAAGCCCTTTTTCCACCTCAATATCTTCCACTGGGGAAAGACATACTCTGTCAACATGTCACAGTATATGTCCCCGTTTATTGTTTTTCCTGCAAAAATGAAAGGACCAATCACACGATCTTCCGTCAAATCGCACCAAACATTAAGTTTTAGAGTCAGGTTGATGCTGAATAACAACTTGTGGTGACTGCTCCCCAAATTCTGCAGTTATGACGACTGATTGTTCCACTCACATAAAATGTTGCCTCATCAGAAAACAGAACATTTTACAAAAAAATGTTTATTTTCATCAATTCTATGAAGAACGTTAGCAGCAAATCTATTGTTTTTATCATCAGATTTAATTTCATGTAACAGTTGTAATTTGTATTCGCGCAAATGAAGTCACATCGTACAAAGTACCTTTAGGCACTCCTAGTTGTAGACTATGTCTGGCTAATGACGTCTTTCATTTCCGAACACACGAAACACGGATCTGTTCAACAGTAACTTCAAAAGTTCCCGGTCTACCTGGCGACTTCGCTTTTAAAACACTGCCAGTTTTCCTGAAAGACTTTAGCCAATTAAGGATAACTTTTGCTATGTGGTTCACCACCATACTAACGTCTAAAATTAAGTCGTACTGTTACAACAGATTCAGTTTGCACAAGCCAAATAACACACTGCGTCTTTTGTTGCGGAGTAGCCATTGCACTGCACTGAACGCCTGTCGCCGTTGGTCTCAAGGTCACGCAGGCCTGCCAACTGCAGAAAATGAATTCCCACATTTACGTGAGCAAAACGTGGACAGTTGATGAATTAAATAGCACAAACTAGAATAGAGTATGTCACGTTGTACAGATTCTAAGGTACATTAAAACTAGGGAGTTCCTTTCAAACACTCAGGTTGCTTAACGTAGTTAGAATCGATATCGCAAAATACACAACACTTAACTTACAAAATAGATCCACACGAAACTTACTCTGTAACGAGATCAGTACAACAGAACACATTCATAAAGTGCAAGACGATGTCGGTATAATTTGGATGTAAATTGGCGAAATCAATCCGCCAACAAGCCTCGCATATCCAATCAACATGGTAAGGTCGTGTTGTAATTCTGTTTGATTTCGGTGCAGTAATGCAGTTGTCATGTTGGCACAACTGGGCTGTACATAGTTTGCCTGGTGGTACGGTATGTCAATTCACGCTTGTTATGAACGGTATGTTTGCTTATTACGTCTTCGAAGTGGAACACGATTAAGGCGTCACGTTATGTATATGTAACGGAATTTCGGTTACTTCGTGAAGGAACGTCGAAATGGGGAAAATCTATAGGGTCTAGCGCAGTAAGATTTCTTTTGAAATGGTAAAAAATCGATTTCTGTGCCACTTGGGAAACAAATCGGAATAAAATTGCGAAAAAGCTTTAAAAAAACGTGCTGTAGGAATCAGGATCGGTGCTCATTTCAAAGTCTGGGGTTTTTCCATGATGGACGCTCCAATGTAAATTTCCTAAAACATGGTCTGTATATATGAAAAAAACCATAACCTATTTGCTATATTTCACTGGTATTCCAATACATTTTACTCTATCCAGTGATATACACAGAGACGAAAATCAAAGTGAAAACCAATTGTTTTAACTCAATCGACAAAGAATACAAAAAATCTCAATATCGACTTTATTTCACAAACGTTCTTTAGGCCAGGTGGCCACCAAATGCGGAGCGGAATACGCATTCAAAACCTAACATATTGTTTTTAACGTAAGTGCATAACGGAACCATGCGACGCCGCTTGACTCCGCTCAGCTCCGTTACGCTTTCAGTGCCCGCACTTACACAAAAACATTAAGTTACGTTTTGAATGCTTAGTCCGCTCCGTTCAGCGCAACTCCGCTCCGCATCTGGTGGCCACCGGGCTGATACTTTGCCAATTTCGAAAACGAAAACGTGATTGTAAAAGCTTGAACCTGTCACAATTTTCCTGTTTACCGTTTAAACGCTGGTGGAACGTTACCGACAGACTGATAAAGCGAAAACACCAATACGATACTAAAGATTATATATTTCAGTAAGTAAAGACCACTTCACTGTGCAGTAGCCAGAGATTTATCTAGAAACTTTGAAATGACGTCACAATTGTCACAACAGACTGTATTGCATCACTGTGTATAGCTACAGGTGGTATTATTTTTGTTTAGCTCGCCGTTGCTAGACAACGGAAAAAGTGCATTAAATATACAGCACTGTGATCGGTTTCAAAACGCCTGCACTAGAATTAATTTAAAGGATTCTTTCCGTCGATAACAACTTTATTAAATCATAAAAACTATATAACCGTTATTATGAACATCTTAAATCCTAACATATTGAATGAACTATCTTTGTATGCTTGTCCTCTTTCCTCGGAAACGACTGTAAGACCGGGTGGTCACCAAATGCGGATCGAACTACGCGTTCAAAATCTAACAAACTGCTTCTAAGGTCACTGAAGCAGTCACTGAAAGCGTAACGGAACTGAGCAAAGTCAAGCGGTGTCGCTGGACTGCTCTCCGCGTAGCTTCAACTCTATCTAGGTTCGGTTTTTAACTAGACTTCGCTTCCCCCACCACGCTGACCACACCTTCAATATTATTACTGCATTTGTTTCCTACAATACGTTACAGTAGGCCTAAATATTTAGATTTGCAAGATATAAACGCGTTCTTTAAACTGAGAACCGCTCTGCATTCGGTGGCAGATTAAATGTTTTTTTATGTAATGTTGAAATATAATACAGAGTGATAAAAAAGTGGCTTAACTTATATAGAAATAAAAAAGTAATTTTATTCTATGCGACAGTTACAAAAACCGTTGAAGGTGTGCTCCCGTATGCAATTCATACAACTAAATACGACGCTGCATCTTCTTAAACACACTCTGTAACGTGTTTTTAAAGAAATTGCGGCAACACATCATTAGATTTATATAGAGTTACCGCATTTGGGCTACGAACAATCCACATCAGCTATACCAGAGACCACTTCACTCACAAAAATTAGGTATTTGATTTGCAATGTCACGAATTCGGATCTTCATAACATTTTTTTTCCATAACACAATAAATAGGGAATGATACATTCAGATTGTGCAACAGTTCGTAAATACCATCCCCACAGACCAGCTTCAGTACACGTGGTTTCAGCTCATACAACCAACAACATTACAACCATTACAAAAAGTGTGCTCGATATTAACGGCTAAAAGCCAAGTAGTTACACTACATGCCACTACGAACGCTGCAAGTTGCAAGGACCAGAGACGGAGAGTTTTGTGAAAATAGAGAGTACTATTATCTATTCAACTGTAATTGAACACTTTGCCACAAGATGCTACCAGCAGCGAGCGCTCACATCTCCCTTAAGGGTTATTATTCTAGTACATTTATATTCAATGTGATTTTTTTGTAAGAATGTTTTCATTGATTCTTCTCGGTACCCTTATTCACCGACCTGACATTCTCTTGTGGAGACACCTTAAGGATGTTGCTTACAAAACTCTTACATCCTTCCCGAATTGCAAGGACGTACAGAACGATGCGTTGCTAAAATTTCTCAACAAACGTTACAACTTATGTTTAAGAATGTCGTATAATGGAGCCCACTCTCAACAGTTTTTGTAACTGTCGCATAGAATAAAGTGTAAGGTCGTTAATTTTCCACACGGTTGCGCCACTTTTTCAACACTAAGTATTTTTTGACAATAAAATCAACCCTAATTGGTATCATCTTTGAATAAATTCGTATTAATTAAAACAAACTCGCCATATGAGTTTCTGCCAGAAAATCTAACATAATTTAATTTACTTAGGGATTTTTTAATATGTCTTTCTATTTTAAATAATAAACCTCATATTAAGGTACCTAAATAACATAATGGACTTAAAATTATTAGGCAAAATGTTTCGTAATGTTTTTTAAAAAACTTTAAATACTGACAATCATAAGAACTGGTACAATCAAAATTCCTACAAATTTATTAGCGAATTCCTATTTGAAAATGAGCTATTGAAGAGACAGTCAGACCCAGGACCTTTAAATGAGTGTTGAACCTAACCTCTAAATCACTTCTGAGGGATCGTTAAATTAGCACAAAAATGTTTTCTAAAGATTTACTGTTATTCAAAAAGTGTTTTATATACCACGATCAATGCTTATTTCATAGCCACGGGTTTGGGTATTACCATAATGGCCGCTCCGATACGAATACGCTTTAAAAGCGTAAAGCAGATCTTCATCTAACCGCATAGTGAACGCAATAAAACCAAAATAATAGCCTGTCTGAATAACTAAGGGATATCGTAAAACAGTGCATTTCCAAAAACATAATACGTTATAGTGCTCCTGTCCAGGGCAGTTAAACGGCAGCCGAAGAGGAAGCGCTCCCCTTACAGGAGATGAGATAGCCGGACACGTCACCTAGGGGAAATTGGATGGCAATTTAGGGTCAAGATTACCTACATATGTACGTCCAGCGTATATGTAGTGGAGGTAAGGGTGGAGGCCAACGGGAAATCGGTTTGCCTGACCACTTGAGTTATCTTGTGCCTTCAAGGCGAGATTTTCTGCCTTGTGTATCAGTGTGGAAATATTTCTGTTACATTGAACCCTACAGCAACGTTCCAATCAATACATTCTCGTGCATGAACAATATAATTTTTTAAGTAATCATTTTTACCGTAAATAATACAGTATTAGCGTATTAATACTGGAAAATGAGCTAATGGAGCGGCCAAAAGATGAAACCCCTACCAAGGATCATAAAATGAGCGTCGATAGTTTTATAAGTCGAGCAAGATTAACCGTCATTCTCGGGACGGTTGGGGTGACGGATAGCAGAAATAAACCACCCATACTTTCGGCGATCGATAAAAATAATGTACAATACTCTGTTCATAGCACACAATGTTTTATTATTATTATTATTATTTTTTGGAAAATGTATTAAAAATGTTGTCTTAAATTTTGTATTTAACTATAATTATGTATTACACAAACTTTACAGTCATAGGTCTTTAATGTAGTAAATTATCCGTACTTGAACATTTTGACAAGTATTCACGTAATATACGCGAGAGCACCGCACGAGCCACTTAACATAATCACGTGACTGTTACGTGATCAACTTACACGCTGAATGGTGTTATCGTAAATAGTATGAGAATGTTTATCTTACAATAAAAACATTCGTTCACTCTTTCGGAATATGTTGACATTATTTGAAGTGTTTCTCTCTTATTCCACTAGCTGATAGGATCTTTTACTATTCGATTATCAGTGTTTGCTTAGGGTAGGAATTAGTGTCAGCTGCCGTCGCCTGTGCTACAAGTAAGGTGTGTTCAGTTGTAGTGTTTTGTTTTGTCTAGAGGGTCACTGTTATTATTTATCACAAATTATTTACAATGGCAGAAAGTTAAATAACAGAATTAACTTGACGGTTAAAAGGGTGACGTTTAATCGAGACTACGGTGTGTGTGTGTGTGTGTGTGTGTGTGTGTGTGTGTGTGTGTGTGTGTGTGTGTGTGTGTGTGTGTGAGAGAGAGAGAGAGAGAGAGAGTTTGTGTGTATACGTTAAATTTGAAAACAATTCTTTGAGAGATTGGTTATTCGAAAAAAACATGTTTGAAACCTTATTTAAAAGGTTTTGGTCTCGAATTTTAAGGAAACCAAAACAGGCTAACACAAACGATATTGCACTTCCCCAAGCAGCTTACAGTGAGAGGGTAAATATTTATATAAAGAAAGGTTAGTCAAAAGTCCGCTTCCTTCTCTCTCTTAACCACTACAAAAGTTCTCCAACTGAAATATCGTTTGTGTTGGCCTACACATTTTTTTTAATTAAGCCCTAGCAAAGAGCCATAACAGGAGAAAATTGTCCATAAGAAATGAATAATAACGATCAGCTGTAAATAATAATTAAGTTTTCTCTACGGTAATAAAAGGATAATTTTCAAAACAGCTGTTTGATTAAAAAACAAACTGTAAATAAGTTTTAATATTAGGTTCTATAGCAACAATTTAAATTATTACAATTAAATTATTAAACACAATTTAAATCAGATAAAGTGTTACTGAAAAAAAGAAATATCGTGACAGATTAAATAAAATTTAATCTGATTTACGATTAAAAAAAATCTTGTTGCCAACTTTATAAAATAAAAAGAAAATTTAATTTATCCTATACAGTTCGAAAAACAGTGCAGTAACTAACTTGAGTGACTATTACAGTGTTCTCATGAGATGCATGAACGAGTTTGAAGGGTTATTACTACACGGCGACCTTTATACAACCTCGTACGTCTATTAAGCGCCCTTCCTGCATTCCTCAGTTTCAGAAAACGTTTAGAAGTTTGTTAAACAGACGTTCAAATGTTTAATTTTTAGTCGTTATTAAGGTTATGTGGTCGAGTTAAGTTTATGTAGATTTTTTTAGTTGTAATTGGTCTTAAAACTTATTTTCTTCTGTGTTGTCCTGTTGTGTGAATTAATATAGAATTGCAATACTTTCTGCAAATTTTGTTTGAACATCTATTGCCTGTACATTACAATAAATGAAAACATATTATAAAGCAATCATACCAACGGATTAGAAAGCTCCTACTAACACGGTATCATGTTCTAGGGCTAGTTTTGATGTTGGATTTTGCGGGACGCGTGATGCGAGGAACATGATTATATTGATATATAACGGTATATTTCGCGAGTCGCAAGTCTCATATTAAATTAATTATAATTAAAAATTTCTGTTTTCTCGCCCGGGGTCGAACCGGCTAGGAAAAATACCCTCAAGCCGACACAATTTTGCTAAAGTATTCGTTTTGACCGTGAAGTCCGTCTCTAGGGCATCGCTGACGTGGGGGGGGGAGTAATAATTCACGTGAACAATACGTTTGGGGCAAATAGGGAAGCGGCAGCAGTTACACGTGTGCGAGTTTTGTAAAATTTTACCGTTGAACTGTTTGCACGGAGTAATCAATGATTTAACGTACGCCTAACTACGTTCCTTTATTAATCCTGTATTCTGTACTTCCAGTCATACAACCGTAGGAAGTGGATGGTTTTTGTTCGCGAAATTGAAACGCTTTAAATTATTTACTTTAAATAACTTTTGAACGGATTTTTATTGGAAAATAAGCTATCGGACCGGATATAATGGGAAGGGAAGAGACAGCCCGGCAATCCTTACCTCTAACATTTAATACAGAATATTTTGTATTCATTGCCTACAGACCACCTTTTCTTTGATTGACACACACACACACACACACACACACACACACACACACACACACACATCGAATTGAGAGTAATTTAACAGAAACGTGAATTCACGAATAGTAAAAGAGCTTGAGAAGGAGTTGCGTGAATGGAAGGTATCTCTCTCTCTCTCTCTCTCCCTCCCTCCATCCCTCCCTCTCACCCCGCGAGCGCGCTTGTGTGTGTGTGTGTGTGTGTGTGTGTGTGTGTGTGTTGTGTACTCTTGTCCGCAATAGTAGGATGACGTTTTTATACGCAGAATTAACGGTTTTATTTTATTGCGAAACTTTGAAAAGAAAAAGTGAGAGCTCCCTGGTGGCCTGATGAACCTGTAAATACTCCAATATGTAGTTTCAACAACGCAAGTCTTTATTTTTGGTACACAATCAATCGGAATATTTAGCAAAATAACTTATGAAAGCTATACTCCGAATCCTACAATTTGTTGAACACTGAACTACTGCACTAGTGAAAAAACACAATTCTTATATTTTACATTATATATAATCTGATTTCACGATCTGCGTTAAAATTTTCAGAAACTTAGCGTTTCATATTTTCAAAAATCCACTGAAAATACGAAATGAATTTGACGGCGGTCAGGATTAATTTTCCAATTTTCACGAAAACGTGTTACGATGAAAAATTTATTGCTGGAAACTCACTTCCAACAAACAACTGGACGCCGTGACGTTCGGACGTGCACGGACGTGACATATCACGTGATCATCGCAGACGCGGATAATGATTGCTCCGAAGCCCCGATACCGCTGCGGGCGTCGCTCATTAACATTCCCGGCGGTTATTTATCTGTTCCCTGGAGCTAATGCATAATACATGTCATTTCCTCTTCCCATGTTCCTGCTATTTATCTTTGCGTTGAACAAACAGCTGATCAGTTATTCTTTACTTGGTCACTGACGTATTATTCTATACAACATTACGCCAGTAAACGCCAATTTAATAAACTGATTAAAATTACAAATTTTATTCAATAAGGTTGCCGGTGAAAAAATAATTAACACTTTCAAGCATGAGATAATTCGTTACAACGGTTCTGTTTTTGCTTCTAAATAATAACAAAATAATTATTTAGAGAAAAATATTTTTTTAAAAGGATTAAAAACGTATGACATAATTTCTCTTAGTCTCATAGGATTTGTGATTGTGAATTTTTATTAGCTATGAAAATACCTGTAAAACAAAATACGTAGGACGCATCCAATAGGTAATACAATACCCACTCCACACAATAAATTAGAAGTTACTTGACCTCAATTAGGAATTTAAGCATTTAATCCATTTCAATGTGCCCTACGTTGTTTCGTTTTAAACCTTACAAGTATTTTCATAGCTATTAAAAATTCATTATATGAATAATTCCTTAAATACAGTTAATTCAGCTACTGCGGTTTGTTGAATTAATATTGCACACACAATGACAAAGATAGGGGAATATTACACTGTCAAAAAAATTTGTCTTTGACCATACATCTTGTTCAAATATTTGTCAAAGTTGTATAAAAAAAAACGTTATTACATTCGTCAAATTTTTGTGATAAGCTGGGTTATTAACTAGATATATTTTGGGGTTATGTTTATTCAAGTCTGACTTGTTGCACTGATGCATTAAGCGCTTACCTTGCTATGCCGCTACTAAACAAAAAGAGAGAAAAACGAAAAACGAGTTTGGTCATGGATACAAAGGAGAAAGATCCTAAGTGTAAATGCCACTATTAAAGAACTGCATTTGGAAGATCGTGAATCAAATAGACGATTTTTATGAATGAGTGTATTTTAAATCTCGGTTTCTGGAAGCATTAGTGTGGATATTCCACAACACTCTACTTTTTCATATTACAGAATTAATGTTTTTACTGCTTCAAAAGTCCACTGAAATTTCGCCATCGTTTTAAATTGTATGCAATGAAAGGAAAAATGTGACACAAACATGAACTGACAAAAACTTTGAGGTTTTACGTAGGTATTTTAAAAATCTTTGACACACGTCAAAGACTCATCAAAATTTGCCAGAAGGGTTAATTCATCAAAGAACCGCCAAATTTATTTTATCAATGATCTTTGATCAAAGAAATTTGACTTTTCTTTAATAGTATAATATGTTCCTTAGTTTTATTCCCAACTTAATGTTTTATAATGTTGTCCCAAATATTTTATTATAGTGTTTTATTCCCCAATTAATGTCTTATAATGTTGACCCTAATGTTTTATCCCCAATAATTTTTCAGAATGTTGTCCCTAAAGTTTTATTCTAATGTTTTATCCCCGCTGAATGTTTCATAATGTTCCCCCTCAATGTTCTATAATGTTGTCCCTAAAGTTTTATTGTAATGTTTTATTCCTATTAAATTTTCATAATGTCCCTAAAGTTTTATTCTCCCTTAATTTTTTATAATGTTGTTCCTAATGTTTTATTCTTATGTTTTAGCCCACCTTAATGTTCCATGATGTTGTCCCTAATGTTTTATTCCCCCTTAATGTTTTATAATGTTGTCGATAATGTTTTATTCTACAACACGTAGTCTACTTACAAAAATGTTTGCACTTTTAAAATTCTGTTTTTTCCTTTTTTTCGACACCAGTTAACTTCGCTTTAAAAACACGGAATTTAATAATTAATTTTTTGTATAATTAATTACAATTCTGGACTAGCGTTTTGCTCGTGTTCCGAGGAACTAAAATACAAACACAAGATTTGCTTGTGTTCCGCTGAGGAAAAACAAGGAAATAAAATTAATAATTCATTAAAGGAAAACGATAAATAAGGCAGGAAGGATGTAAATGTCAGCGTTGTGTTTGCTTTTTATTTATAATCATTTCTATAAACCGACGTCACTTACTACCAAAGTCTATGTAGTACATAATAAAATACACCAAGCACTGTCTGTAAACATGTTTAATGTCGTTAAAATGTGTATATATAGTTAACAACTTTGATAAGTGCGTTAACCAGCAAAGTTCGTTTAACAGTTTAAAAATGGCGGGACTTTCAAATCTTTAAAACAACTGATTTACCATCGTAATCAGCGTTAAAAACTGTATAAATTAGCATTACGAATTGTCAATTGATTGAGAAATTTAGTGTGACTGCGGTCATGGTTCAATTTCGTATTTTTAACGTAATTTAAATGTTTAAGACGTTAATATATGCACATATTAACGTCGGTTATGATTGTAGAATCAGAATTTCAAAAAAGATGGGTAACAAAGAAAAACATTTTTGGGGATTCGCTTCCATCACGTCAGCGAGACAGCTGTGTGCACCGATTATTACAATTAACATGTAAAGCACGTACTCTCAGTTTTACTGTGGTGTAGGTTAGGTTATGTTACAATATGTGCCATAATTCAACCAATTACGGTTCAACTAATAATCCAGATATACCCCATATTAATAATGATTACAAACGCAATTATCCCTGCACACATATAATACAATTATATGTTAAATTCATGTTAAAATCATGTTACAATTCATGTTAAAAGTTTTGTAGCACTAGAAAACTTTGTGAGATCTTCTCACCCACGTAGCCTAATCGCGTTGTCATGTTGGTACTACTGGTTTTTATGTAACCACAGTGTTCGTGCATTAGCGAATTTTCATTGTAAAAGAAACTGTTTGAGAGCACGAAACGAGCACCGATCATGAGCGATAAAATATGTTTTACGTTATACTTAAAAATATTGTGCAAGTTACTTATCGATATAAGTTATGTAAACAAAAATTCATTTTTTTTACTGTACGAAATAATTTTATCCGAAAAAACCACCAAACGTTTCTAATAATACCAATCTTTGACAGAAATCTGTTCTACCGATTTTGATAAATTACATTTTTTCAAATTAATTATTTACATTAATTATAAATAATTATAATTTATAATTAATTATAAATAATAATAATAATTATTATTATTAATAATTATAAATAATTATTATAAATAATTAATTATAAATTATTTACAATAATCAATTATTACAATAATTAATTGATCTACAACTTAAGTATTTATGTTAATTTATTATTTTATTAATTGTTTTTTTAAATCGGTAGAACAGATTTTGCTCAAATTGTGATTATTAGAAACGTTAGGCTATTTGCTTTTTTAAACGGATAAAATGATTTTGTAGGTTAAAATTATACGGACTAACAGTATTTGCTAACCAAAAAAAAAAGCTTCAAATAACTTATTGTATGTAGGCCAATAGCATTTCCGCCCCTCCCCCGACTTTGACCGCGAAATTTTAAACCATTTCAGTAAAGCAATAATTTTTTAACGTAAACCACCACGTATTATTATTTGACCACTGTACGGGTTGAATTCTAGAAAATATTGAATCACGTGTTTCATTATTCGTGTTTTACGGTATGTTAGGTTAGGTTTCAAGAAAATGTGTTCAAAAAAATATTTCCAAATGCAACATTTCATGTTGAAACAAAATGTTGAAATAAGTGTTTCATTATATATATGAGTTCTAGAGTATTTATGTTACGTTATAAGAAAACTAAATTAAAAATATTTTTTCATCAAAGTGAAATTTTATCAATTTTTTCTCTTTAGAGGATTAATTTTGGAAAATGCTGAAATACGTTTTTTATAATTTGTGTTTTAGTGTGTTTTGTTAAATTTCGAGAAACCCCCTTTTAGGGATAAGTTTATAAAAAAACTGATCAAAACATAATTTTCCAATGCTAACTTTTATACCACATTTTTACTCCTTTAGGGGATGATTTCGGGAAAATGCTGAACAATTTTTGTTGTAAAGTATTTATGTTAAGTTTTAAAAAAAATCTTATCAATATTTTTTCAGTAAAAAAATTCATGTACGCTCTTACAGAAGTTGAATTTTGTAAAGTCCGTTATAGTGCACGCTTACGTAATAATACGAAGGTATCCTCAAAACTTCAACTTTCTATTATAGTTTCGACTCTTCGTTGATTACGGCCTATGTCTCAGTCAATTTATACTTATTATACGTATAGATTTTAAAGTAATGTGAACATTTTAGCAAAAGAATTTAATCAATTTTACAAAATTATGCATATTCTTCAGTTTTTTTAAGAAGAATTTTCGGGCTATAACTTATACATATATTTCGTTTAAATAGTTATATATATATATATATATATATATATATATATATATATATATATATACTGTATTTGAACAAAATCGTTGAGGTGATTTTGCGAAAGTCCGACTTTTAAGAGTCATTTGGCTACTAAGACTAAAAAAGTGATCTAATGTTATGGTTGAAACAGACATAGGCCTAATGCCCAATATCGTAAAAATCGGACCGTTAGTAAAGTCTCCAATAATATGTACACATGTACAGACGGACAGACAACCACGTAAAAACCGTTTTTTGATTCTTTGTACCTAAAAAAAAGTATAGCTTCATAAAAATTTAAAGAGGTATACACTTTTTTTAAGCACACACTGAGAAACCGAAGGTAAACTTATATGTTAAACACGCTGCGAAAGATGTGCGTGCGGCTACGTTATCCAGAAACCGTCACTAGCAGTTACACGTCCATCAATTATCGGACGTCATAATCGCAAGCGATAATCTGCCTTTAGGATATTAGAACGGCATGTACACGAAGCGTTATGTCAATTTCACTCGAGGGTTACACAAACACACAAAGATGTGACAATAGCGGGGCCATGTCCGTATAAGGGATATATTCGGTTATTTCAATTAGGCTTACAGTGTACAGTAATTTCAGCAAACATTGTCCAGCGCGAGAATTGTTTTAACAAAACTTGTAATCCCATTTAGGGGCATCTCTGTTCCTGTTAAAACGGGCAGCCTATATAGGTCATTTGTTTTGTCTTGGCGCTTGAAGGAGAAGCGGGTAGGTGCGGTGGAGTGCTATAGGGGAAATGTTAATGGTTTAATAAGACTATCGTCCTTCCACCAACACTAACAGTAAGCATAAAACCTATTCAACCACTCAAGGTCAAGCGCCACTATAAAACAGACGACGTACACTGTATCTGCATAAATGAACGTTATTTCCTCATGGACGAAGATTCATAACTGAAATCAGTATAGCATTTTCCTAAATAAAATGCGTTATGTTTGGCTTAAGTTCATTAAAAACCGCTGTAAATGACTTCAACACAACAAATTTCATAAAAATCTGTAAATTAGTTTAGTCTCAAGCGATGTCTGTAGATATAAAAACAGGCAGACGTTAAAGTAAAAACCACGTTTTTAAAAACCTCATTTTAAAGTAAAAACCACGTTCTCAAAACCCCGGTTTAAAGTAAAAACCACTTAAAAACTTCGTTTTAAAGTAAAAACCACGTTTTAAAAACCTCGTTTTAAAGTAAAAACCACGTTCTCAAAACCCCGGTTTAAAGTAAAAACTTCTTTTTAAAATAAAAACCACGTTTTAAAAACCTCGTTTTAAAGTAAAAACCACGTTCTCAAAACCCCGGTTTAAAGTAAAAACCACTTAAAAACTTTGTTTTAAAATAAAAACCACGTTTTAAAAACCTGGTTTTAAAGCAAAAAACCACGTTTTAAAGGAAAACCCACTTTTAAAAACCTCGTTTTTAAGTAAAAACCACGTTTAAAAAACCTCGTATAAAGTAAAAACCTCGTTTTAAACACGTTTGAAAATTGATGATTTTATCAAAATCTTTGTTATAATTTAAATCATTGTAATAAATTTGAAAAGAAATCCTACGATTCTAAGTTAAGTCGAATAAAATCAAACCAAAACGGGGGGGAGTAGTTCTGGAGTCTCTCGATTTGTTTCTGAACCCTGTAAACTGAATTTAAAACTTGCTTGAGTTATGATGCTTTATGTATGGTCAAAATCCAATGAACAATTTTTGAGGATCGTTGAAAGTCGGATGATGTAGTCCTTAAAAACCCACAAAAAAACTCCAGAAAGGTCGTACACCAAATGTTGTATTCGTTTTGGGGAAAACGTGAAATACCAAATACCAACAAAATTTCTCGAAACCGGTTTATAAGATTTTGATATAATTTTGGTTATTTATAAAGATACACAGCTCAAGTAAAAGTCGAAAATTTGAATTTAAGAAATTAAACCACAGTCGGATTTATTTTATTTTGTTCAATCCCCCCCACAAATACTGTTTGAAAATTTAAAGCTATAAAGAAAGTAACCTAAACTATACACTAATTTCTCAAAATGTGTTCATCATATTGTACTAAACTCTAGTGATATTCATGACGCTAGCAAATTCGAAATGTACGTTTCGCTGCAAATGGTCCCTTCTAAATCACTTTTTGAAGGGGTAATTAAAGTTTTGGGGGGTTAGCACGCTTTCGTCCTTAAACGCAATTTTAGTCAGATTTGATTCAAACTTGGCGGAAACAATCGATTTCGGTAAAAGCTTGAACACTTCCGTTAACAAAGAAAAGTTCGTATAACAATTTCAAAATGGCGGCCATTAAAAGCAGTTAAAATTCATAACTGTTTTTTTCTTCAAATCTAATATAAGCATCGTAAGCAGCGTTAAAAACTGCATAATTTAGCATTTTTAATTTTCAAAATCTTTTGGGAAATGGATGGATTGGATTTGACAGCGGTCAGGGTTCATTTTCATACGCTAATATCTGCAGATTTGAATGGTGGATATGAAGGTATTTAAATATTTGTAAGGTAAAGAAAAATACTTTTGGGAATTCTCTTCCATCCCGTCAGCGAGACAGCTGCACGTTGCGATAAATTCTTATCGCTCTCGAACCGTAAATAACTGTTATTTCAAATCCGGTACACTGAGGTAAGTTGCACGCCTTACACGATAAAAATTTCAGCAAAATCTAATAAATCGATTTAATGTTACCTTCCGATTCTCGTTCGAGTAACGACTTCCCACCACTCACTTCAAATTATTCGCAACAACTAACAACCGTAGAAGTTTTACGGTTTACCGTTTAAACGCAAGCGCATTAACTGCAGACGTTCACGTTAAAAACATAAACACAGTTGAGACGGTAAGAAACAAACCGAAATAAAACGGCGCAAAGTTATCCAATAAACTAAAGAGTTGACTTCTGTTGAACGGTTTAGCGGTAATAAATAAAGTTTAATTAAAACAATAAAACAGTATAAATCAGAGCTGTAACAGTTTATCGCTAAAAACTAGGAGAAGCATTTCCTGTAATGCGGAGCAATAAAAATGCAACAAAACGAGCGAAAATAACTCGGTAACTAGACAAAACTTGCTGAAGACAATTGTGAAATATCTTATGCCACCTTCCGTCTTACGAATTCCCTTACTTCATGAATAATGCATTTCATTTCCGTTTATTACAGCATTCATAAATCGCCTTTATCTAATTAAGTATGCATAGTAGTTGCGGATATTTCGACCCTTAGCATCTCCGGAACACAACTGATTGTGGTTAGCGGTAGTGAGTGCAATTGGAATTACAGTAGAGTCTCGATTAACCGTTATTCTTGAGACCGTTGGGGTGACGGATAACAGAAATAGGCCGCCCGCACTTTCGGCGATCGATAAACGTAACATAGAACGCCATTTTTCAGCATTTTTATAGAACAGAATATGTTTTTGGAAAATATAGTAAGACTCTCAAATTTTCTATTTAACTCTAATCATGTATTACACAGATTTTACATGCATAAGTCTTTAATGCAGTAGATTATCTGTACTTAACCTTTTGGCAAGTATTCACCTAACGTATGCGAGAGCACACCGTGCGCGCTCCACTTAAAAGTACTCATATGATCGTGATCGACGTATAAGTTACGCTGAATGGTCTTATCGTAAATAATATGAGTATTTATCTTTCAATAGAAAATTCACACTCTTTTTCCGAAATTGTAGACACTATTTGAAGTATTTTTATACCATTACACTATATTAGCGTCAGCTGCCGTCGCCTATGCTATAAATAAGTCGCGTTCAGTTACAGTGTTTTGTTTTGTAACTGACGGCTCATAGATACTGACGGTTAAAATGGTAACGGTTAATCGAGACTGTACTGTATTATGTTTTCGCGTGAGTTAGGAAACAACAGCGTTCTAACGGTCGTTATAAACAAAACACAGAATATTTACAAGTTAAAATATTTATTAGCCTATTTCCAATTGTAAAATTAGCACTTATTCTGACTTACAGTTAACTAAAATGTTTTGGGGGGGACTTTATAAGTACAGTGTGTGTGTGTGTGTGTGTGTTCACGCACGCGCCCACACACATACACACACAGGTATGATATGGTTAGAGTGATTAATCACAGCCATATAATACACAGAGCCCTCAACGACAGAGCTAGTAACCTTTTCCGCCAATTTAACCGTTAACGTAATATTTCCGAAAAATGTTGCTGGAAATTCAAGCTATTTTTCCATGAATCGGTACACATTAAAAGTTTTGCGGTTCAGCCAGCAATACAGGAAATCAGCAACTACATGACGTCATCTGCTCATATTTTCTTCTAAATATTCAAACCTAAACCCACAAACAAGCGTCACTGAAATTGGCCTCAATGAGGCGTGACTACTAAACGAGGGCTTTGACAAAGCGATCGCTAAGCCACCGCAACTCGCTCCTCAGATGCAATATACAGTTTGATTACAGTCACCAATTAACCCGAGATCCGGCAAAGCGACCACTTTAGCCCGCTGCAGTATGTTAACTGCAATTTGTGCTTGTGTTGTAATCTAAACATCAAAGTACTGTACATACAAAACACTGCACGTAGTTAATTATGTCGTAATACTAATTTTCCCCCTCTCTCTCTCTCTCTCTTCTCTCCTCTTCCTCTCTTTCTCTCTCTCTCTTCCTCTCTCTTTCTCGCATTTTCTCTTTCTCCCTCTTCCTCTCTCTATTTCCCTCTCCTTCTTCCTCTATCTCAGTCCCCCTCTCCCTCTCTCCCTCTGGCGAGCTGCAATTGAAAAATGAGCTATATTGGTGTGGTCATCTTGGTAAACACAAGACTTGTGAATATGAAAGAATCACTTCTAGAATACGTATTAAGGAGTCGTTTAAAACTATTTTATATACAGTAAAATCTCTCTATGGCCAATCTCTTTATAACGGAAATCTCTCTATAACGACAAAATGTGTTGGTCACTTCCCATTTCTATAGTAAATACATATTATGACTCTCTCTCTCTCTCTCTCTCTCTCTCTCTCTCTCTCTCTCTCTCTCTCTCTCTCTCTCTCTCTCTCTCTCTCTCTCTCTATTGATGCCAACAAAATTCCAAGAATCTCTCTACAGCGGCGAAACACGCACACTTTTTCTACACTATTTCTCAGGACACCGACACGACATTCATAGCAGTGCGTAGTGCTTCAAAATGAATCTAGTGTTTTTTCACAAGTACATTTTACAAGTAGTGCATTATTTTTTATACTTTTACAATACAGTGTAATGGCGTCTAAACGTAAAGTTGTAAAGGTTAGAGTTTTGGTGAATTAGAGTAATTTGTGACGTACGTAAATTTTGTCGAAATTTTAATATAGCTAGTTCTTTTGTTAATATCATATTGAAAAATAAAAATAAAATAACGAAGGCCTATAATGAAGGGAATAGCTGCAAGAAAATTCGAAAGCCATAATTTGAAAGAATTGATTGCAGTAGTTTCGGCAAAATATTGCCTTATTTTCACAATTACAGTATTTTATCCATACAAAATTATTTAATAATGTTTTTTAAATACTGTACGTCTTAAAGTTTTATTACAATAAATTTTACACTCAATAATGCAAACTAAAACTAGTGTATAACACGTTTTACAACACATTTTATACACGTTTTGGTTTAGTTCTCTCTATAGCGGAAATCTCTTTATAGCGGCGATAGCTAATCTCCCTTCAATGCCGCTATAGAGAGATTTTACTGTATGTATGTATGTATGTATATATATATATATATATATATATATATATATATATATATATATATATATATATTTATTTATATACGTATGCATTCGTGCATGAATGTGCATTAAAAAAGTATTTCTTCACGGAAGAAGTACGAATTACACTTACATCCGGTGTACATCAGTTCGATATAACTGTTTCGAGGGGAAACACTGTTGCGAAGTTTTGCCAAAATCGAATCTGGCGTTTTCACGATGTTTCTCGTTTTACCTGCAGTTTGGAAAGTCATGCCCTTAATTGTGTTCCAAATGCAATCGTTCTAGAGCCGTTGTAAACCTCACTGAACCTAATCAGCCGGGCCAATTGAGTTAATAACGGGTCGGCCTACGTCAGCTAAAGCCAACCCACTTTTTTTTACTTCATTCAGAGGTTATTTATAGAGCTAGCAGGCAAAAGATTCCTGTAGAACGAAAGTAGATTTGTCCGAAAGAACAAAAGAGTGCTGTAGAACAAAAAGCATCTTAACGATGCAGATATGATTTCGACAAAACGACGGAATTGTGAGTGTGCGAGTGCGCGCACTCAGCGTACGTAATTTTGTTCCGATTTGATTAAAAATCAAGATTAAATCAATTAATACAGTAATACTATGGAAAAATTGTTGCCCACTAAAACCCGTTAATTATTGTAAAAATGGCGATAATTCAAAATTGTATGGACTGCATAATCGAAGGTTCGTCTGTTTGCAACTATTTTATACTTTAAGTTCGCCAAAACATTTCTTTATTCGCGTACCACAGCGAAAGGTTTCATAAATTCAAAAAACCAGTGCATTCTGTCGTAAAAAAACGAACACTATAAAAAAAAAATAACTTTTTCTCGTGAAGTTTGTACTGGGAAACGTATACACAAGAAAGGTATCACTTACAAAATTCAATTAACTAATGACTTGGAAATGACCCGGCAAGAAGTAAAAGATGCGCGCGCACCTCACTACAGTTACCATAGCAACCGGTACAACGCCAGTACTTAACGTGACGCAACGCTACGCCGCAGCTCGACCTATATTATGAAGTGATAGATGATTTACCGTGAATTCAATATTCAGAACAAATTGATTGCTTTTTGCTTCGACGGACATTATTAATAACCGTATTTCTGAATGAATCTGCCGCGTTGTGACTAATGTATTGCCTACGTACTTAGGATTGGTGGATTTAATTGCATAACCTCACTTTGCTGTACTCAATGTGTTCTGCGTGGAAACTAACTCAAAAACAACTTTCGGCTTGTCATGAAAACATTCGAAGACTTTACTATACATTACAAAATATCATTTTTCCATTCCCCTAAGTGAAAACAAACAGTTTTGCCAAACTTCTACTTGCCAGCATTGAAAACTGAATTTATCGCATTCAACGAAATGTGTTAAAAGTCAGCCATATTGAATTTACTCCTTAACTAACGATACAGATTACTCCGTTATTTGTTAAGATAAAATTAAGTTTGATATCTAATTTTAAGGCCGCGCGGTCACTACGGAGCTGCGCTGCGCTGCGCTGAGCTGTGCGAAATTAAGATGGACGGAAACCAGAAGCGGAGTTCAGTCAGTTTAAAGCACGGTATATAGATACACGGTAGGGGCCACGCGCATGTCTCCCCCACCACTTGCCGGCTGAAGTACGTCATCGAATCCCTGATCGAATGACGTAGTGTTCACTCAGACGTAGTGTTCATTAGAAAACAGTTTGTAATGTTAGTGTTAGTTGTACTATAATGTTGTTAGTGTTACTATAATACAGTTGTATTATAGTAATTACAATAATAATTCCTTATATCTAACATTAATAACGCTGTTAATTACTTTACTTAGTGAATTCGCTCATTGTCAAAACGGAAACTTTTTATTTTATACAATATTACATAATATTAAAGTAAAATAAATTATAGGTCCATAGCTTGAAAAATTACAGGTTATTTTTTGTTTGAAAGTTAAAAGCACATCACACTATGAATTACGTATCTACGGATTTTCCGTGATAATTATGTGGTTGACTGTGAAAACGCACATCTCAATTAAAAAATTAACAACAAATTAAATAGCAAATAGGCGTATGCCTATTATGCAAACAGTAAAATAAAACATACGTATTTCTTAGAACTTACGTTTCAACACATATTATCAGAAAAAATATTCTTAAAATTAGTAACATTGCTTTGTAAAGCCACATTTTTTTTTTAACCGAGGCCAGTTCTTGTAATGCAAGTTGAATTTGTTCCTTCAAAAGTAAATTTTCATTTCTTAAACATTTCATTTCCTCTACAGAGGCATTACTTACAACGATATTTGTATTAAAATTACTGACTACGGAAGGGTGGGTTTCATTTACAGAATTACACGTTACAATTGCACCAACGTCATTTCCATTTACAGGTGATTTTCCTGGTAGATTTCCATCGGACTCGTCAATAAGTTTTTTTAATGTTTCTTGGTTTTCACGTTTTTTAATCCTTGCAGCTCGTTCAGAATTGATACATTTATTTTCAACGGTGGGAATGTTAAAACGTGGAATGACACCGGATTTCAGCTGTTTTTAGGTTTCGTATTTAGTAATTTGGATTTAAAATCCTTTCGAAATCATCGTCATTAAAATGAAGTGAACAGACTTTAACATTATCAAAATTAAAATGATCTGCTCGTTTACACGCATGAACCCACGCTTTTCTCAGGCCTTTGTCTTTTGGAATTCTGTGAAATGTAATTCCTTTCCCTTTACAATTCTTATCAATATTATAGCAACTGGCTATAACGCAATTAGGCATTGTTATGCATACACAATTATACAACAGCAAACAAAACAAATTATGTATTTTTTAGGATTCAAAACATAAGCTAATTAAATCTTTTCTTACACTTATTAAACCTCGACCACAAAACACAATTAATACCTTTTATTTACACAAAAAAGACCTTTTACTTAAAACAAACACTCACATAAACACACCGAATCTCCAACTACATTTACAGAACACCGCATTGTTAAACGGGAAATTACAGAATGTAGCAGTGAGGATTCAGTGATGTCACGCGCGCGGTAGTCTACTGCGCACACCCTCCGTGGCCCCTACCGTGTATCTATATACCGTGGTTTTAAAGTACACGTTTCTAAATCTAAATATTAAGCCTACTGTAACGGATTCTAGGAAACTACTACGTTTAAAGACCGTAACCGAGGCAACGGTAACCTAGATAACCAGAAATTACAAGTTTGGAGAGGTGGTCAGCGTGGTGGGGGAAGCGTAGTCAGCTTAAAACCGAGACAGAATCGAAGCTACGCGGAGCGGAGTCCAGTGCGCCGCTTGACTCCGCTCAGCTCTGTTACGCTTTCGGTAGCCGCACTTACATTAAAGACAATGGGTTAAGTTTCGAATGCATAGACCGTTCCGTTCAGTGCAACTCCGCTCCGCACTTGGTGACCATTCGGTTTAAAGGTTTTCTTAGTGCGAATGTGGTCCGTGTTTTTAATTCTCTATATATGTATTATTTGCTTTGTAATGTAAAAAGCGGACCACAATATCACATAGAAGGCTTATAAAATGAGAAATCAAGCACAATTCTATCTCAACAAGTAGCTGAGTAATCTTTAACGTTAATAATACAGGAAACAGATTGAATGGTGGCATTAAATAGGTCTCGCTTGCTCATATTATTCACACTTAGCAAGAAAAATGGATTTTTACAAAACGGGCTTCAAGTTTTTGAACAAAAAGTACTCCAAATAAACCTTACTGGTCGCTATATTTTTGTAATTACATAGCGCTCTAGTTAGGACACTAATAAGATATCCGTTTCTAACTTAAATTAATACAGCTAGATAATCACTTAGCCTAGAATAACTAGTCTCTTTAGTAATGTGACTTAATAACTACACAAGTTCAAATGGGTTTACTGTTTTCAATCTTCTGGCTAAGCCATCGTTGTTGAGTAGTTGGAGGGCTTCTACACTGATGTGGTGATGCAGTCTTTGTTAGTGACATTTCGGATGCACCAAGAATCAACGATACCACGGAGTACTTTATTTTGTAAACATTATACCCTACATTTCTATTACTTCCACTGGCACAAACTCACAACTGAATACCGTAAGTCCGTACTAGTTTAAGGACTTCATGATAAAGCAATAGCTTGTTGTATACTGATAAGGAAGAATGACGACTCATTAATTTATTTGTATTTTAGTTTCAGCTCACTGGTACTATAAGGTAATTTATATGGTACCTTAATGTCTCAAATGGTTGCCATCATTTACTTTTTGAATTAATTCTCAAAGCGTAATTTTGATCAAAACTTAATACATTGATTTAAATAAAGAATTTTTATAAGTGAAAAATTCAAAAAAATCTTAAATTAGTAGATTTTTGGTAATCAAACGTCGTTAACTTCTGAATCAGATGTTTTTGGAAAAGTAATTACACAGGAAGAATTTTGTTTAATATTTTTACACTATTTATTTTCAGTAATGTATTTTAAGAACGAAAAACACTAAAGTTAGTTTCTAGACCGATACTCAGCCCATCTGTGACTGCATTATTTGTTTTGCAAGACGCCATATTGTTATTTACCGAGTTACGCAAACAGAATTCTCATTCAACGCTTTGCCTGCTACAGTACGTGTATAACCAAACACGCGGCACTCTATACCGAAGTGTTGACTTACCTCCCCCCTTCCGTGTAATACGTAGCGAAGGTTTCTCCGGGGAACCCTCGCAGCTTAGCACGTATTAACCACCCCCACAGTACATCAGATGTCATGTCTGAGCCTTGTGACATGGTCAAGTGCTACAGCCCCACTGGGGTCAGAACACGTCACGCTTGCAAACTTTATCCCTGTTTTTTTAGAAATTGGCGCACCTAATTTCGCCATACTTGATGAAAGCACATTTCTTCCTGATTTATTGAAAGTTCGTGTAGAACTTTACGTTAGCAAGTTTGACTTGTATAATACTTCATAAACAGTTACATATAATTAAATGCACACTAACATAAGAGACGTATACAATACTAGTTGCCCCATTGTTAGCTGTTTAACCACTCAGACCTGGAGGGAGCTTGGCATCATGCACCGCATTCTGTCAGAGATAATGGTAAGCTTAACAGTGTTTTCCTGTTAGCAGTGAACAGTAGCAGTGATTTAATCACAGTTTAGAGAACATTTTACTAATAAGACAACGTGCTGCCGTGCGTTAACTTCTCCCTGCTCAGTACTGTTTATTGCGCTAGTGAATTTTTAATGAAAAATACTTATATTAAAATTTTATTACTAAATTAATAAAGTAAGTGCAGACAATTTATTATCGTGCAAAAATATATATACAAATTATAAGTTATCGTACCTAACATAATAATTATGTATCGGCAAAAACATATATTGAATAAAAATGATTTTCTTAAAAATAAATATTATTATAATTTTAAAAAGTTAATAAAGTAACAGAGTAATCAAAATAATAAGAAAACAACTTTTAGATGTTTTAAAAATAGTCTACTTAAAGCAAAAATAAATAAAAAATTAACAAATATAAATCACCGAATCCGAAAAATAAGGAATATAGGCTAAATAAAATTTGTACGCTATTTTTTATTAGTTAAGCACCTGAAACTATGATCAATTAAAAGCAGTAATACATTGTTTATTAATAAACATCAATAATAGGCTAACTTTTATTTCACCTAATTTTCAGTATTCTTTTATTATCACATTGCGCCCATAAATATCGTGTAAAACAAAAAGCAGACAACACTGAGCAGTGAACAGTGAGCAGGAATGTTGAAGAATAATCACAACTGCTCTCTGATAAGAACAATGTTCTCAGTAGCAGTTATAGCATTCACAGTCTCACCTCTAATTGATTCAAACGGTTGGAGGGAGATTGTAATGAAAGTGCTGTTCGATAACGTTGACGAACTATTGTTGCCAATCACATCTCACAGATTTACACTTTTTACTAATGACTTTCGAATCGGAACTTTCAGGAATACACTGCTAATGCGTACCCTAATGGTTTTAGATTTCCGAGAAAGTTAGTGCGATTTGTTATAATTTATACATTTTTTTACTTTGTCGAAGTGTTACAAATACGTGTCATAGACAAATTATACTGAAAGTGAAGAATAGAATAATTCAAGGCTGACTTATGCAATAGCCGTACACGCTTGTATCTATTTTGCATATCTTGCGCCTTGTTTGCTTTTCGAAGAAGATCAATTTGCTTCAAATATGCGAAACAAGTTCTGCAACTCCATTCACTGTTCTGATATTCACGTTTCAGCTGATCACAGCTGAAAATGATCATATAATTTAACGTCAAAATTAGACTATGAAAAGTTTAGAATAATTAGGCTGAACATTTTACTTTTACTATATAGTAGTAACTATAGCCCGTATAATAGCAATAAATCATGTATAATAGTGATTAAATTAAAACAATTATAACTTAGGATAAATATTTATATACAAGGTAAGATTGTTAATTAGCAAGAAATCGTTGCAGACGTTTAAGAAAAAACAATACAGGGTGTAACTACGACAATGTTTCAAAATATGTTTATGAAATATAAATTTATAGAATATAATTTTCTTAAGATAAATGGTATATGACGAAACAATAAAAATAAAAGCCAATTTATTTAGTTAAACTAGTAATAATAAATAGATAAACTTTTGTTTAATTAAAGAGATTTGATTAATTAAATTTTTGTATTAAAATAAATCTAGAGTTACGTAGGATATATCTGGTGCTAAAATATATGGGTTAATATTTATAAAATTAGGATAAACAATTATAATTAAAATATTAAGGGAATTATAAACACTTAAAACTTAAAAAAATAGGTGCAAAATAAATTAATACAAACTAGACAATCAATAGGCCGAAACAGAAAAATTGCAATATCTAATGAACAAAAAATGCTACAATCACGAATCGAAGTTTACTCTAAACGTAGAAACAAGACAAAGAAAATGGTAGACAAATCAGGAAAATCTGTCAAGACAGTGGAAAGGTATGGGTCTTTCCTGGATATAGCAATAGTTTTGACAGAGTGACCAGAGAAGGGGTAATCCGGTCGTAGAAGAGTGATACGTCAGAGGCCACCAGGTATACCAACACAACTCGACTAGTAAGATAAACTAATTAATCAAAATGAGTTAATTTTCATGTAAATAAATAGGTTACGATATAGAGTAAGGGCAAAGAAGGTTCAAAGGGAGAGGTGTCAAAGAAAAATTGACATTTTCTCAGGTCGTGTTAATGTTGTATGCAAGAAGGGAAATTTCAAAAAAAGGGAAATTTGGAATTCCCTCAACTGCAAAAAATTCGCTAATAAGCCCTATTGTAGAGTTAGGCAGGCACTGTTCTGGAGGAATAGCACGTGAGAGGTTGGGTTTTCAGAAGTTTGAAAACTGCCCGGGGCCGATTAATTCTCGTTCGCGTCTGACAAGAAAAAATAATTGTAAAAATTCGAAACTAGTGAAAATAAAATAAAAGTCGACGACGTAAAATTAAATGGAAAAAAGTATTAAGAAATACGGGTAGTACAAAGTAGAGACTATTAGATAAATAAAATAAATTCGCGAAATAGAATAAAATGTTTGCAAATAAATCGTAAGTCAACGCTAGCGAACAACCGGTACGTCGGAGGCCACACTTGCACTGCAACCCCAACAGTCAACAAGAACACCCGCCAACTTTGAGAACCGGGAGGATTCCAGAAGTGGCCAGAGAACCCGTTCACTCTAACAAAAATCGCCCAGGACCATCACGGGACAGCTGGATGAATAAGGTACTGCTAATAACTCCAGTAATCAATTATAGCGTAATCTAGATTTGCTATTTACAGTGAATGAGTGAAAAATGTCCAGTATAAATGTGTCATATTATAAAGAGAATTGATATAGATTTTGAAGTCTACTAAGAATAATCTATAACCGGAAATAAATTATAAAGTCCAAATAAAAAGAATAAAATATCGAGTGTCATTAAATTTAATTAAATAAATCATAGAAGAAATTTTTGAAAAAATTTAAAAGCAAATCCAATTAAATGTCTAAATTAGGGAAAAGGTGATATAAATTAAATCATAACCAAAAGGTGTAAAATAACGGGAAGAAAATATAATAAAAAAATTAAAACTGAAAAAGATGGTAGTTAGAAAATAAGGCAGTAGGATTCCATTAACATATTTCCCAAATCCAAATCAAAGAGGTTTGGAAAAAAAAACACGTGTCTAATTTTTGAATTTTTTAATTCAAATTATAATTTTTGTTGTTAATAAATTTAAGATCTACCATACAGTAAGACTGGTCAACCAAATGTTAGTTTGTTTTACAAATTGAATGTGTAGGAATTATACTATATCTAAATGTGTGGAAAATATTTTGAGTTGAGCAAATGTAAAAATAAAATAATTTCTGTATTTTATAATAAGTCCATTATATCAACTTAACACTAGATTGTAAAAAATTGAGAAAACATTATTATTATTATTTTCAGACGAAAGTTATATGATTGAAATTTAATTTAGAAGAAGTACATTAAATTAAATTAAATAAATAAATTGTGTAACTCAATTAATTCAAAATCAATTTAAAATATTTTGACACTTTCCTGAAGAAGTATTAGTGTATCAAATAACCTTGAAAGAACCATCCAACGAATTTCACAACCCGAAAAAATTAATTGTTTTAAAAGACAAATAACTAGTCCTGCACATAGGTGTTAATAAACTTATGTTATTAATACTTCGGTTTTATGACAACCGTACCAAAATGTAACTGAGATTCAACGCAGCAGGCAACAGTTATCAATAAACAAAAGAAAATTGCTGGGAGTAATATACAACTGTGGTGTTTGAAATAGGTTGCATCTTTTTATATTTGATTACTTTGGAATTCTTACTGATAGCGGTAAACAAAAATAACGTTGCAACACACACACACACACACACACACACACACACACACACACACACATTCGAAAAAAATCAATCTTGATTTATATCTGTTAAAAATTTTTTAACTTTAATTGAAAGAAAATATTCTCAATATTAGCAATTTTGGGGAAAAAATCTGGAATTTAGTGCATAAAATACGCACACTTCTGGGTTGTACCATTAAAAAACAAAGCAGCGGTAATAACATGAAAAAAGTACGCTCATTCTTATTTCTCAAACTTGATTGTTCAGATTTTGCTAAATTATTAAATTTCGTAATCGGTGTAAAAAATTTGAAAACAACTATAGTTTGTGGTAAACAAAATTAAAATTATCATTTGGTTCGATTTTTTCGATTTATTCCGTTAAATCGGGTTATAAATTTTAAAAAGTTTCAGTAAAGTCTGACAAAATATTTTTCGGTTTTTCTCAATGGCTTTCGAACCGAATTGCTTGGAAACGAAATTGACGTTACGATTCTCTTTGGTTAACCGCGATACATATCAATGTGAAAAGAACTTGATAGATACTGTATATATTAAATTTAAAGTTTTATACCTCTAAGGACTGAAGTAAGTAAGAGCTACTCTCAGAGAAACTTAGTTGCAGAGAAACGTAAGATGGTGTGCATTTACGTACAACTGTACAATTACGTTAAAAGTGAATTGAAAACTGGAGCATCGACTATTCTGGTGTGCCGCAAGGATCGATATTGGTAACGGTACTTTTTCTCGAATGATTTCCTCGATTCAACGAGACTAACTTTACTTTCTTTATATACAAAGTACAAAGAATATTATATGGTGATTGTTAAATATATCGTTCATACTTCGATTGCTTTATCTATTTTTAATTGCCTGAGTAAAAAAGGGACTTTTAATAAGTAAAATTAAGATTCAAAACTAGAGAAAGGAATTATACAACCCCAGGCACTGCGATCAACAGGCATATTGTGCAGCTAAACCTCTTGAGTACTAATTTAGCAGATTGGTGTCCTTATTAAATTCTAACAATCCACTGACTATCTCATCCTAGTGAAGAACACTAGGGTCCTGAACCAAAAAAAAGTATCCTACTAGCAAGAGCCTTACAATCATGAATTATGTGTCCTGCACAACCTACACACGGTTTCTTCGCGGTACATACCCACCTAAGTGCCCTGCAATGAGCCCCATGATATTCCTGAGTTGTGGAGCAATTCTGTCCAAGACGATTGCCGACCCTCTAAGCCGCCTTCCATAAGGAACCTTGCTCCGACAAACTCAGATCAGATCCCAGTCCAGCAAGTCGGGTCTGCCTCCTCGTTACCCTCAACCCCCTTTTACTCCAGAACCCAGTGAAGAATACTCGGTTTCCCAGCGTTGAAGTTCTCCCGACACTCCCAGACCAGCTTGATCCTTATTGAGGACCCTCAAGTGCTTTGACTGCAACCTGACTATCGGTGTAAATATGAATACGAGCCATCTTAAAGCACTGTTTTAAGTTCTCCAGAACACAGTCATTAATGGTAATTTCTTCAGCCTGGAATATAGTTGCATACTGTCCCAGGGTAATAACTTTCTTCAATCCCGGTCTCAGGCTGTACGTCACAGCACCAGTGCCTGTATTTTTCTTGGAGCCATTCGTAAACCACACTAGGTCTCCAGAGGTTCCCAACATACAATCTCCCTCTTAAAATGTTAACGTGACATCAAAGTGTCTTGAAATCACTTGTTGTTTGACCTCCTGTAAGTAACACATTGATGGAGGCTAAACTAAGGTTAATTTAAGTATCAAAAACAATTTTATTTATTATAAAAAATTTCGACAGTTTTTTTTGTAAGAAACAGTTTATAAACTAATAGGAATTTTTCTGTCCGCTTAGACAATATTTTAACACCCCCCAAAATCTTACTCAAGCGCAAAAGGAATCAACTTGATCTACCAAAAAAGAGTTCTTTCGTTTTTGTTCTACACTTTAGTCCTTAAATAGGGTAACATAACATAACAAAGTAGCAAAACTGAAATGAATTAACACTTAGTTCGAAAAATAAAAACTTCCCTTACCACCATGGGTTTTTTATATTCAATATTTTAATTATTATTTGCATTAAAATCGAATTTGGTTTTTGACCAATTCGTTACAGCACAATACGTTAAACTGTTTCAAAGTATTAGGCAATTATAAGTTTCATTAACTCACACTTTTTTTTTTAAATCGGATTTCGGATTTCACCATCGCAATCAACGCTTAAAATTAATCTGAATTTCAAAAAAATTAATGCAATTAGGATATTTAAAATGTTACCATTTTAAAATTTACCATTTTCTTTACCAAGTTTTTTGTTTTCAAAAATTGTATTAAAAATTATGAAACGATGTTACTTTTTAGAAATTCGCTTCTATTTCAGCAAGGAAAATACGGAAATTAAATCAAATATCACAAAACAATTTGCGAATTGTAACTTTCTAAGTTGACAAAGTAGCCGAAGAATTACATAACGATCTAAGTTTATAGATGTCGTAGAATTTAAATATTTAAAATATAAAGTTTATCGTATCGGCGATAAATCTGAAAATAAATTTAGAAGTGCTTTATATCTTAATAAAACCACAATCAAGCTGAGAACACGGGCGTCCAATGCATCACTGCAAAATAATCTGCCAGAGTTTCGGAAGTTTCATTACGCCTTGCGTCGGCTGTACCACGCGCGCCAACGTAACAAAACAAATTGCCATCGTAAAAACTTTGAGAACATTTGTCGCAGCCCGGACGCACCGCCTAGACTTACTGTAATCCCGGCGTAATGGGATTAAAGGCTTTTGTAAAAATTTGTTTACATCTTAGTTTATCGTGAAGTGGACGCACAAAGTTAAGAATTCGTATTATCGCAGCTACTCTTTAACTTTGAATTATAAAAAAAGAGAACTTTTGGTACATGCATTATCTAACTGTGTGTGTGTGTGTGTGTGTGTGTGTGTGTGTGTGTGTGTGTGTGTGTGTGTGTGTGTGTGTGTGTGTGTGTGTGTGTGTGTGTGTATGCGTGCAGTTAAGGAACTTTTTACCGCGGCAGACGTTTAACTTTGAGTTGTAAAGTTTTTTTTGTAATTTTTTGAGTTGTAAACGGTAATTTTTCATAAACAACTCTAACAGTTCGTTCACTTTTGACCTGTGAGTTAGATTAACATATGTCACCGGGATTTATCTTTTTGTATAATTCCCATATACAAATTTTTAAGCCCTTTTTAAACGGATTAATGAAGGAATCTGATTTTTTTAAACTAGGTTTTTACGTTGAAAAAACAGTGAAACATTTCTAATAAACCGTTTTATAGGCCACACAAATTACTGTGTTTATTAAAGCAAAAACAAAATGGCAGTGAACTGGTAAAGAGGAGAGTTTCTGAACATATATTAACAATAATTTTCCCCTTAATTTTTAACAAAATAAAACACTTCTCGAATTTCGTCCACGCGTTACATAACATCCTGTATAGTTCTGAATACCATTTTTACAGACTATTATAATATCGAAACGGGCGAACCAATAAAAAGGGGATAAAGTCTTTCCAGCACCCCTATCACTATAAACACCACTTATAGTATGAAGATAATAAGAATATTTACGTTTTCATGATATTTAACGGCACAAGCTGCGAATGTTGGATAAATAAAAAAATACTCGGCGTAGTAAGATTTCAATAGGGTCTGAGTTTTATTGACGTTCTGTTCCCGCAGAAATGCAATAAAATATGGCAAAACGTATAAAGCGAGGGCGAACTACCCCCGCGGGGGTGTAATTTTATCCTGTTTGTCTTGGCAACGTTTTAGTTCCGTTATAGATTATCCTTTTCTATGGATTTTTTCACAATCGGAACAGCAAAACCGCATGTCTCGTAAACATTGAGGTTAGGTTTATTATCTATCAATTATAATTTGTGTTAATTTTTATTGGCGAAGTTATAGTGGGGCAGCCATTATGGTACAGGAAATGTCCCCGATCCTCACACCCCTAGTACACGTTTCGAGACGTTGCATCCAATAAGGTGGCCTGATAAACAGCCGTTTAGAAATACAGAAAGGTAAAACGGACGGCGCAATTAAGGACGAATGACCAACAAATGCAGAGCGGAATGAAAAGGAACGGAAACAGAAAGCGGAGTTCAGTAAGAAACGCTAACAGAAAGCTTACAGAACGCAACAGAAAGGGTTAGGTTACGTTAAGTTATATTACATTAGGTTAGGTTACATTACGTTAAGTTATGGTTAGGTTAGGTTACGTTACGTTAAGTTATGGTTAGGTTAGGTTTAGTTACGTTACGTTAGGTTAGGTTATTAGGTATCTTTAAAATCTAAATATTGTAACTACTAGGATTCTAGGAAACTGCCACGTTTAAAAACCGTAACCTAGGCAACGAGAAATAGTAAGTTTGTAAGCGTGGTCAGTGTCAAAACGGAACCTAGACAGAGTCGAAGCTACGCGGAACTCTGCTCAGCTTCTTTACGCTTTCGTTACGTTTTGAACTCCATCAAGCAGTTGATGGCCATCCCGCCTAAATATTAAAGCTTACATACAGTGACGACCATTGAAAATATCAACTCACAATAAACGGAACGTAAATAAGCTTTATTTGCGAACTTCTCTTACCATTAACCCCAGTCTTTGTTCTCGTTATCTAACTGGCAGTACGGACGTCTAACCACAAAATAAAATCAAATGCGTATTGTCGTTTCAAACATAGTCTCGAGGTCTGTGATTACTTAACACTCAGCGCTTGATTAAGGTAACCAGATTCAGAGACCATCTGAATAACTGAGAATAGATTTATGTACATTGCTTCTACGGGTTATAGTCGTAACCTGTATAATTTTTTTGTCATTTCTTTTGTCATATCATCGCCGTCCAGCAAAATCTCTTACTCAAAGGGGAAACTAAATCTAAATACTGTTAACGCTATACAAAAGCTAAAAATAAACAGTTTTATTTTTAAACACTATACACATCATTGGTAATGAGATTTTATTGGTGGGGGCGGTTGGTTGGATGAATCAACTTACAAGAGGGCCTACTTACGGGATGAATTTTTTCAAATAATACTTTCAAAAACTAGCACTGTCGAGCTGTTTTGAGACTTAAAACATATAAAATAATTGTAAAAATTTACTTTATTAAAAAAACACTTAAAGCTTCCTATTACAAAATTATTATTATTTACAATGCCACTCAGTTGTACAAAATAAAACATGCTTTTTCTTCTTTTCCCCTCTTCTCGATATTACTAATCTTATTTTTTCACGTATATCCGCAGTTATTCCCGTCGCTTTACTGTTACCGTCAACGCAGATCCTTCGTCCTCATTAGTTTTAATCAATTTTGGAGTCAATCAATCTTTATGTTGCTGTAGTTAACACAGAAAGAGAAAATAGAACCAACATTAAATATCTAATTGATTAACTCCGTTCTAACCTTCAGTTTAATCGTTACAAAGTGCATAAACGGACAACCAGACATAGCCTACAAACGGACAAAATTCCATGTACATACAAAGTTGAGATCGGGATAATGTGACGGGTTTCGGGCCCCTCATTGGCCTTACATGTCTCTTTGAACCTTTTCCTCGAGCTACGCATATACTTCCATTTTATTTAAGTAAAACAGGATCTTTTACATTTTTTAAATTTATTTCTTTTGTCTCAAGAGGTGCGATCGTCCCTTCGCCTCCCTTTTAATCCGTCATTGATACACATTAAAACTAGATAAACTTTATAAAACGCAAGTAAATGTCTCTGCCTTTTAGAAAGTACGGGCTGCCATCTGATACTAGAACTTTCGTGTTCTGATACAGCACGAAGGCACAGATAATAAAGCCACACTTGACAGTCCTTGTCTTGTGTAGCCTGTAATTATAACGCCAGCCTAATGACCTCAACCAAAAAGAGGACATCCCACTTGAAGTCAAGTTCAAGTATCTTGGCTACTTCACCTAGCTGTAAGAAACCAACCCTTTCACGAGAAACAGGGCGAGGAAGAAAAGAAAATTGCCTTCCAGCTGTGTCCGAATTAACTGTTTAATTTCTTTTTAAATAATAACCACAAAACATTAATAATAACGCCTCGCTGATGTGATGGAAGCGAAATTCCGATAACAATTTCAAAAAACAAGATAATTTATGTTATACTGTTTTGGAAATATTATTCCGTTATAGTAATCACCGTTATAATCTGCATAATTCGGTATTTTTAACTTTCAAACTATATAAAAATTAAAGTAATTACGCGAATTTTAACGATGAAAAAGTTGACATTTTGACCGGCAGCCATTTTGGAACGTTTGACCGGATTTTGTTGGATAACTACTTGCTTAGGTCAAAAAGCAAGTATTTGATTAACAAAAATCAATTTTTCTGACAAGTTTCATTCAAATCGATCGGCACAACAGTATTTTTTCGTTCTCATGTACAGCCTAAATTTTCAGGTTTTTTTTTAAAAAACTCCCGAAAAGGATTTAAGGATTTGAAAATTTATTAACTCAATTTGTGCTAAATTTGATCAAAATCATTAGGCAAGGTCTATTTTTATATCCAAATTTCGTCAAAATCGGTCAATAACTTTAGTAGCGTGCCACACACATATATACGCACTCACATGCACACGCACAAACACACACACACACACACACACACACACACACACACACACACACACACACACACACACACACACACACACACACACACACACACACACACACACACACACACACACACACACACACACACCGTGTGTGACAGACAACTATGGGAGACCTCAAAATGGGATAGGTTCATGAAAACCTCAAAATGTATTTTTGACGACCACATTTTTTCTTTATACTTCGTTTATTGAGAAACGTACATTAAAGTAGCAACTGCATAAGAACAGGGTAACATAAGCAAAAGGCAAAGTTTGACAGGAAATGATAACGCTGCAGGCAGTAGAGACATGTTGAAATATTGCCAGTCTGTGCTTTGAAGGGGAAGTCCTCGTTGAGGGAAGGGTGGGTGTAAAAATATGCACATTAGATGTCTGGATATTTTACTTTGTTCTGTTAAAGGATTAAATGAATAGGAAAACATAACTAGCGCGGTGAAATTTTAAACGGAAATTACGAATACTATAGTCTTTACCTAATACACATATTGTAATTTCCTAGTACGCATTTACAATAACGTCGCCAGCTTCGCAACAGCTGATATCCTAATACAGATTTGCAAAAACGTCAGCTACCTAAAAACAGCTGATTTATTAATTCACAAATACGTTGGCTACTTCCTAAGAGCTGATTTATTAATACAGATTTCAAATATGTCGGCTACTTAATAACAGCTGATTTATTAATACAGATTCACAAATACGTCGGATACTTCATAACAGCTGATTAATTAATACATATTCAGAAATACGTAGGCAAATTCACAACAGCTGTGGCTCTAGAACAAGGCAAAAAACTCATTTGAAAATACATTAGACATGGGTGTATATAGTTATTTTAGTACGAGACAATTTCACTAAAATCGTTACAAGTCGAAACGTTTTCAAACCAATAAAGAAAAATAATTCGCATCAGAATTGAAACGCGGAAAGACAAACGCTGCGAAATTACGCTCCCACGGGGGTTGTTCTCCCCGGTTTTATGCATATCACCGTATTTTATTGCTTTTTCGTTGTGAAATAACGTCAATAGAACAGAAACTCTATTGAAAACTTACCACATAAAATTTTATTTACGAAGCACGTGTACCCGAATGTATCGTAAATTTGAAAAATTCTTCCTTTTTATCTGTATACATTTTATAGCGCTGGAAAACACAGTATATTTAGTAATACTTAATTCATATGTAATTTCAGTAATATTAAATAAGCCATTCAAAAGTAAAAACATTTGTAAATGCACTGAACCCATATACAGTAAAAAAACATTTCTGTTATTGAATCAAAAATAAAAATCATGTACCATATTTTCTCTTCCTTTTTATTTAAATTATGATAATTTCTTCGAAAGCAAGACATAACCTAAAACTAATTATAGCCTATCAGGTGTTCAATGAATCAGCTGTATGTTACGAATTTACATAAAACAACTGATCTTTTACTATAACTACCATAGCTAGTTTTTAACAACATAACATAAAACTTAGTGTAGCTTATCATCAGTTCAATGAAATCAGCTGATTGTTACGAATAATTATAAAATACTTTCAATGTAACTACCAATACGAATTCGTACACTCACATCACGCAAAATCCAATATCACTGCAAGCCCTAAGACACGTTATATGATAAAATGTCAGTAAATATAAATACAGTAAATGAAGTTTCTGCTTCGAAACTTTCGACACCTGCGTTGAGTCGAGAAGCTGATGTTTTCAGATCTCATACGTGTCACGGAAAAACAGCTGGAACACAGAAAAATCTTTTCCCGTCCTCTCATTTGGTTGCTGTTTTGTCCACCGGTAGCGTTGGCGTTTCATTGCAATGCACTTGTTAATTGTTAATTTCAAAACAAAATAGTTTTCCAGTCGTTGAATTCACAATTGAGTACAAGCTGTATCTACAATGGCACTATACGATATGAAACACAAGTATAACAAATACAGTATAATTGATTAACACAAACCCAAAGCCAACACTCGATACTCCCCCCCCCACAACCTCCTGCCTCTCACAACGTAGATACAGTTAAGTGCTATATTGTGTTCAAGCCTTTATACCGTTGTCATTCTACTACATAATAACACTGCTATAGGGATATTGCGCCCCTTCATATCCGTGTATTGTACACTTGTATTCTATTGTGCGCTGTAAAATTAAATACACTTTAGTCTATTTGTTGGATAAATTATGCGAAAATATTAGCGCGATCGGATTATTTCCCGAAAAGCCGGACGTTCAAAGTTTGAAATCAATTTGTTTCACTTATTCACAAAGAGTAAATTGCTTTCACCGTTATACTGATTTCAATTAAACATTTTCTTTTATGATTTTAGCAATTATATATATATATATATATATATATATATATATATATATATATATATATATATAATCGTCTGCATTAGCCCAAGTGTGCACAATAGTCGGACGTTAAACACAAAAAAAAAAAAAAAAAAAAAAAATAAAATATATATATATATATATATATATATATATATATATATATATACATATACATACATATATATATATCATTTACTGATCTTGACAAATTTGGTAGTTTTTCCGGACAAGGTTACTATATACTAATAGTAATACACGCCCGTCTGTGTGTGTGTGTGCGCGCGCGCGCGTGTGTTTTTTAGCAGTCACGTTAGACATTCCAGTATGATTTGAGTTCAAATAAAATTTAGCACAGAAATCGATATTTGTAACGGATTGGTCAAGTTCGATAACCGGCAAAATTCGACCAACAGATTCGAAATCAGAACCTTTTCAAATCTCATGACTTTTTTGTCCTGAATATACATGAAAACGCGATACATTCACTGAAATCAGCGATAAAAACTACATGAATCATCATTTTAAATTCAATAAAAAAATCCAATTTGACGTTGGTAAGTGTTCGATTTTGTATTTCCATGAAATTTCAAAACTTAAAATGATACTGTACGCCCATTTAAACGCTGTAAATGATGGTGAAATCAAAGTTACTTTCCAAAAAAAATATTACTTCTCGAAATTCGCTTCTGTCAGATCAGCGAGACAGCGCGTGCAGTGATTTTTTTATATTAATTTGACTTACATTACACGAAGTTATGAGAGCATGGATCTACTCTAATCAGTGCCAAACCTAAAAATATGTTAAGAGTGCTAAAAACAAGATCAAATGCTAAAACATTAATTCCTTGAAATGTCGAATCACAAAACTACTAAGCGCAACCAGAAAAACCACAGCTTACAAAACACAAGGCTGGCAAATACCCGACCAAACGGTAGATATGAACAAAAAAATAATGACCAAACGGGTTGAAGTTTAACTGGTTGGGGTAAAAGAACCTGTTTCCTTCCTCTTTCAGATTCCTGTCAAACGGTAGATATGAACTACCAACCAAAGAAGAAAGGCCAACAACGGATGGAAGTCCAACTGGTTGGGGTAAACAAACCTGTTTCCTTCCTCTTTCAGATCTCTGTCAAACGGTAGATATTAACAAGTAAACAAAGAAACATGGTCAACAACGGGTGGAAGTCCAACTGATTGACGTAAACAAACCTTTTTTCTCTTTCATTTTTTTTTTTTTAAACGTCCGACTATTGTGCACACTTGGACCAATGCAGACCACTTTTTTCTCTTTCAGATTCCTTTCAAACGGTAGATATGAATTAGTAATCAAAGAAGCCTGGCCAACGCCAACAACGAGTGGAAGTCAAACTGGTTGGGGTACAGAAACCTCTTTCCTTCCTCTTTCACATTCTTGTCTGCGCTATGGTAGAAACCCCGATTTTTAACAATAAAACATCAACCTACTTTTATTTTTATTTTAAGCTAAATATTTACAATTTAAACCTTTTTAATGCTAACCAGTTCATTTTTCAATGCTAATTTGCTAATAATATCTTCAACATAAACACTACCTTCCTTTAAAGAACGAGTTTTTAAGAACAAAACGATGTAAAAGCGAGGGAGTTAACACGATTTATGGGTGCTTTACATTATAAACGCAAAATCAAGAGGAAGGTGTAGGCGATCGATGTATCATTACCAAATAATCCGGAGTTTGGGAGCTCTAAAGTGCCCCCCCCGTCTCGGCTCTTCCACGTGCACCAACTCAAAGAAACAAATTGCCTTCATAAAACTTTAGGCTATTGTCACAACCTGAAAGAACTGCAACTTGAATTAAAGGAAAAATATTACAATTTTTAAAATCCTGAGTGTGTGTGTGTGTGTGTGTGTGTGTGTGTGTGTGTGTATGTACGCACGCACACACGAAGTTATTAGAATGACTGTACGTGATTGACGGCAATAGGCAGTCATGCGCAGAAACAAAGTTTTTTAACATACTGGCTACAAACGTTATATTATCAAAAAGAACTAAGGAAGTAAAGGGTAAAGTGAATAAACACGACGTACAGCTGCCTCGTTGACGGGATGGAAGCGAATTTTGAATAGTATTTTTTTTATATTATCTCTGTTTTTGAAGTTTACATATCGCTATCACAACATTGATTAAAATCTGCAAAAATTAACAATTTAAACTTCTAAATTTAAAAAAATGAATCTTGACCGCCGTCAAATTAAATTTATTAATTTCACCTTAATTTGAAAATTCAAAACAATAATTTATGCAGTTTTTACCGCTGTTTACGGAGGTAAAATCATATTTTAAAAAATGCAACAAAAAAGTTATGAATTTTAAAATTTTGATATGGCCATTATTTTGAAACTGTTGAACGAATTTCGCTGGTCAACAAATCTGACCAAGCTATTACCATAATAGATTTTCGTACCAGGTTTCATCAAATCGAACCAAAATTACGAACGTAAAGTTCTAAAACACACACGCGTCGCGCGCACGCACAAACACAAATACACACACACACACAAAACACACTCACACATACACATACACACCGAAGAAGACATATAACACACACTCGCATGCACGCACGTACACACAAGCGCGCGCGCACACACACACACACACACACACACACACACACACACACACACACACACAGTTAGATAATGCATGTACCAAAAGTTATCTCTTTTTTATAATTCAAAGTTAAAGGGTAGCCGCGGTAATACGACTTCTTAACTTTGTGCGTCCACTTCACGATAAACTAAGATGTAAACAAATTTTTACAAAAGCCTTTAATCCCATTACGCCGGGATTACAGTAAGTCTAGGCGGTGCGTCCGGGCTGCGACAAATGTTCTCAAAGTTTTTACGATGGCAATTTGTTTTGTTAAGTTGGCGCGCGTGGTACAGCCGACGCAAGGCGTAATGAAACTTCCGAAACTCCGGCAGATTTTTTGCAGTGGTGCATTGGACGTCTGTGTTCTCAGCTTGATTGCGGTTTTATTAAGATATAAAGCACTTCTAAATTTTCCCAGATTTATTGTCGATACGACAAACTTTATTAAACACATACTTATTACTACTTGTCGTTTGAAAAACATCAGACCTCGCTGATTAGTCTTAATTCATATACAGAGCGCTCTGACGTGCTCGTAACCTTTTCCGTCAATTTAACAGGTAACCGTAATATTAGAAAAACGGTTACTGTTCCGAATTTATTGGAAATTGTATGCTCTTTCTCCATGCAGTGATGTGTCTTGCCGTACAGCCAGCAACAACACTCTCATCGTTGAGTTAGAGTCGATTCACTTGAAACCGAAGTGAATCGTAAAAAAACTTTACACATTCGTCGTCCAGACTTTATACAAGGTACGTTCGTATCAAATTTCAAAACAGTTAATGGCTAATTGCGTACACTCGTCACCATAAATCGTAGGCCCCATCTTGAAACCAAAGTAAATGGAAAACAAATCTTACACGTGATCGCTCGGACTTTTTAGAAGGTACCTTCGTACTAAAATTTCAATCAATTAATCAACAAATTGATTGACAACAACGGCGTACGTTTGTCATCGTTAAATCAGAAGCCGCCATCTTGCAACGAAAATGAATAGGAAAAATCTTACACATAAGGCATTCGCGCTCTACGCAAGGTACCTTCGTATCGAATATCAAAACAATTAGTCGATGCATTTGGCCAAAACTGTGTAACAAACAAACCAAATGCCGTTTCGCTCGGGCTCTTAATATTATTACATTTATTACTGGAACTAGTTAGGAACTAACAGTCAGTTTTAGTTTCACAATTAGTGTAAAACAACCCACTGTAATTCGTAATCACTTCGTGATTGCGTGTTCAAATGGCTTCGTCCGCTGGTGTCTACGTAATAGTCCACATTGCCGTATATATTTGTTGCCTCCTCGTTAATATGGTGATGAAGGCTTGAACAAATCAAATAATTTCGTCTTTAACTGTTTGTAAATCTCGATGGAGATCACTATGTCTGATAGAACATGGATTTCCAGCCATAATTCTCTAAATTCTGTTTTGAAATCTTTGTACGTTTTGTGCATTACAATGTAAACAGACTTGTACAACCACAAGTCTGGATTCCGTAGGTTCGAACTGGTTTTAAAATTTCGCTTTTACATAATCATTTCGTTGTGCAGTGTCAATTCTGATTTTTTTCCCAGAAGCTACAACACCTTTCTCAACTTTACATTGTTATTTTGTTTTCTTTTTTACATGTTCTTTCCGTAGTTCTTTTCGAAATACCTTTCGACATGTTTATTGGTAAAATCAACATGAACTGGATTCATTGAGTTTTGTTCGTTACGTCTTACTCGAAGAAACTATGTCATCCATTCTAGAAGATACTATCGGTCCGTGATACCTGAAGTAACTAGAATCGGAATAGTTGGACCGAGAACCAAATACTTTGCGGTAATGGGCAGATAATCCTGCATCTTTTTGGCAGAAGTGTGTGACAGATGTGTGCAAGGAAATTTTGATAGACACCGCAATTGGTAACGGTAAAACACCGCAATTGTATCAGATAGCCAAGCAGTTATCAAAACGCTGGATTCTCCAACCATTGGCTTGGAAATATTTTGGGAATACCATCAAATGTTAAAAAAGATGGACCAGATTAATAAAGTTTTGGAATGGGGATTAACAGCGTCTTTGTGTCACCCGACACAACTTCACCTTAAACCGACTCCTAATGCCCTTAACGAGCTCCAGAATCTTGTATAAGGTGTCCTGGTTGAACTCCTGATCTGGTTGCTGAGATTCAAAGAGTCTCCTTCTTTTGACCTGTAGGACCTCGCAATCAAGAAGTATGTGCTACGGTTTCAACACACTGCCCGCACAAACGATCTCAGTCAAGATTTGTAACAATACCACCTTATGTAGATGATTCCGGATGTAGCCGTGTCCGGTGATCATGGCGTCGACCTATCTCAGTGACCTGTTAAACTGAACAAGTGCCCTTGGTCAGTACAGGGTATGATCCCGACAGAAGGCGTTTCCCCAATCTTTGGCTAGGGAATTGTCTCATCGTTTGAATCGTTTTACCCCTAGCCCATTTCCTTACTGCTCCTCCCGCAGTTGTGTGACTAATACCGCACGCGGGCCCTGGTCCCACTAGTCGATCAGCAGCTCCTTTCTTGGCCATCATGCCTGCTCTCTCATTTCCCTCAAACCCGCAATGCCCAGGTACCCATTCTAATTGCTAACTAGATAAATGATATAAGAAGTAGGCCTAATAAGGTTACACTCCTCTGAGTTTCAGAACAACCTGCGATACAGGGAAATCAGATGAGTTGTTAAGGAAGGGAGCATCGACCCTGCTTATATAAACAGAACCGTTTTGCAGATTTGAAGATAGCTATTCCAAAATGAAGATTAAAGAGGAAGAAGAGGCTAAAAGATTTAAGCTCTGGAGAGATAAACGAGGGTTAAGGAGGGCCAAGGAGTTCCTAGGAAGCTTTCACAGGTGTAGAGCAAAGGTCTGTATCGGCCTCAGTAAAAATAAGGTAATATTGCTGACGGGTTTTCTTACGGGGCATTCTTAAGTGATTCCCTTAAGTCAACTTAGGAAACTTGACTTAATAGAAAATCCAACTTTCAGATACTGCGGGAGGTAAGAGGAAACTCACATCACCTGCTGGAAGACCTACTTTTTTAAAATCTGATCTTACCTTAAAACGTATAATTTAAAATTTTCAAAATTACAAGTGCCAACGTCACGTCCGTGTTTTAAAAATTCGACTTACCGAAACAGATAACACGAAATTCGCAAAATATTCACAAATTTTCAAAGATAAAAAATCATCGATAATGAAAGATTTAATTACTGTTTCACATATATTAATAATTCACTTAAAACATTTACCATTTCGATCCCCATTCACTTTAAAATAACTCACCGACTGATTAAAATTATTGCACGTTCTATATCTCTCGCCTATTTTATCTACGGACGGCACAAAGTTATAACAGCCCTTACAACACTACCCTCGAGCACTAAGGCCTAATTGTATTATACGGGGGTAGTAAACACAGAGCCAACCCCCGATATAATTACATTACAAGTTGGCTAAGTAGGCCGTCATGCTACTTTGCCCCCGTCTGACTTGCAACCCGGTAAATTGTGATGTCACAACTAGTTGGAACGTCTAATTGATAGTGTAATAGCTTACAGACAGAAAGCTGTGTCCGTGCTGTTTAACAAAAATAAACGCGGCACGCAGCTGTCTCGCTGCCGTGATGGAACCAAAATTGTAACTGGATTTTTGTATCTTCTAAAATCTAATTTCACGCTTATGAACAGAATTAAAATCTGCATTAATTAGCGTTTTAATATTTAAAGTTACTCTGAAAATACAAAAAGAAAACCCTGAATACCGTTAATTCATTTTCTTAATTCAAATGAACTTCGAAAATTTAAAAGCGCCAATTTACGCAAATTTAACGCTGATTATAATAGATTAAATACTACTAAAAAAAATAGTACATAGAGACTACACGCCTTCAAAATAAGTACTTGATAATTACTCTGTTTACATCGGTATGCTGAATCGAATTTAAAAGAGGTGTTGACTTGTTCTTACCTCCTCCCACCACCGGTTTGACAGTTTTTCGTTACGTTACTCTCAATACGATTTGACTGCACCACAAAATTTGCTGTAGCAGGTGTAACGAAGTATTAATTTCTACCTATATAGTATACTTACAAGCACGCGCGCGCGCACTTGTAAACTTGAAAACAATAAAAGCGCAGTCCGTATTATACTGGTTCGCATGCTCAAGAAATCAGACAAAAAAAGAACATTTAAGACAAACAGTTACTGATTTCTAAAGGTAAAGGTAAAGGTAAACCGAAGTGGCCGACATTTTGAAACTGCAAAACGGATTTTGCTGGGTAACGAATTTTGTTTAAGCTATTGTAAATACGATTTCTGTTCAAACTTTGAATCGAATCGGATCAAAATTGCTAACTGCAGTGCCGACCAAAATTACTAAGTGCTAAAACACGCGCGCGCGCGAGACACACACACACACACACACACACACATTGTCAATTGCGCCCATACATGTTTACACTTCAAAAATACATTTTAGTAACCACTAAAAAAAAATAGTAACAATGTGTTGTAATAATGTTCGTAATAATAATGTTCACTAGAGTGCGCGAATGGATGTGGGTTCTGTGACGGTAGAGCGTTCCATGACGGTAGAGCGTTTCGTGACGGTAGAGAGTTCCATGACGGCAAATTGATTTTTTCTCCGTGCAAAACATACACGCATATCCCGCGATAAAGAAGTAATCATTTCAAAAAGATGTTAGTTGAAAACAAAATTTTGACTTTTTAACCATTTTGAATTACCGCCATTTTGAAACGGTAGAACACGTACGTTTACGTGATGTTACTGTATGTGTTGTGACTGTACACAATAAGACTACATATTGTTATTTACTGAAGTTCTCATCCAACGCTTTCACTGCCCCAGTCTGTGTATAATCAAACATTCAGTTCTCTATGCCGTAGTGTTGACTTACTCCCTCACCCCTCCCACATAATAAGTAGCGACATCTTCTCTGGGGAACTCCGGCAGCTTAGCACGTATTAACCACCCACCCTCCCTGTCTGAGCCTTGTGACACGGTCAAGTCTGTCGAGTACTACAGCCCCGCAGGGGGCGGCAACACGATACGGTTGTAAACTTTGCCATTTTTGACATTTGCACTACATTATTTTTTCAATATATGATGCAACCCGTACATGTATTTCTGAACATTTACTTGGTTACTCAACAAAACGTTTCTCTCTTTTGGGTTTGGTTGAAATCTATTCTAATATCTACTGTCTCTCTGACGTGACAGCGAATTTCCAAAAGTCATTTTACTTTATCTTACCCTTTTTTGAAATTTTGATTTCATCATCATAATCAGATTAATCAGAAAGTCACTAGAATTTGATAAAGATACTGAAAGAGTTTAAGATACAATTAAGGAGGATGTCCGTATTAAAACAAGTGTAAATTTTAAAGTATAGTTCTAATTCTGAAGAGTGATATTCTGTCTTTTCTAGCTTCAAACACTTATTATTACAGTCCAGCCACTTAGTAAATGGCCTGAGCGATAATTTCTAGCGCATGTAGGAGAATTCCCCTCCAGCTCCCCTCCAACTGTCCAGTCTGCCAATCTGAGTATACACACAGTTAGTACTTAGCGATAGTGAAGAAAAAAGGAGGGAACTGGTGAGTCAGTGGGGACTCGACCTCTCATTCGCACATTTTTCTCTGTGTCCTACTAGTGTCCTTAGCAGGCAGTTATAGTTGACGCATTTCGGAATATTTCCATTTTCAAAACTTTTTATTGTACTCCTCCCCAAAGTGGATTTATTCTTTTACACTATCAAACCTTTTCCTCCCCCCTTCCCTACTTCTACCGCACAGTCAGGTTTCTATTTACCCCATAATCAGTATTAAAAGCTGCATATATTAGAACTGTAAGTTCATGTTATCATCTTTTTTCGGCTATGAATGTTGTAATTTTGCAAAATACATATCTCTGCCTTTCCTATATATTTGTTGACGCGTTTCGGAATACTGCCATTTACAAATCTTTTTACTGTTCTGCTCCACCAAGTCTAGGTTCGTTCTTTTATACTAACTTAACTCCTCCCCTCCCCACTTCTGCCGCCTAGTCAGGTTACTATTCATTCACGTGCTCACTTCTGATTGGTCCTCACATCGCCTTCTCTTTACGGTCAACTCTTTATAATTTGCGAACATTTTCAGACTTTGTAAAATAACGTCTGCTTGTAAATTTACTTGTGCTTTTATATTTTGCTCCTTTAATTTTAACTTAAATTTTTCTAAATTTTCTGAAATATTTAACCGCCTTCTATTATCTTCAAAATGTAATATTTTAATTCAATTTTTCGTTTCATTCGGCATATGCCATTCTCTAATTAACATGTAATGTAATTTCGTCAATTGTTCGAAATTGTTCACAAATTATAAGAATTAAGTAAAACGTACAAGGAAAGCGTTGGGAGGACCAATCAGAAGCGAGCGCAACAATAAATAGAAACCTGACTAAGTGGTAGAATTAGGAAGGGGAATGGTTAAAATAGTATAACAAACAAATTTAGTTTTTTGGTACAGTACAGTAAATATTTTTGAAAACAAAAGTATTCCGAAATACGTCAACTATAAGCTAACCGCTTAGAACAACAGTGGGACAGAGAGACAAAACATGCGAGTGAGAGGTCGAGTGCCCATTTTCTTATCACAGATTCTTCCTTTTCCTTCACTATCGCTGAGTAGTAACAGTTTGTACACTCAGATTGCCAAAGGTCTGTGTCACTGGACTGTTGGAGGGAACTGGAGGGGAATTCTCCTACATGCGCGAGAAATTCTCGTGCAGACAGTTTACTAAGTGGCTGGACTATAACATAAAGTGTTTGAAGCTTTAACAATAATTTCTTTACCAATTTCCCGGAATGGCGGGTATTACTACGTGTTGCGGATATGATTATTATTACAGATGACAAACATAACCTCAAACAATTTTAAACGGCTAAATAATATGTATATTAATTGACAATAATTATTTAATTTTCAACAGCTCCGATAATGTAATGACTATATAGCGAACTTACCACAGAAATGTTGCTTCTTTGAATTTTTTTCGGCGAAAAACCATTAAGGTTATCATCACCGTTGCTTCTTAGAAAGTGTTAATGACAACAATCGTCTTGGCGTTACTTCCCACGCGGGGCGCATTCAATATGTCTGATTGAGACACAATCAAATCTACCAGTTCTGTGTACACAGGCCTGGAAAAACATTAGTCACAGGATGGCAGATTAATTCAGATATACGGTTATTAATATTGCAAGTTGAAACGAAACACAATCAATTTGTTCTGAATATTGAATTCACGAGGAATCATCTATCACTTCATAATGTAGGTCGAGCTGCGGTGTAGTGTTAGTTAAATGCATCGCGTTATTTAAAAGTCCTGGCGTTGTATAAGTTGCTATGGTAACTGTAGTGAGGTGCGCGCGCATCTTTTACTTTTTGTAGGGTTATTGTTTAATTGTTTAATATTTAATCAGAACCGGAATTGTAAATTATTGTATCATTGTTAAAACGAATATTTTACTACTGAATCTAATTATAAACTTCTATGATTATACTTGTTGTTGTACAAAACAAGAAACCTAGTAGTATAATTAGAAATATAGAAAAAGTAATTCTTCAAGTACTTTGATCGTTTATTAGTTTTGTTGAAATGAACGACAACAATGAAAAAGTTAAAACCTCCATTACCCGAATTAGGAATTAAGGAGAGAAGTAAATACAAAATTCACCTGATGCTATCGACACGAAGTCGTACAATGCTGCTCCAGAATGTGTTCCAATTGTCAAAATTGTATTCGGGGGAGGGGGAGTCACGACGTAATTGCAAGGAATGGGACGCTTATACCCCCTCATCTCCCAGACGCGGCTCTGCAGCAATAATTTGTAATGAATAATAAATTACAAATTATGCCAGTGTTGTGTTTACTTTAGCCAGCTGAATAATTAAGTTTTGCTTTACGTCTTTGTAACAAAACTTATATGTATTGCAGCCTGTACAGTTACATTATGTACATAAATTTGGAGTATAAATTCGCAAAATGAGGTATTTAAGTGGCCATCATATTAAGACCCAGATCCCTTTAAATGAACGTTTATTTTGACCCTCTCCTTTTTTCACTTACTGAGGGGTCGTCAGTATTTTTTAAATGTTGTGTGTGTGTGTGTGTGTGTGTGTGTGTGTGTGTGTGTGTGTGTGTGTGTGTGTGTGTGTGTGTGTGTAGTGTCCTCTCTCTTTCTCTCTTTCTCTCCCCCTCCCTCCCTCTCTCTCTGTCTCTCTCTCTCTCTCTGTCCTCCCTCTCCCTCTTCTCTCTCTCTCTCTCTCTCGTGTGTATGTGCGCGCGCGCGCGTGTATGTGTGTTTTAGCACTCTCTCGTTATTAATTTTGGTTCGATTTATTTCAAACTTGTTACAAAAATCGATTTCTATAACAAGTTCATAACCAAGAAAACGCGTTCATCATTTTAAAAATAGCGGCAATTATAACCTTTAAAAATACTAAATTTTATCTTCTACTCTTTTGAAAATCTTATTTCATTATCATAATCAACGATACAATCTGTAAAAACACACCTTATACGTATTGCATCCTATACAGTTACATCATATAAGTGAATTTAAAGTGTCAAAACTAAATTAGAATTTAAATATATGAACCGAATTGCATTTATATCTAAAGTTATATATTTTTTCAACAATAAGTCTGTACAGACATCGAACTGACGTTTGTATATATATAGGTCCAGTATGACCGATGTAGTTAAAATAACGTTCAGTCAGCTGTGTCTCCGAACTCGCGCACTTTAAAGTCACAGGTTCGAGGCTGCAGTCACTTCGTTTTTCGTTTACGCCAATTCTCCGTCCATATCGGTCTAACTGGCATAAAGAACCCTTTATCGGTCCATATCGGTCTAACTGGACAATTTTTTTTCAACCCTTTAAATATTTGTCTATAAGTCAGGATCGGTGGTAATGTCAAAATTCTCATCTTATCGCGACATAGGTTCCAACAGCACATTTCCCATTGGAAATTCACTAAGAACAAACCACGCGTGCGTATCGAGCAAAAACGACAGACGAAGGCGAAGGAGCAAATAAATAAACATGACGTGGGAGAATTCTGGCCCCCTCCCTCTTGCTCCCCGCAGCAAGAAGGATTGCGAGTTGTATTGCTGCCGATAATTTTACAAATTGAAATTGAAATCGCTCTTCCCGGCTTCGGGCTGTTTGAATTTGTTGCGTGTGCCGAGATACACTCCCCGCCTCAGTGATTGGAAATGATTGGCAAATATTTTCTATTCCGAGATTAAATAAACCACGCGCAAACATTGCACAAACTGTCCGATTTTCAATTTATATTTAAATTTCTGTGAATTCAAGGTGCGGAAACGTTGCACAAACTTTCTCTAAGTAATTTTTCAAAACTGTTCCATCATTTAGTGCAACTACATTCGTTTTGTCTGGCAGTTACGGATGATATTCTAGCACAATATGTTCGAAAACAATACAGAAAATAAGCTTTTAACTTTTTGAAAAAAAACCTCCAACAAATTTGAAAAACTTCCAATTAAATCCTAAGGTAAGGGCAAATCAGGTAAACTTCGTCATAATCAGACACTTTAACCTTGGGAGCAACACAAACATACACACACACACACACACACACACACACACACACACACACACACACACAACACACACACATACAAATACGTTTCTGAGTTCGTAGAATCTGAAAACAAGCACATGTACCGAAAACGATTTTCATCGAACAGGGAGCAATAGAAACAACTAAGCGAATTTGTCAATAACCAAAACATTTCCGTTCAAAACATCGGTCGTTAACATAATAAAAATTATTAAAATCCACTCGATACTAATTTATGTCTTCAAAAAATTTCTCGTGACGGTCACAATGACGACAAAAATATTACTTCAACGTAAAAACACACGCGTGAGAAAGTTAGTGCACCGTTTCTACGCCATTTATTTCACAACGACAGCTGCGACGTTAAAGGTTGTCTGTGTTTTTAGGATCTTCTGACAAAACACTGCATTTGCTTATTTTTCGGTCCCACTGTTTGTTCTCGTCTCGGCGAGTTGTTTTAGTGAAGCGAAAGCGCTTCTCGCAATTCTCGAATTCGTTTTTTAAAAAAATCAAGTAGATTTTGCTCTTAAAAAGGAAAAAATAGCGCTACACTACAACTAGCTGACGTAATCTAAGCGAATCGCCAAACAATTTTAACTTTAAAATTACATAATTGAATATAACAAACTGCACCCTGACCGCCGTTAAATTTAATTTCTTAATATCGACGGATTTTGAACAATCAAAACGCTAATTTACGCCGTTGTATAACGCTGATTTCTGTTGGTGAAATTAGATTGAAAAACATTTAAGACAAAAAAAAAGTTATTAATTTCTTAAGGTTTCACGAAATGGCTGACATTTTGACGGATTTTGCTGGGTAACAAATTTTGTTTAAGCTATTGAAAAAATCGAATTTGTGTGAAAATTTTGAATCGAAGCTGACTAAAATTGCTATTATGCTGAAACACACACACACACACACACACACACACACACACACACACACACACACGCTAGCACGAATAATTCGAAATATTGACTTTTTAGGGTACCGTAGGTTGTTAATATTATACGTATATATTTCAATCATTCTCATTGTGCTGTCTTGGGGGAGGAATTTAATTCGTTATTCGAGAAATGTATCTTAAATTGTAAAAGTTAAAAACGTTATTATGTACTTACGTCACGATATTCATACAGAACCAAGTAAAACCAAATTTGTAACTTTATTTTCGATCGCTTACCTGAAAAAAAAATGAAACGAATCAATATACATTATCCACATAAATAAATACCAATAAGTTATGTACTTATTTTTATAAAACGGAAAAGCGGGATAGAGCTGAAAGTTAGACCTGGCTCTAACGTTATATCTCGTGACGTCACATCCGTATTTTTAATTCTCCCCCCACGGTAACTCATCACTCGGGATTAATATGACAAAGCCGTATCATTGCTTCCAATAAGCATCGCTCATCCACTGTCATAAGTCTAATTAAATTGCAAAACTTCGGGCCGCGTTGACGTGTTAACGGGCTAATTCGGAACGACAGCGATGTATGTCCCGGCTTAAGACAACCCCTATCTGCAACGATCGTTAATTAAAACATTACACTCGGGGGGTGGGACGGGTGTATTTTTGTTCTAATATTTCAGGAATGTAGGAGGATCGACTCGACGTCTACCAACAGCGTTTATTGGGGGGGGGGGTTCCGGAAAATTATCTATAAAAGTGGCCACCACTAGGAAACCAAGACGCTCGAAATGAGCACATATCCTGATCACTTTTACAAAACTGAACATATACAAATATACAATGCACTGTATAATTATAAAAATGTAAGGACTAATATAGTGATAACTATTCTCTATTTTTAACTTATTGTATGTTGAACTAATATATGCCTCCTTAGTACTTTCTCTAAAATTTACATTTATCAAGTCTCCTCTTAACGTAAAAACACAAAAAAATGAATTGCTAACTATTAATATCACACGCATAATGATTTTCTTTTAAATCAAAATTTAATTCTTTATAAAAACTATGATATCTTGCATTGCGTGCCTTAAATATTAAGTAATTCCTATAAACTGTTTTCATACAATTTTGTAATCTTTCTGTGCTCAACTTTACTTTGTTACTATCCAGATATTTATATAAATCTGCATTGTGTTTTCCACATAAAAGTTTAAAGTCCTTAAACCAAAATACTTCTTTTTTAATGATCTCTTCTGCCAATAGCCTGGGCAACCGATGGTCCTTCATACGCAGAACTTCTTGAACAAACCTAATGTACAAACCCAATATATATAAAAACGTCTAATTCTTTCCTGTCTCTAAATATACAATAAAATTCCTGTCTCTAAATATACTGGGGGTTGTTTTGACAAACAATACAGTTTCTTTATATATATATATATATATATATAATATATAATATATATGGGCTTTATGTCAATATAGGGGTCAAATATGAGGCTTTATGTCATTTACGTAAGTGGAAAGTTCATATATAAACTTTCCACTTATAGGCCTAAATGACATAAAGCCCCATATTTGACAAGCACAATACATCTCCGTTCTAAACACGGCATTAAATACTTCCATTTTTGCAGATATGGGATGATTATTATTGTAAGGTAATTTACTATATGTGTCATGTATTCTAAATTTTGCCATCCCTAAGTGATCTTGCAGATGTGTACTCCAAGACAACTTTGGTGTCAGTCATACTCCCAACTACTTCAATTATTTCGCCTTCGTCTTACTTATCTTCTTACTTACCACTATCCGGCGGTGTGTCCGGTACAAGAGTTTAGAGTAAAATGGTTTGATTCTGAAAGAGTGAATCGAGTAATTAAATGGGAAGGATTGGTCAAAATCGTTTGGTTATCATATGGAGCCTATAAATATAGAAAATGTTTAGTTGCATATAATTATTAATGGATGAGTTATTGTACTGATTTGAAATTTTGAATGGTTAATATTAATTGTACTGTATTTTGAGAATATTAAAGTAGGGAACACTCTACAGATGGATAGCATCCATGTACCAGAGTTTTTTTGTACATAATTAACAAATGTATTTATGGATTTTGTAGTAAATAAAGTCATTAATAAATATAAATAAATAAATTAAATAAGGACTATTTATTACACAACAGGAATTGTTACGCTATTGCGATCAATCTAAACAGCTGATTTCGCATCACAGCTGTACTAGCAATATTATATTGCAATTAAAGTTATGTTTATTGCAACTGAATGTAAAATAATAATCGTTTACAAAAAATATTTCTTGATACTGAAATACTTTTGTATTTCAACTGAAAAGAACTGAATTGATTAGTGTAATTAATAGAGTTTTAATTAATAACATGTTATTATATTTTTGACCGATATATCTGTTTCAACTCGACTGTTTGGCATTTCATTGGTGTTTTTGTTTGTAACTCAGTTTTAGCAGAACGAATTGACCGACTGTTTTGAAATTTGATACGAGGATACCTTGTATAAAAACCGAACGATTTATGTGTAAGATTTTTTTCATTTTATTTCCGTTTCAAGATGGCCAGCTCTGATCGATCGATAACGAGTGTAGTTGATCGCCATTTCCTGTAATACTGGCTGAATAGCAAGAGCTATCACAAGTTTGATCACTTCACGGAGAAAGAGCATACAATTTTTAATAATGTTGATCCAGTAACATTTTCCCTAAATATTACGGTTACCGATTAAATTGGCGGAAAAAGTTAAAAGCGCGTTAGAGCGCAGTCATAGTGACCAGGATATTAGGCCACGCGGCCACTAAATGCGGAGCTGAGCTGATGCGAGCGTAGCGGGGCTGAGCGGAATGAAGCTGACCGGCAACCAGAAGCAGAATTCAGTCAGTTTAAAAAACGCGTTTGAATCTTTTAAATATAAATATTTAGGCCTACTTAACGGATTCTGGGAACTATTACGTTTAAAAACCGTATAACCTGGGCAACGGTAATCTTGGCACGAGAAATAGTAAGTATAAAGGCGTGGTCGAGGAAGCGGAGTGAACTTGAAAACCGAGCCTAGATGGAGTCGAAGCTACGCGGAGCGGAGCCCAGCAATGCCGCTTGACTCCGCTCAGCTCCGTTACGCTTTCAGTGGCCGCGCTTACATTAAAAACAATAGGTTAGGTTTTGAATGCGTAGACCGCTCCGCATTTGGTGGCCATCCGATCTTTAGAATATACTGCGACGTCTACTGTTTTTTTGCGCTAATAATATAAAGAAACACAACAAGTAGATAACCGAAAGTCGCAGAAGGCAAAACAGTCTGTAAGCATACAAGCGTTTACGAATTTTGGTCCGGTTCTATTAAAACTTGGTACGAAAATCAGCTTAATTATCGTTTCATTGAATCGTACGAAAATCGTTTCATTGAATTTTACTTCAATTTTGGTTACCTATGAATCGCCACAACACAAGCCACTATAGCAATTTTGACGAATTTACGGTTTGAGTGTTTATCTAAAAATCCAAAAACAACCCCGGGGTTTTTTCGGTTTAATCCGGAACTGAAAATTTGCTTAGTTCAAATTCACTGTTTTTATTCAGTGTGGCCTGACCAAAATTTTAACTAAATCCGATACGATTTAGTGAAATAATTGTCTACACATCATGTCAGTTATGTTAGTGAAGAGAAATATGCATTAACGACACGAGAAAAGCTTGCGGAAAAAACACCAGTCTCGAACCCACTATCTTGAAATACCTTAACCATATCGGTTTTTTAACACGTATCATGTTTTACGGCTGGTTGTCATAGATTTTGCGCATTGCGTGATATTGAATACATAAAAATATAATTATGACTACTACTACTAAACAGCTGATTTCACACAACAGCTGTTGCTTCAATACAATTTCAATTGAGGTTATGTTAAAAATTAAATTTCTAAATAAAATGGACAATAAAATTATTAAAAAAATATGTTTTAAATGGAGAACAAAGATTAGGACAAAACGAACGAGAAAGACTACGACGATTGTAAAATAAAACGAAAAAAATGAAATTAACGATTAATAAAAGAGTTAGGAATAAAGAGCAACATCAACTAATTAATAAAAAAACAAGGAATCTAGAAAAATACGACACAAGATTAAAATTTTTGTTTCGATAATATAATTTTTTTTCGTTTTAATATGGAACTACCAAATTGTTTTATTTGAAATTTAGTACTGATTTGCGTTTTAGACCTTCAAATGTAATCGAAGTTTTATTAAAATCCGATGCAATTTTGAGAAAGAAATTCAGAAAATGTGTGTAATGTTTAGTACCAATTATAAAATTATTTCCATTAATAAGTCTTTTGGCGAAAAGCACATGAATTCTATCATCGACGTCCAGCAAAAGTCTGTTATACAGAGCGGAAACTAAAACTAAATACTGTTAATGCTGCACTAAAACTAAAACTAAACTGTTTAAATTAAACATTAAAACTAGATAACATTATAAAAACATATACATTTAAATAAAATTTAACAGAAATAAAAATTTGAAAAACGAAAACAAAAAATATAACAACGAAGTGGGCAACAGAAACAAAAAAAAAATTAGCTAAAACTAATTAAAAACAAATTGGTCTTCTAGAGTAGTTCAAGTACATTTAAACAATGTAAAACAAAACTCGGTCAGTGACCAAACGGCAAGGGAAAGGTTTACACCAGGCAGTAACTGCAATCACGAACCTACGACCGGCGCTTTAACCACCACGGACACGTCGTTCCAGATTAGAGAATCGTGAAAGGCAGAACTTTCCCAGTATGGAGATTCGTAATACGCATAAAAGCATTAGGAAATTAATAGGCTACATCAGTTGTGTTTGGTTGTAAATAACAAAACTACTTCACGAAGTTGTGACTGGTTAATCGGCGAAGTGTTCAACAGAACAAACTTCAGCCAAAACAAACAAGACAACGCCCGCAACGACCGTGACAATGAAAGCTTTCACTTTAAAATGTACAAATTTGACTCGAGGGCTTTATGCCTATGTAACTTTTGTCTTTAATAATTTACGCGGCGTTACAAACATTTCGCTTTCTGTTACCCATCCCCCGGCTATGAAACGAACAAAATACGACTGAGCGATGAACGAACGATTTCAACGCCATATAATAGCAGCACGCAGCTGTCTCGCTGACGTTTTGGAAATAACTCTTTTGCTCTTTTTTACCCTCACCCTTATTTCAAATTCTAATTTCACTATTATAAACATGCGTAACATCAACACACGTAGGCAATTTAAACGCTCAAATTGCATTAAAACATAAACCCTGACCATTAAAAAATTGTTTTTTAAATTTCAACGGATTTTGAAAATTCGAAACGCTGATTTACGCCGTTTCTAACGCCGATCACGATGGAATGATCGTATTTTCAAAGTATTTTAAGGCGAAAAAAAGAATTTTAAAGATTTAAATTTGCAACCATTTTGAAACTTGCAACAAATTATGCCAGTTCACGAACTTGCCAAAGCACCCGAAGTCAGAATGAAATCGGAGTAAAATTGCAAACGTGAACGTGGTAAAATGCCCGCGTGCGCGCGCACACACACACACACACACACACACAGAGAGAGAGAGAAAAAGACTTCTGAAAAAGTAACCTAAAGATCAGGATCGATGCTCACTTCAAGGTCCGCGGGACTGGGTCTCACAATGATAGCTAGAATAATCGAATCGCGATTACTTACTAACGGTATCCAAAACAGCGCAGTACAAAAATATATTTCAAAGATCGCGTAGCTTACGGTATATTGCGTTATCTTTTAAAAGGAGAACCTTAACCGTAATTAAGATACGAGAATGTAAGATGCTCTATCTATCTATCTATAATTCGGTCTACAACGTTCTACGCCGTCTTCCGATCTCCAACCTCCACCGATCGCGGTTCCACCATAGGTCTTCTAGTAGATCCCTTTTTTTATTTCCTTTTCGACTCCCTCTCTCCAGCTCAGTCTCGGCCTTCCTCGTTTTATTCTTCCAGGTGTTCGCCATTGCATGATTTTTTTGGGAATTCGCTCATCCGGCATTCTTTATACATGCCCGTACCAAACCAGTTGTTTTGTTCTTATATCCTCTACAATTGTATGCTTTACGTCCATTATCCTCCGTATACTTTCATTTCTCACTCTCCCTTTTCTTGATCTTCCTGCCGCTCTTCTCCAAAAGTCCATCTCAGTAGCCAAAAGCATTCTTTCTGTTCTGCTCTTAATTTGCCATACCTCACTACCATATGTTATAATGCTTTTTACAATTGTGTCATAAATTCTTTTTTTATTCTTTTTTGAAATGTTTTGATCCCACAACACCCCGTTCAGCATAGATACAGCTGTAAGATGCTTTAGTTACTAAATTAAAAATGCATATACACATCCGAAAGTACGAAATAACTTGTGCCAGTGACGCTTGTAACTTTAATATGTCAGCGTGTACAAACTGAAATCAAGTCAAAGCGGTAATACGTATGTCTGCAATGGTTTAATCTGTTATGTAAAGTGTGTGTAGTTGGGATGCATTGAAATGAAAGCATCACACGGCGCTGGTTATGCAATCCGAGTACAGATCGCAGTCTCAGACAAGTGCTATGAATTATTACCCCGGATAACGGTCTCAATTCGTTCCAGAACTGACTGTTATCTGAGCAGACTGCTGTGCCAGTCGATGTTTACAGTAGATACTAAGGAAAAACATTTTAATTTATTAAATAGGAAAAAAATAATGAGTACTCACTATTAATACGCCAAATATGAAGAATGAAGGAAACCCACAGAACAGAAGTCACTCTTTACTTTTTTGACCTGCAGGGGGTGCGGAATATCTGCACCTATTGAGAGGATTTAGACGTCCCTCGCGGTACCCGAATCTAACACACACTTACACTTACAACACTACACTTACGACTTTAACTTTTTACACTCACGCTTACATTTAGGGAGGCGATAATAGCCTCAATGTGCTTTTCGCCTTAAAATAACAAACAAACAACAACAATTTTTTTTTTAGTTAAATAGCCAAAATGTTGTTCTTTTAGGATCCATTTAATTAATATTCACAAAATAAAATTAAAACAGGATTCAAACAACAATTTGAAACTTGCACACAAAGACACTTAATATTTTGTTAAATTATTTACATGGTCTTAAAAAAAAAGTTAGAAAAAAAAGTATGTCAACAACTTCGAGTGTGTGACAATTAAACGACAAACAATGAAATTGGGCGACTTTTCGGAGATCGAAAAAGCCGTTTTCCTGGTTTTTACAAGAAATACGCAGGCATATTGCTGGGAAGATAATGCGTGAGAAAGAAAAGGTTTTTTTGTATAAAAATGACGAATAAAGATGACTTTAAAGCCAGTGACTCGATAAATTTAAGAAACAGGATGGAATCTGTTTTTTTGTCTGTTTCTTGTGAAAAACTACCGTGCGATGTTAATGTTGTTGCTCCGTTCATACAGAAGTGTAAATAAACTCCGAATCTCAGAAGTGTGGTTCCGAATCAAGTTTAAAATGAGGACGAAAGCGGTTTATTCTGAAGGATGCTTCCACACAAAACTTCCACATGCACTGTGTACTGAAATGTACATAGAGAAGTTAATATTTTTTCACGTTAATTTAAAATTTTTTAATTCGTTTTGAATTTTTTTCAATAATAATTTAAATTTAAACTCAGTTATTAAAATAAAATTGTTTGTATTGTAATTATATTACTCAATTAGCGTACTAATTTACCGCCCTTTTTCTTCCTTTCCAATAATCTGTCCTGTTCGGTAATCCGACTATAGCAATATCCGATATAGGCCGGATTACCGCGAGTCTATTTTACTGCAAATTGAAATTTTACAGCAGCAATTTTAAAAAAAAATAACCGAAAAGATTGTACGCAACTGTCTCGCTGACGTGATGGAAACGAATTTTCAAATAATAACATTGTAATAAAAGAACATTTTTAGTATGCAATTTTTTTCAAATGATACAAAAATTGATTTTTTTATTAACTTAAGCAAATTCGTTTGACAGGTTTCAAAATGGCGGTCATTTAAGCTTCATAACGTATTTCGTTTCGCGCAGTTTTTAAAATCTGATTTCACTATCGCAATCAGCATTAAAAACTGCATACATTAGCACTTTTAATGGAAATTCAGTAATAAAATTAGACAGCGGTCAGGGTTTTTTTGTGTTCTCAACGCAATAAGAAAATTTAGAATGTTAATAAGTGTAGATGTCAATGCTGTGCTTGAAATCAGAGTTTCAAGAAGATTTGAACAGTTTTTCCATACCAAAAACGGTGCTTCAATTTTTTTTATTTCAAAAATTCTTAGATTCAAGCAAATCAGACCTGCATGTCAAAATTCATAATAGTATTTCAATTAGTTTAATCTCTGAACTATTAAGAACTATTATGATCACACGAACGGATATCTCCCCTCCCCCTCTATCTTTCTCTCACAAACACACACACACACACACACACACACACACACACACACACACACACACACACACACACAAACAAACAAACAAACAAACAAACAAACAAACAAACTCGACGCGCGCAGACATACATCAAATAAACTTTATCATGATAGAAAAACGTTTTCTACACTTAAGAAAGTAAACGTATTGCTAAGTTGAAGTCCAAATTGACAAGTTTCATAAAGTTCAGACACAACAAGCTCGTGATGAAACATTGTTCCAATACAAAAAGTAAAAAGAATACGTTTTTTCCAGAAAACCACCCCCGGTGCCACTCCACAGTACGATCAAGACAGACTCCCCGCAGACGTTCAGATTAACCCCAGCGTCACGGAATCAACCCCCTGCAGTTCCAACTATTACAGTCCAATACCTTTACCTAAGCAATCGATAACCCTGCGTCCGCTAATGTAAACTCCTCACCCCTTCAACTTCCTTAGGGGATGAATAATGACAGGAAAAACACGCAATTAACCCCGACCCTGGGGTTAAACAAAAAGTTAATATTTGAAGCAATTAGGGAGCAATTGACTGGAAACTGAGTGTAAAGTATTTGAGAGAGATTGATGAAGGCTGCCGAGGGGGTAGGTGACGGGGAAGGGGGTTAAACGGTCGTCGGCGTTATTTAAGGCGGGGGTGTTTGTTTAGAGTTAGCGTGATTGATTAGTTTGTACAAATTGTTATTAAAATAATATTTATAATAACGCATTATATACTCCACTTGAGCTCTAGATAAAAACCATATATAAAAAATGTGTTAATGAAACAGTCAAGCACAAACATTTAAAGTACGCAATGACACCCGTAAGTGCCTTATTTCTTGTCCTTGATAATTATAAAATACTAGCTGTTACCCGTTGCGGCTTTGCCTGCAATTATAATGTAGGCAATAAAATTTATAGTCGATTTTCAAAATCAGAATAGGTCATTTCATTTTAATATATGTTACATAAATTAAATGTAAATGTAAATATACTATTTACAATATTATACGATTTATGGTTTTCGGCCAAAAAATATACATTTTTGCTACTCGATACTCTAAAACATGGTCCTGTCATATTTTAATAAAATACAGTATTATTAAAAAGTCACTATTATTCAATTAAACTGGAATAGTATTGTGTTTATCTCAGGTACCTAAACCGTGTTCATACCAAATTTAATCTCAATTGGTTCAGTAGTTAAAGTGTGATTGAATAACAAACAAATAAACAAAAACAAACTTTCAGAAAAATAATATGATTACCTGTTACCCATCACGGCTTTTCCCGCAATCGTAATATACATTAAAGATCACGCAAGACCGTGTTAGGACCAACAACCGTGTCAGTTAGGTTATGGTGTATTTCTTTTTTAAAATAAAGGTTTTTAACACACCACCGTGTTAGTTAAGTTATGGAGTACTCTTCAAAAAAAATTAAGGCTTTTTCTCTGCATCACCGTATTATGCCCAACAACCGTGTCAGTTAGGTTCTGGAGTACTCTTTTTAAAAAAAATAAATAAAGGTTTTTTTAATACATCACCGCTTTAGGCCTAACAACCATGTTAGTTAACTTATGGAGTATTCTTTAAAAAAAATATAAACATTTTTCACGCATCACCATGTTAGGTTTAACAAATGTGTCAGTTAAGGTTTGGAGTACTCTTTAAAAAAATAACGGTTTTTTCACACATCGCCATGATAGGCCCAACAACCATGTCAGTTATGATATGTGGTAATCTTTAAAAAAATATAAAGGTTTTTTTACGCACCACTGTGTCAGTTAGGATATGTAGCCTAGTATTCTTTAAAAAAATATAAAGGTTTTTTCACGCATCACCGTGTTAGGCCTAACAACCGTGTCAGTTAGGATATGTAGTATTATTTAAAAAAATATAAAGGTTTTTTCACGCATCACTGTGTTAGGTCTAACAACCGTGTTAGTTAAGTTATGGAGTACTCTTTAAAAAAAATATAACGGTTTTTTTCATGCATCACCTTATTAGGCCCAACAACCTTGTCAATTAGGTTATAAGTACTATTTAAAAAAAATTAATAAAGGTTTTTTTAATGGATCACCGTGTTAGGTATAACAACCATGTTAGTTAGCTTATGGAGTATTCTTTTAAAAAAATATAAAGTATTTTTCACGCATTACCATGTTAGACCTAACAACCGTGTCAGTTTTCAGTACTATTTAAAAAAATAAAGTTTTTTTCACACATTACCGTGATAGGCCCAACAACCGTGTCAGTTAGGATATGTAGTATTCTTTAAAAAAATATAAAGGTTTTTCACGCATCACCGTGTTAGGCCTAACAACCGTGTCAATTAGGTTATGTAGTATTCTTTAAAAAATTAAAGGTTTTCTTCACACATCACCGTGATAGGCTCAACACCAGTATCAGTTATGTTATGTAGTATTCTTTAAAACAATATATAGGTTTTTTCACGCATCACTGTGTTAGACCTAACAACCATGTCAATTAGGATATGTAGTATTCTTTAAAAAAATATAAAGGTTTTTCACGCATCACCGTGTTAGGCCTAAATACCGTGTCAATTAGGTTATGTAGTTTTCTAAAATAAAATAAAGGTTTTTTTCACACACCACCATGATTGGCCCAACAAACGTGTCAGGTGGGATATGTAGTAGTCTTTAAAAAAATATAAAGGTTTTTTCACGTATCACCGTGATAGGCCCAACAACCGTGTCAGGATATGTAGTAGGCTATTTTTTAAAAAATATAAAGGTTTTTTCACGCATCACCTTGTTAGGCCTAACAACCGTGACAGTTTGGTTATGCTGTATTCTTTTAAAAAATTGGTTTCTTATCACCCAAAACCCGTGTTAGACGTATTTTTATTGTTTTACCGATTTACAACACGTTACTGATTTTGGCCGGGTAGCAATTTTGAGGTTATGTTGGTCACTTTTATTTTCGATTTTATCGTACTTCTCGTGCATTCATATTTTGGATTTTTGCTTTTGGGCACATAATAAAGCATTTTAGTAACAAAAATATCGAGAAATAAGGATATGCTTCACTGCATGTTTACCATAATGTAATTACACAAATATATATACTACCTTACAATTGGCACTCTGTGTAGGGATTTTTTTACATTTAATATTGAAAATTCAACACAAAGTAACAAATTAAAGTCAGTTTTGAAAAAAATTTCAACTAAAATATTGAAAATGTTACATTAAAAGCAATAATTTTGCAATAAATAAAACACATATTAAGATTCTTAAAATAGGATTGAATCTATGTTTATCTCAGGTACCTAAATCACATGTCCAGTAAATAACTACAGTTAACAGATGTTACAAAACTAAAAACTGATAATTATTTTGGGCTGGGTAAGTAGTATAATGACGTTTTGTAAAACGGGAATAGGCCTATATGTATCTCTGATACTTAAACCATATTCGTACCACATTTCATCTCAATTGGTCCAGTGGTTAAAGCGTGATTGAATAACAAACAAACAAACAAATAAACAAAAAACAAACAAACACACAAACTTTCAGAAATATAATATGAATTAGATAATCGCGGCACGCAACTGTTTCGCTAATATGATAGAGCGAATCCCTGAAAATATTTTAACATGTATCACGTTGGTTTTGTTGTTGGATTTTGAGTAATGCGAGTGCACAAATTTATATTGGTATATAATAGTACATTTTGCATGTCGCAAGTCTCATAGCAAATTATAATTAAAATTTCCTGCGTTTCCGCTGGAATCGAACCGGGGACCTTGCGCGTGTGAGGCGCACGTGATGGCCGCTACACTACGGAAACTACGAAGACGTTTCAAAGATGTAAATATATGAATCGTTAATTAGATTTTGATAAATATGTAATAATAAAAGATCAGTTGTTTTATATTATTCGTAACGATCAGCTGACTTCATTCAACAGTTGATAGGCTACAATAATTTCAGGTTATGTTATTAAAAACTAGCTACGTTAAACATTTGCCGTGTTTTCGAACAAATTATCGTAACTAAAATGAAAATGAGGGTAAAACATGTTACAAGATTTATATTTTCATTTATTAATAAATTTGTTTTACCCTTTTTGAAATTTCGGATTTACTGTCATAATCAGCATTAAAATCTGTACGGTATTAGGGTTTTTAATTTTCGAATTGCATTGAAAACACAAAAATGAAACTCGACTGCCACCATATAAAACTTCTTAATTTTCTATAGAAAACCATTTAAAATTCTGGAAATCTATTTGTAAAAACCAAAATTTTAATTTAAATGAAGAGACTAACTTCATCCCCTCTCCATTACTTAAGCCTTACTCAAGGAGGAAGTAGGTATATTTACATTCTCCTTTCCAGGTTTAACTTCAACTGTATTGTAGGTCAGCTTAGAAAAAGGCTTCCTAAGACTAATCAGGGGTCAGAAAGAGAAAAGGTGCGAGAAAGAGGTCGAATACCCTCTCTCTCACCACAGCTCCCTTCTTTTCCTTCACTATCGCTGAGTAGTAACACTTTGTAAACTAAGACTGACTGGCAAACTGTCACTGGACTGTTGGAGGGAACTGGAAGGGAATTCTCCTACATGCGCGTGAAATTCTTGCGCAGGCCGTTTACTAAGTAGCTGGACTATGGTATATAAGCACATTTTGTGATTTTTAACTTCACTATGTCTGAAGATGCCTTACGGAGAAACATATGTTACTGAATAAAAAAGAATTTTTAGGAACTATACAAATGTTTCAATTTTTCCTAAACACAAAATCGTTAAAAAGATATCTTCACTTTACTTTCAATAAAAAAGTATCGCATATATTTACACTTTGGATACAAAAGATAAACTAAAAAAAATATTTATAAAAAACAAAAAAAACACAAAACGAAACGAGAGATGTTGATCAAAGACGGATTAGTACTGATCATACGGAGTGCAGTACTGACAACATGACAAAAAAACTACGCTCCTAAAATTACTTTTTAAAATTCCCTTTGCATGTATTGCAATTGTTCACAGAGGAACGGCGACGCCAGGAAGTGACACGTGATGAACGATAGCAAACAGGTCCTTTGAAGATCGCGAGTAGAAAAATGGAACAAAGGGCTTTGGAAATTTTACAGTACGGTAGTTCTGCACGTTAGTATAAAACTTATTTGCTATGTTTTGTATGTACAAAAGTTAAGCAGACTTTGTTATATTCGATTATTTCTCCAAAAAGTACGTTTCTAAAGGAACCGACAAGAAAAGGAACAGAATTTTTATCATATATAAAAAATTCATGTCAGTATATTAAACTTGTAGTAAGGAATTTACGATTCAAGAGTAAATTAGTAGTGCATAAAAAGAAATTATTCATTTTTATTTTTCCTTCATTACAATAGGTTAAATACTAATACCAGATTATTAGTTTTCATTCAACTTGATTCCAGATTTCCAGACTTATTGGCTGGTACCGGGACTTACTTCAAAAGGAAGGAACTTTTCCACGGTGAAAAATGTTGTATGGAAGGAAGAATTTTATGGAAAAAAGTATTATGGAAGTAAGGATTATATGCAGGGATGTATTGAATGGAGGAAAGTGGTATATACAAAAAATGTTGTACATTGCAAAAAAAAAAACATTGAAGAAAATGTTGTATAACTGACAAAATAGTACAAGGAAGAAAGTGTTATATTAAGGGAAGTATTGTATGGAGGAAAGTTTTGTATGAAAGTATTATACGGACGGAAATTTTGCATGAAACAAAGTAGTACATGGCAGAAAGTGTTGTATAGAGGAGCGTATTATGTGAGTGGAAAGTGTTAAATGGAGGAAAGTAGTACATGGAGGAAAGTGTTTTTATGGCGGGAAGTATTATACAAAAGTGTTGTATAAAAGGTAGTATTGTATGAAATAAAATGTTGCATAGAGAGAAGTATTATATGGAGGAAAGTACATGGAAAAAGTGTTGGATAAAGGGAAAAATTATATTGAGGAAAATGTTATAAAACGGGCAATAGTACACGGAAGAAAGTATTGTATAGAGGGACGTATTATATGGGGGAAAGTGTTGAATGGGGCAAAATAGTAGTGCATGGAGGAAAGTGTTGTACGGTGGAAAGTTTATGTGAAAAAAAGTGTTGTGTAGAAGGTAGTATTGTATGGAAGAAAGTGTTGCATTGACAGAATTATTATAATGGAGAGTGTTGTATTGAGGCAAGTATTATATGGAGGGAAATTTTATACGGAAGTAAGTATTAAATAAAGAGAAGCGTTACTGGGAGTAAAGTAGTACATGGAAGGATGTATGCGGAGACTTATTATACGGAGGAGTGTTGCTTGAGGACAGTATTATCTGAAGGGTAGTATTATATAGGGGTAACTGTTGCATGGAGGGAAATAGTACACGGAGTGATGTATTGAAAGAAGTTTTAACGTGGAGGAGAGTGTTGCGTGGAGAGAAGTATTATATAGATGAAAAGGTTGTATAGCGGAAATATTACATGGAAGAAAAAGGTTGTACAGAAGGAAAGTATTATATGGAGGAAAAGTAGTACGGAGGGGAGCATTATATAAAAAAAGATAAAGATAGAGTTGTATGAAGGGAAATAACGTTTGGAGGAAAATGTTCTATTGAAGGAAATGTTTGTACTGAGAAATGGGTAATATTTAGAGAATGGCTGTATTGAGAAAAATGTTGTGTAGTAATAATTATTTTATATAGAGAAGTATTATATTAAAGAAATTATTTTGTACAGGAAAGTGTAGTATAGAAAGAAGTATTAAGGAAAAAAATGTTGTATGGAGAGAAGTGTTACATGGAGGGAATGGTTGTGTGAAGGTAACTGTTGAACGAAAGGAATATTATGAAGAGGAAAATGATGTATGAACGATGGTGTTTACTTACCAAGGAAATCCAAAACTGGAGGACATATCGTGCTGTAGAAGAGACATGCAGAGCTGTTGTCGGATTCATCTTGAGCAAGATACATTATTGTAACAATAAGAGATGGTGTTATTGATTTCCAACGTAAAATTGGAAACTGTAAGGGGTTGGTTTCGCAACAAAAGGGTAAATATTAATGTGTCAGTGATATTATTTCAGGTGTCGTATCGACTCTTCAGTAAATAATAATATTGTTACAACCACTAGATCGAACACGTGGATAGAACAATAACTATGCGCAGTCTGCTCTTATATAATAGTCCATATATTATTACGCTAAGCATTCCGATCGGTTTTGTACCAAAAGCAAGGATCTGCGTTACTGAAACTACGTGCATGGCGTACCTACAAGTACGTTAGAACACCAGGGTACTCTCACGCCTCATACTTTTCCATTTTAAGGCTTTACAATCAAGTAAAACTAACTTAAAACCGATAAATGGTATCTAAACAAAATTTCCAGGAACAGTATAATGTGTCCCCGTGAGAGTGTAACACAATGCAGGAAATTGTGCGTTCGTGAGAGTGTGTGTGTGTGTGTGTGTGTGTGTGTGTGTGTGTGTGTGTACCGAAACAGCTGATTGCTAAAAAAGTATTGAAGAAAGTAATATTTAAATTGTTACTGTAATTATTGACCGTATCAGTTTTGAAAATACAATTGGTAAGGCAGACTATACTTTACACGGCTCCTGAAATTATGTTTAGAAACAATTTATCGGTTTTAATTTTATTTTACTTGATTGTAAAGCCTTAAAATGGAAAAGATCAGACGCCAATTTAGAATGTGTACGTAAAATTTCTAAGAACACGATAAAGACTTATAAAGGATTTCACACCTTTATCTGCGGTAAACAATAAGCAAACGCCAGGAAATTAGCAATTAAGCGCTGACGTCACGCAGATTAAACAAAAGAGTAAATTTCTAAGCAATTACAAAGTAATATACTGGAAAATAATGAATACAGGTTTAATTAATTAAATATACCTTGAGGTATAGTGTACTTTGAACTACTAGTATTACAGTAGGGTATATTTGAAATTACTTTACAAAAAGAATGTGGGGGAAAATGGATAGAACAGAGCTTCATTAGATCAGATGCCAATTTAGAATGAATACAAAACATTTCTAAAAGTACGATAAAGACTTCTAAAGATGCAATAGAACATATCAAGGATTTCATACCTTTATCTTCGGTAAAGAATAAGCAAACGACGGGAAATTAGCAATTAAGCGCTGGAGGTTAAACAAAAGAGTAAATTTCTAAGCAATTACAAAGCAATAGACTGGAAAGTGAAACGTAAAGAGAGAGATTGATGAGTGCAGCTAAGGGGTAGCAGAGTAGCTCTGGCCTTATTTAACTGAGGGGAGTGTTTAGCGGTATGCGTGATTGATTGTGATTTATAACAGGCCGCCATTATGCTACAACCGATTTGACTCTTTCGTTTAGCGTTGCTCGCAAATTGAAAACAAAAATCCAAAGATGAACTTTACACTATTTTCAGATCCTCTACGGAAGTGACGTTGACCTGGATGTGTGTATCGGTAAACAAACTGACAGAATTTGATGAAATTTTGAACTGTTTGCCAATTTTTTTGAGTACATTTTCCCTCAAAGTGAATTTCCTGTCCAAAAGTAATCACACTTAAAAACACATCTTATTTAGCCGTTCAATCAGTATTGAAAGCTGCTTATGTTGGTATTTTAAATTATCAATGGAATTTGATGTGTGTATGTCCGTGGGTGCGAGCGCGCGCGTCTGTGAATATGTGTGTGTGTGTGTGTTCAAGGTTGTTGGTCTTACCATGATGACCGCTCCAATAGTTCATTTTCAATGGAAATTCGCTATATAAAGTGAGAGAAAATAAGCGTGTCGCGATTATTTTAAATTTTTCATAACTCTCTGGTCGTAAACTTCTCTTTCTGTTTTCCAAAATTTAATTTTTCGTTTTTGCAAAGCCCTTTAACAAGAACAGTGATTTTCCCTTAGCAGGCAAAAGCAAACCAAGCTCTTTAAAATAATAAAAATATAATGTGTAAAGTTTTGTTTTTTTATAACAAAGCTAAAAAATTAAAAGACAATCAGCGCGATAAAACGGCCTCTCCAGGCGCCCGTAAAAGCGAAGAATTAATTTTGAAACAATCGCGTTTTATTCGGCCGTCAGTTTTTACAGCCGCAACTTGTGTTTATTATGGGAGTCACCTCGCAGTAAAACCGTTCCCATGGCAACAGGATATGAGAGTAACAGACGACTGGGCATACGGAAGTGTTGCCCCTTCAATGCTGTCAATTAGATTACTAACCCAGCACTACTGTATTGCACAAAGCGTTCACGAACGCCGTTGATAGGGACGAATCCGATTCCCCGATACTTTTTCGATACATAGTATTTTTTTACCCGATACTTTTACTAATATCAGTACTAGTAATAAGGTACCGGTAAAATATTTTTCAACACAACACTATTGCCGACCCTCGGAAGGTTCGTATCTGAGACCTCTTACTGAAAAAGTACCATGAAACTAAACCAAGATAACCGAAGTATTACACATGCTGTAAACACGTCTAGACATCTTACAAAACCTATTTATGTCTTATATAGCCTTACAGGTAACAAATTAGGTTATGTTCATATTGTATTGTATGTAATTACTTGTATTAATTTTCATTTATTGTTTTTGGTATTCACATAATATGAGTCAGTAGAGTCTCGATTAACCGTAACTCTTGTAACAGTTAGTTTTTATTTTTATTTATTTACCCAATACTTTCCATTACAGTGTAAACACACACACACACACACACACACACACACACACACACACACACACACACACACACACACACACACACACACACACACACACACACACACACAGAGAGAGAGAGAGAGAGAGAGAGAGATACACACTTCATATAAATATATTTTATATAGGCCTATATATATATATTTGGCATTTTCATACGCTAAGTCATCCCATCGTCTGCATTAGCCCAAGTGTGCACAATAGTCGGACGTTAAACACCAAAAAAAAAAAAAAAAAAAAAAAAATATATATATATATATATATATATATATATATATATATTATATAGACAATAATTGTAGACTTTGTTACATTTAGTGTTGACAATGTACTTTTTAGCATAGTAAGCAATTTCATTGTACGTAGAGAAGGCAGCAGAAGTTCAGTGTTAGTCGAGGTTTCAGTTCGTATCTCAAGGAATACGAGAACTTAACTAATTATTATAAGTTTTTAAGTGTATATTAAATTCTTATTGTAATTATATATAATATATTGTTTTATAAATATATATAACATCCTCGAAATATATATCATAAGTTATATATATATATATATATATATATATATATATATTATATATATATATATATATATATATCATATATATATATATATATATATATATATATATATATATATATATATATATATATATGATGTGTGTGTTTTACCCAATGTTTCTTAACCAGCACAATTCGTGCAACAGTTTAAAAATGGCGGCCATTCTAATTCTGTAAAAATCCGCAGCTTTTGTCTTCAATATTTTTGAATCTGATTTCACCATCGCGTTAAAAACTGCACAAATGAGCACTAACGTTTTTTTAATCCGTTGAAATTTCAGATATTTAACTCGACGGCGGTCAGGATTCATGTTCGTCTTTTCAATGCAATTTGAAAGTTAAAAACGCTATTACATGTCTGTAATATTTAATGTTTATGATGATGAAATCTGAGTTCAAAAAAGAGAGTAAGTTAAAGAAATTACTTTTGGAAATTCGCTTTTATCACGTCAACTACAAATGTGCGAGTTGCAAGTTTTTGAAAATCTGGTGTCACCATTTATAGACATTTAAAGTATGTATATAAACTCTCTCTCTCTCTCTCTCTCTCTCACACACACACACACACACACACCTTAGTTATATATGATAACATCTTTAACATACCGCATTGTTCAACGTACACTAATGCACACTATTTTACTGTTACCCTTTTTGCAATAGCTTTTATATTCATACCATTCGACTGTAAATTAAAAGTATTCTCTTGGCATTCATTACAAACACTGACAATTCTGAATCATTTGTACAAAAAGTTTGAAACTGCCACCATTTTGAAACGTATTACTGGAACAAGGTTTTTATTATTATTTTTTTAACTAGGTCTTCGCTTTAATTAGCACGGCGCAAAATGCCAAGACAATCGGTTAAGCCGTTCTTGAGATATTATATATTTAAAACAAAATGGCGGGTAGTTCGAAAAGAACGTTTCCGGATATATGACTATAGGTAGTCTTTATTTCGACCCGTATATTCATCTTATGAATTATGCCCGTGCGGTGAGTGAATGAATTTGCAGGGTTACTATTGCACTGCACTTTGTAGATCTACTGCGTCCCCTTTCTGTATTCCCGAGTTGCTCAGTTACAGCGCATTCTCCAGTCATAGTCTGTTTATAACGTATAAGATTTTGAGGGAATTCAAGGTGGCTATGTTATTGAGAGGTTTTCTCTGCTAATTCCCTTATAATTTTTCTTTCTCTTGACCCTTATTACAGAGGTTCTGTCCGATTTGGCCAACCTTTTTTTTGTGCAGTGATATCCCGCTTATATGGAAGCTCTCATAAGTAGTCCTTACAGCATCGTGAGGCTGCGGTACACTGGGTAGCCAGAAAATCCGATGTTAATCACTTCAACGGTACTGGTCGCTTTACACTTTAAAGTTTGCCAAGCTATGTATAATGAATGTGTGTCTTGCGTACATGAATGAGAGTAGTATGGGCCCATCTCAGCTGCCTCCGCCATCTCAATGTTCACGCGTTGCAGTACACCCCGTATACTGTTCTTGCGTTATAGCTGAACGGTCCGACAGACGGACGCCGGTTTGGTCCGGCTACGCACCTACAGAAACACAAACGTCTACTGTGCAATGTAGGTATCATGTGTATAGCAATGCACGATAAAACACTACTTATTTAAAAGAACGATTACTGTTATTTGGCCGGATAATTGACCCGCGAACCTGTAATCATCTCAAATTCGGAACCGTGTTTCGGAAAATAATGACGGGGCGATGACCCAATAATTAAGCAGGAATGACGGCCACGCCCTGCAATTACCCGATCCGATGACAGCACTGCTAAAAATAATTCCGGGCCGGTTCTCCATTGTAATTCGTTAAAAATCAATAACATCAAACTGGTTACATAATGTTAACTATTTACTGTACTATGCTTTACGGTATATTACCCTAAGATATCGAAACTCACGCGCATGCGGGCGCGCGCGCACACACACACACACACACATACATACATATATATATATATATATATATATATATATATATATATTTTATTTATTTATTCACAAACACACAGAGAGAGAGAGAGAGAGAGAGAGAGAGAGAGAGAGAGAGAGAGAGAGAGAGAGACACACACACACACACACACACACAGAGAAAGAGAGAGGGAGAGATACACCCAGAGAGAGACAAACACAGAAAGAGAGAGAGAGAGAGAGAGAGAGAGAGAGAGAGAGAAAGACACACAAACAGAAACACAACACACACACACACACACACACACACACACACACACACACACACACACACACACACACACACACACACACGTACGCATGTATGTCAGCAGTACTTAATTTCGGATAGATTTGATTCAAACTTGTCACAACTGATTTTGTTATTCCTTGGACAAGATCGTAACCCCAAGATATCACATTAACCGTTTCAAAATGGCGCCAATGAAAATCTTGAAAAAAACAAAAGTCAAAAATAGATTTACGTTAGTTTGTAAGACGATCAGTTTCAATTTTAACTGTAAAATAAAACGAAAATTCGCGTAATAAAATGTTGTAAAGTTATTGTTACGTCAGCGAGACAGTTGCGTGCCTGGTATATTATTTTTTCATTGTACAGGACTTTAAATATTAGTATGACGCCCTACAAACGAAACAGAATTACTTTGTAGTACAGTATACGTATCACGTGACTTGTACTCTGTTATCACACGCGGCCTCAGTCCCCCCATCTGGACCCTATTTACCGACTTCCTCTGCATATGTTTATCAGCTGATATGGTGAAGCCTTACTTCCTGCTCGGCGGCGGGCGTCGAGCACATGCTTGTTGTCAAACATCGGATTGCGTTGTACTATCGATACAGGGTGGTTTGCGCTACTTAATAAATGTTCAAAAACACTTATCCCTTCATGTAACGGAAACTGCAAAAAATTACTTTTTACCGCCGTCAGAATATTTTTTGTATTCGAAAATTAATAAAAATTTATACAGATTTTAGCGCTGATTACGATAGTTAAGTGACATTTTCAAAAGAGTGTAAGATAAAATTTCATTTTTAAATTTTAAAATGCCCAAATTTTGAAACTGATGATAGGATTTTGCTCGGTTACAAACTTGCTATTACCAAAATAGATTTTCGTAGTATGTTTGAATAAAATCGAACCAAAATTGACAATGAGAGAGCACTAAACACACACACACACACACACACACACACACACACAACACACAAACACAAACACAACACACACACACACACACACACACACACACACACACACACACACACACACACACACACACACACACACACACACATACACTGTGCATGTAGCCATACAGGCTGCAATACATATAAATTGTGTTACAAAGACTAAAGAAAAACTTAATTATTCAGCTGGCTAAAGTAAACACAACACTGGCATAATTTGTAATTTATTATTCATTACAAATTATTGCCGCAGAGCCGCGTCTGGGAGATGAGGAGGTATAAGCGTCCCATCCCTTGCAATTACGTCGTGCCTCCCCCCCCGCCGGGGACAATTTTGACAATTGGAACTCATTCTGAAGCAGCATTGTACGACTTCGTGTCGATAGCACCAGGTGAATTTTGTATTTACTTCTCTCCTTAATTCCCAATTCGGGTAATGGAGGTTTTAACTTTTTCATTGTTGTCGTTCATTTCAACAAAACTAATAAACGATCAAAGTACTTGAAGAAAGACTTTTTCTATATTTTTAATTATACTACTAGGTTTCTTGTTTTTTACAACAATACGTATAAGCATAGAAGTTTATAATTAGATTCAGTAGTAAAATATTCGTTTTAACAATGATATACAATAATTTACAATTCTGGTTCCGATTATACTCTAAGCAATTAAACATGAGCCGGCTAGAAATAAAGGATGCGCGCGCACCTCACTACAGTTACCATAGCAACCAGGACAACGCCAGAACTTTTAAATAACGCGATGCACCTAACCAACGTTACACCGCAGCTCGACCTACATTATGAAGTGATAGATGATTCCTCGTGAATTCAATATTCAGAACAAATTGATTGTGTTTCGTTTCAACTTGCAATATTAATAACCGTATATCTGAATTAATCTGCCATCCTGTGACTAATGTTTTTCCAGGCCTGTGTACGCAGTACTGGTAGATTTGATTGTGTAACCTCAATCAGACGTATTGAATGCGCCCCGCGTGGGAAGTAACGCCAAGACGAGTGTTGAATGTTGTCATTAACGCTTTCAAGAAGACAATATTTGTGTATCATCGCCTAAGCAATATAGGATCTGAGTTACACAACCTGGTTCCGCGCACCGTCACCTAAAAAACCACGCTAGATTCTCGAACGTCTCTCCCGGCTTTCAAAGAGCCAACTCTTGCGAAGCTAGTTAACCATTATTCCATCAACCAATACTCGCTCTGATTGGTTCGCAGTGCTCGCGTATCTCGGGTCTAAAGTAGGCTAGATTATTAGATTCTTATACATGCATTAACGCCGGTGCACCACATCGCATTTTGCGTACACAATAGCATCATTCCGATTGGTACGTTCTTTATCTAGTTTTAACAATTGATTTCTGAAAAATTACAGTTCACCCATAATTTCAAGTACAAAACTTTTCTTTTTTCAGCTTATAACGTTCTCCGGTGTCTTCTCATTCCTAGCTTCCATTTTTTTTCTGGCGTTCCATTGATCTCTCTCCCTCTCTCTCTCTCTCTCTCTCTCTCTCTCTCTATCTATCTATCTATCTATCTATCTATCTATCTGTGTCTATCTCTCTTTCTCTCTCTCTCTCTCTCTCTCTCTCTCCCTCCCTCTCTCTCTCTCTCTCTCTCTCTCTCTCTCTCTCTCTCTCTCTCTCTCTCTATCTATCTATCTCTCTCCCTCTCTCTCTCTCTCTCGCTTTCTTTTTCTCTCTCTCATCAATACCTTCTCTTCACCTAAGTCTCGATCTTCCTCTGTTTTTATGACCACGTGTTTTTTATTTTAGGATCTGTTTGGAAAGTCGACTTTTGTTCATCCTTTGGACATGAAGTTGTTTTGTGTTAATGTGGTCTACAATGGTGTGATTTTTATTCACGACGGATTCTTACATTTTTATCTTTCCCGTTTCGACCGACCTTATGCTCTTTGCAGATAGATCGTTACTGTAGCTTGAAGACATTTTTTTTAGTGCCTATACTTTGCTTCCATATGAGATTATACTTCCAATAATTGTATTATATATTATATGTTATTTATTTTCGATATCTGTTGATCCCCACATGATCCTGTTCAGAATCCTGATTGTTCTTCTTCACAAAGTGTTTCGTTCTTTTATCGCTGTATCTAAGAGTCCATCATTACCAAATATTTGTAAGTTGTACACTCTTTGTGTCTTGTATTCCAATTCCTGCTCTGCCCTCCAATGCACATGTACTCCGTTTTGTTTCGGTTTACTTCAAGTACCCAAATATAGTCTTCAAGGTGTAGTATAAATGCAGGTCGAAAATCTTTCTTCGACAGAACATCGAGGAGGACCACTAACTGGAAAATAAAAAGAATCCAGCCAACTGTAAAAATGACACGAACTTCTTTCAGCTCCGAACCGGAAGAGTGCCTCGCCAGCTCGCAGCCGTCATGTTAAACGCCCGAATTCCACTATTTTTTCCCAAAGACTAAAACATGCGGATATTTTGTTATGTAACCATTCGTAGTGTGCTGTCGAAACTACGAGAAAATACAATAATGATTTGCAATTAATATATTATTTAGAAGTTTTAAATTGTTTGAGGTTGTTTTTGTTCGACAACTGTTAAAATAATTATTTGCACGCACGTAGAGATCATTAAAAATGTCATAACACCTCCGTTTCGCATCTTGCATCTAACATCTTTAACTTATAAATACTTATTCGTTGCAGATACTGGTGATCTTACAGAATCATATTGAATCTTTCCTTTTGTACTAGTAACTTCTTCAGATATTTCGGGAAATTTGAAACCATCAATGACGTTGCGAGAGAGGTTAAATCAAATTTTGCAGCGAGCGGCAAATACATGTGTGCCTAATTATGTATTAGGCACGTTTTATAATTTAAAAACTTCTTGAAGAAAGCCAAAGAGGTAATATCCAACTACTATCGTCCAACATAGTAGTTTTTTCGATATTCATGGAATTGTGTACCTTCACTTGGTTCCTGAAGGTCAAACAATTAACCAATATTACTACCTTGAGGTACTTGGTAAACTACGTGAAAGAGTAAGGAAAAAACGACCCGAAATGTGGAAGAACAAACCATGGGTTTTCCACCAAGACAATGCGCCAGCTCATTCCGCTCATTATTTGTCAAGAGGTTCCTGGCCAAGTACAGCATCCCAGAGTTAGAACATCCACCTTACTCACCAGACCTTGCACCATGTGACTAAGGTGAAATCTGCATTAAAAGGGACGAGATTTGAGTCCTTTGAAGCTGTAAAAGTGAAAGCGGCAAGAGTCCTAAAGGAGTTGGCAGAAAATGACATCCAGCACTCTTTCCAAAAATGGAAAATTCGTATGGAGCGTTGTAGGAATAGAGAAGGGATGTATATTGAAGGTAATAATAAGTAATTATGTATAAAATGAAAATAAATTTTTTACGTCAGTCTCGTTATTTAATAGCCACACCTCGTATGTCAGCAAGTTAGAATACGGCCTACTAAGAATATCAGTTGGACAGAGAAAAAAATGTGCGAGTGAGAGGTCGAGTCCCCATTCTCTCATAATCCGTTTCCTTCACCACCGCTGAGCTGGACTGTTGGAGGGAGGTGGAGGGAAATTCTCCTATGTGCGCGAGAAATTATTGCGCAGGCCGTTTACTAAGTGGCTGGATTGTAAAGAAAGTAAAGGTATTAGGGCAAGGAAAATTTTAAATCCAAGAAAATTGTTGAGAACTTGGAAAACATCTCAACACTGACGGAATCTGTAATTTATTATTTATTACAAATTATTGCCGCCAGCCGTGTCGCAGAGGTGAGGGGTTGAAAGCGTATCATCCCTTGCAATTACGTCGCCCCTCGGAGACAATTTTGACAATTGGAACACACACTGAAGCAGCATTGTACGACTTCGGACAGTCGTTATGTCGGCGGCACCAGGTGAATTTTGTATTTACTTCTCGCGTTAATGCCCAATTCGGGTAATGGAGCTTTTAACTTTTTCAATATACGCTACGTAGTTCAGAGAGAATGTTTGTGACGGGCAATCTCAAGCAAGTAGTACTTCTAAGTCTCCAGAGAGTATAAGTGTTGTATTGATATGTCTTTCTGATTCGTCTATACAGTCGCGCGCGAGCGTGTGTGTGTGTGCGCGCGCGCCCGCGGTCTGACGTTTACAATTTAAATCCCATTTCATCAAACTCAGTATTAAAGTATATTTTGGTTATTATGTGAGTACGTTAGACAGCGAAATCCGTTCAACGGTTTCAAAATGGCGACCGTTTCGAATCCTACAAAATTCATCTTTTTTTATTTTACAATATTTGATAAATTGATAAAAGGCGGCCACAGAGTTCGTTTTCATGTTTTTAAATTTAAAAATGCTGTTATAAACAAATTTTATTGCTAATTATGATAGTTAAGAATATATTTTTAAAAAAAGGGATATTAAAAACTATTCGCTTCTATCACGTCTCTGTTTCAACTTAGTGTTCAGCTTTGGTTTGTGTGTCTGTCACGCAGTTTTGTGCAAAAGCTTTCATCGATCGTTATGAAATTGTTTCTTCACTTACGTGTCACGAAAGGCGGCCCATATTAACGATAACGAGTGTAGTTACTGGTTACCTGTAATACTGGCTGAACGGCAAGACCTATTACAGTTTTGACCGCTTCGCGAGACATCTAGTAATATTTTTCGTAAACATTACGGTTACCGTTTAAAATTAGCGTACAATTTTTTCGAGCGTGTCAGAGGTGTGGTCAGACAATCAATTAATAAACATACTGGATGTCTACTGTTCTTTGAACTACAAGTTGTAATTATATTGTTATATATTGGAAATTTCATTTTTTTACAGGACATTTCGTTGTAAATGATATTTGATGTAAGAATGTAATCTTCATGTAATTTTCGTATTTAATTTTCTTTAATGGATACAAACCCAAAGTTCACAATAACCTCAAACTGTACTTTACAAAGTCCACAATAACACCACACTGTATTTTGACATTTTAATTGTAATTCGTATTTTATGATTCCCGCATTAACAATAGTTAAATGCACGATGGAAGGAAAAACACAAACATATTTGTGTAAAACAGTGTCAAAAACATGTGTTTGGTATTCGAAATGCTTGTCCTGGCTTGTACGATGGGCAGGGATAGGAGACTCTCAGTAGGGTCACATAACCTTATGCGCTTTTTTAAGTAAATATTGAAGTTGTTCTATGCATATTATATAAAAAACTGGTATTTGTAATGCGATTGTCTATTCGTTATTAATAAGTTAGCTTCGTAAAATATAGAAAATATTGTCTGATTTATGATGACGCGCATGCGAGCTGCGAATCCATGCCGTTTTGCCTATGCCAGTTAAAAGTGTCTTTTACGTTAAAATTTTCCACAAACAGTAAGTTGTAGCGCAAAATCGTTTTGCAATGTCAGAAGCCGGTTGAAAATCTCTCTAAAGATAACTCATTTATGACTGTACGAACAGTATGTGCTGAGAAAAAGGTATGTTGACTCGATAAATAATATAGGCTATACGAGGTACTCACCATTCGTCTCTGGGGTCTGGCAGCTTGCGGTGCAGCGAGATCAGATCACTCACGTACTGGTTGAACGCGTTCTTCGTCCACCCCTCGTCCACCAGTTTCTTTACCTCGGCCGTCATATTGGCCGGCAACACCACCGGTTTCCCCATCTCCCCGTACAACGGTCCACTACCTGCCGCATCTTTCGGCGGCAGCAACACTCCCCCCTCCCCGCCCTCCGGCCCCACGACGTTGTTCTTGTGCGTTTTCGACACGGCCGGCAAATTGTTCACCCTCTGCAACGGCAACGCCGGCAACACTTCCAGCACTTCCCGCGAGTTCGGCGCGTTCTTCTTGACCACTTCGTCGTTGAAATCGTAACCGACGGCGTTACGTTGTTCGGTGAACAGCAGGAACGCCACGGTCAACCAGACCGTGCACAATAGAAACACTAATTTGAGCAAAATGGAACGCCGCCGCAACAGGTGCGTGTATATTCTACTTAAAAATAATCCGTATCCCATTTTATTCGATCACAGATAACGATTGCACAGATTTTACTCCCGGACACTCACTCGTCACGTGGTCCACTTGTCGTGCGCGCGCACTCGCTTGTTAGAGTTCCTGTTTGGCCAGTTCCAACTCGGTCCTAGCATTTCGCTTTTCAGAGCACTGTTTACATCAAATCCACTCGATATGGTCTGTTTTATAGATATGAAGTGATATGGATGCTGACTGTATGATATGGTAAATTGTTGACCTATTGAAGTTTTGGTTATCTCCTCCTGAAACAGAAACACACTTTTATTTAGTATTATAAAATATGTAAAGAGACATAGATATTATTGTCCGTTACAATTGTATTAAGTCCGTACAACAGTTTCAAAATGGCGTCTATTTTAAATCATTAAAATCATTACTTTTTGATGTCACTACTTCTTATCGCGGGGTATGGGTGTGTTTTGCTCGGGGAAAAATTCAGTTTACCGTCACGGAACGCTCAAAGTGACTACTTCGTATCGCAGGGTATGGGTGTGTTTTGCATGGGGAAATAAATCAGTTCGCCGTCACGGGACGCTCGAAGTGACTACTTCTTATCGCAGGATTATGGGCGTATATTTTGCATAGGGAAATAAATCAGTTTTCCGTCACAGGCCGCTCGAAGTGATTACTTCTTAACGCGGGGGGTTGGGCCTCTTCGGTGGCCTAGTTGATAGCGTACTAGGCTTTCACCCCGAGGACCCGGGTTCGATTCCCGACCAGGGCTTGGCATTTTCATACGCTATAAATCATCCCATCGTCTGCAATAGCCCAAGTGTGCACAATAGTCAGACGTTAAACATAAAAAAAAAAAAAAATCTTATCGCGGAGTTTGGGTGTATGTTTTGCTCGGGGAAAAATTCAGTTTGCCGACACAGAACGCTCTAATTTTTGTTTAGGGATTAATAAAACGTATTTTTGAAGTGAAAACTTTTACGGTCGCGGTTGACAAAACATGGGTGTAAACATTTGCTTTCACGTCACGCTTGAATCCGTAATGCATACCTCATAGCATATATTGTTCTTGTATACATCTAGACTAGAAGTGACTACTTCTAAACAGGTGATTTCGCACAATAGCTTCAATATCATTTCAACTGAGATTATGTTTATTGTTCTTGTTTATTTTAAAAATGTGTATTTTCTAAATTTATGTAGTTAAATTATTTATTGCCATAGTTAAATTATTTAAATTTAATAATGTATTAAATTATTTAACCTATACCGATTTTTGAATGCCAGAATCACAAATATTATATTTATGACTATACGTAAACAATATAAGTGTCACGTATTTTCTAAATTTATGTAGTTAAATTATTTATTGCCATAGTTAAATTATTTAAATTTAATAATGTATTAAATTATTTAACCTATACCGATTTTTGAATGCCAGAATCACAAATATTATATTTATGACTATACGTAAACAATATAAGTGTCACGTATAGCTGTCAAAAGTAGGGTTATAAACTGATTACTTATTAAAGTCCCTTATATAGCCTAAGATACTCAAACTCACAGCCTGTGCCAGTTTAGTTAATTTTTAAGTTGTGTACCTACACTACACACGCGCGAAATTAAATATGAATATTTTCATGAATATTTTCAAGAGTTGCCCTTTCCTGCATGCATCTAGATTTGTATTAAATCATAATTAAATTCGAAATAATTAAATCATAATAGTGAAAAAGTATAGTTAGGCATACCAAAATAAGTAGTCACTTCTTTAGGCCAGTCCCTAACTGCCTACTTTTCCGCCTTTTTTACTATAGTAGTCAGCGTTAAAAACTAATTATATTAGCTTTCTGTTTTCAAAATCCGCTGAAGTTAGCAAATATATTTATGGCGGTCAGGATTCATTTCCCTGTTTTCAACGCAATTTTAAAAGTTTAAAATGATAATATATGCAGATTTTTACGCAGCATAAGATGATTTTAAGAGGATAAAAGGGAAAAAGACTTTAGAATAATTTCTTTCATCACGTCAGAAAGACAGCTGCATACCGGGATTTTTTTACCAAAAATAGACTTAGCCGGAAAATACTCTTAACGTAAGGGAGAAGGTTGTCAAGAATTAACCGGAAAATACTCTTAACGTAAGGGAGAAGGTTGTCAAGAATTAGCCGGAAAATACTCTTAAGATAACGGAGAAGGTTGCCTAGAAGAGTGGGCAACAGTTGATGTCGCTGAAGAATACAGTGAATATGGTCCAAGGTCAACGTGACGGCCATATGTAGCAGTGACAGTGAGGGAGAAGAAACTCCAATGGACGTCGTGACATACACTGGTGCTGCTTCTGCTCTTGACACCGCACTTCGCTTTGTGGAACAACACCCATCAGCCTCGCCAAGTAATGTGATGTTCACGCGACATTAGGTCCTCTGCGGGAAGATTTTCATCACTTCGACAGTTCATTTCAAGTTTAGATTAACTTAAAAGTTTTTTTTGTTTCTACATTTTAAAAGACGTAAATAGTTTTACATTCATTTAGTATAATATGTACATACATTAACACATACAATACAGTTGTTATGTATGTCAACTGTACGTTTTTAATAAATATTAGGATAAAAAATGTTAAAACTAGAAAAATAATATTCGTGTGATTAAATATATGATTTTTGAAGCACGTTCGGATTTGCCGGGATTTCTGGAGTTCGGATTTGAGGAGTTTCACTGTAAAACTGTCGCGATATATATATATATATATATATATATATATATATATATATATATATATATAATTAAGGCTTCTGGTGAAAAGCACATGAAGGCTATCATCGCCGTCCAGCAAAATATCTTACACGGAGGGGGAAACTAAATCTAAATATTGTTAATCCTATACTAAAATTAAAACTAAACACTAAAAATAAAAAACATTATTAAAATGCATAAACTTAATCAAGGATTAATAGAAATAAAAATGTGAAAATAAAACAAATAATATAACAAGAATAGTGTGTGACTAGTTAGACAATATACATATATATAATCAATATATATATGATTGCACAACAATACCACGGCTACAGTAGATATTTACATGACGTAAAAAATGTATAACTCGGTCAATGAACAAAGAATCATCCTTTAAAATTGCCTCCATTTGACGCATACTTTTGAAACCGTCACAGTCCATAAGAAAGTGTTTGACTGCGATGACATAGAAAAACTAGAACTATACGCCAAGACACAATCTTACACGTAGATATATTTTAACTACACCTTAAAAAGTGTTTAAACTCAAAATCAGCGCTCATTTCAATATTCCGAATCTGGGTCTTACCATGACGGCCAATAGTTCATTTTCCAGTGGAAATTCGTTAACATATTAAGCGAGATCACGTACGATGCATAGCGTAGCGGTATCTTATCTCGTTCACGATAAAGCAGAAGTGTAAGTGATGACAAGGAACGGCGAAAATATATGCTGACCCTTATTTAACTGAGCTGAACACTTGAGTTTCAGTTCATATCGCACTGCAAGTTGAATAGATAAAAGCTTTATACTACCTTTTCTGAAAACATCGACATGGCGCGAGTTGCAAATGTTTGTAGTACAGTACTTATCTAATGTTACTTTCAGTTTTACTTCGGTAAACAAAACCGAAATTCCTTTATAATTGTCTAATAATGGTCAATTAATATCTCTTAAAACTGTGCTGAATAACCAAAGAATGCTCTTAAAATTGTCTGCTAAATAAACAGCTTTTAAAATTGTTAAAAAAAATCTTTTAAATTTTGTTCGTAAAACATCAATAAAATGCCATTAAAATTGCCCGGTAAAGAACAATAATTTGCCTTTATAATTATATCCAGTAAAGGAAAGAATTTATTAATAATTCTTAAAATTAGGACTAGAAGATGTCTACAAACAGAACTTAAAATTGTTAGGAAAGGATAAATAAAGTGTTCTTAAAACTTTGTCCTGGAAGGACTAATCAACAATACTAAAATTATCAGGAAAAGACCAATAAAATTCACTCAAAATTTTGTCCGGTAAAAACCAATTAACAATACTTAAAATTGTCCGGAAAAGAGCAACAAATTGTGCTTAAAAGTTTGTCCAGGAAAGACCAATCAATAATACTTGAAATTGTCCGGAACAGTCCAATAGTGTCCTTAAAACTTTGTACAGGAAAGACCAATAAGCAATGCATAAAATTGTCCAGAAAAGACCAATAGTATCCTTAAAGTTTGTCCAGGAAAGACCAATAAGCAATACTTAAAATTGTCCAGAAAAGACCAATAGTGTCATTAAAACTTTGTACAGGAAAGACCAATAAGCAATACATAAAATTGTCCACAAAAAACCAATAGTGTCATTAAAACTTTGTACAGGAAAGACCAATAAGTGTCATTAAAACTTTGTACAGGAAAGACCAATAAGCAATGCATAAAATTGTCCAGAAAAGAATAGTGTCATTAGTGTCATTAAAACTTTGTACAGGAAAGAAAGACCAATAATTGTCCAGAAAAGACCAATAGTGCAAAAACTTTGTACAGGAAAGACCAATAAAATTGTCCATAAAAAGAAAAGACCAAATAGTGTCATTAAAACTTTCTACAGGAAAAACCAATAAGCAATGCATAAAATTGTCCAGAAAAGACCAATAGTGTCATTAAAACTTTGTACAGGAAAGACCAATAAGCAATGCATAAAATTGTCCAGAAAAGACCAATAGTGTCATTAAAACCTTGTACAGGAAAGACCAATAAGCAATACATAAAATTGTCCAGAAAAGACTAATTAACAATACTTAAAATTGTCCGTAAAAGACCGACAAAATACACTTAGACTTAGTCTGAAAAAGTCCAATAAAATTGGCTTAAAAAGACCGGAAAAGAGTAACAGTCTTTAATGCTGATAAAATTTTGTTTGATAAAAAGTGTAAAAATAAAACCATTATTACCGCTGCAAAAAAGTTGCGTGACGAGATAATTAGGGTTGCCAAACGTCCAAGTTTTACAAGGATTGTCCTAGTTTAGATATATTTGTACTTACGTCCACGTGTGATAACAAAGGTTCCCGTGCAATCTATTTAAGTTCGAATCTATTAATGATAAACTGTGAAAGTTCTAACATCATTAATCATATGTAATGATAATTTAAAACGAACCTAAGAAACAAATAACATAAAATATACGTAAAATAATGATTCCAACATTTAGTAAGTTGTATTAGTTCTCCTCAGAGGTTCACGCATTGTGAGTGTCAATACTGAGATGCCCTCAACCAGGAGCAAAGATACGTACCGGCAAGCAAGTCAGTTATGCTGGACAGTCCGACGGAGACCGGCTGGCCAGACAGATCCGATTGAACAGGCGGCAGGTGAACGAACGTTCGTCCAACCCGACAGGCCAGAAGAGAGTTGAGGCAAGCCGGTACGTGTGTGGACAGGCGCCAGGCCGCGTGGTGAGCGGTGTTTATCGTATCACTATTATATTATAACGTTAAGAATTGATTTATTTTTGTACGCAAAAATATTATAGGAAAAAGAAAATCAGTGTTATTAACGTGTACCAAAGTGAAAAGTATTTTTGGAAAGTAAAGTCTCTTATACTTTTTTAAAAGTAAGTCTCTTTTATCTCCGTTTTTTGTTTGCCTGTGAAATGACTAATAAAGCGAGCATCTTCGTCATTAGGGAACATTATTTACAATTTAAATGGACGCGGAGTGCTTGATGGTCTGTATTCAACACACACACACACACACACACACACACACACACACACACACACACACACACACACACACACACACACACACACACACACACAAGCACCCGCGCACGCACGCACGCAAACACACACACACACACACACACAACGCATGCATATATATATATATATATATATATATATATATATATATATATATATATAATAAAACTATTTAAATGCAGCACAACAATATCATAGCGAAAGTAGTGCAATCACATTTAGACAACGTAAGAACTTTAAAACTTTGTCAATGACCGACGAATCGTCCTTTAAAATTGTCTGTACAGAGGTATCCAATCAAAACAGTTGACGAATGCTTTTGAAACCATCACAATTCAGAAGAAAGTGTTTCACTGTGATGATATCACCACAAAACTGACATTAGCTGGGTCCCCGCGTCCCATGAGAAATCCATGCGTTAACAAAGAATGACCAATTCAGTGACGGGTAATTATTACCTCTTCCCAGCGGCTTGTACGTATTGACGACCTCCAAGGACGAACAGTATTTTTAACTACCCTTAATTTGCTATTGTCGAAGCAGATTACCAAAATTACATTTTTACATGTTGAACTGAAAGAGTTATAGTGGCCCAGTATTTAAAAAAAATACGTAAAGTGAAACAGATATTATCGATTTTGGTAAGTTCTTTAACAAACAAAATTCATTAAATAGTTTCAAAATGTCGTTCATTTCAAACCTTTAAAATCACTCCTTATTCCCAAATTTTACTACAGTAATCAGCGTTAAAAACTACTTAAATTGGCGTTTTGTTTTCAAAATCCGTTGAAATTAAGAAATTTAAATTTACGGAGAATAGAGTTCATTTTTCAATTTTCAACGTAATTTTAGAAGTTTAAAAATTACTTTTTAACAAGTCCAATAGTGTTTAGTAGAATCGGACAAGTGTTGCAGATACAGTATAATAGAAAAGAACAAGTTAGCACAGGAAATGTCTATTAAACAGCCAATAAAACAGGCTTCACGCATCACTGGATCGGTCAGCGTTTATGGTTACTCTATGACGGATAGAGATGGCCGTGATTGACCGAATCTAAACGAACGAATCGTTGGAGTGAAAATAAATAGTTTTTAACAACATAACCTAAAACCTATTATAGCCTATTAGCTGTTCAATGAAATTAGCTTATAGTTACCAATTAATATCAAACAACTCATCTTTTACTATAACATAACTAGTTTTCAACAACATAACCTAAAGCTTACTTATTATAGCCCATAGCCGTTCAATGAAATCAGCTGATCGTTGCGAATTAATATAAAACAATTGATCTTTAACTATAACATAGTTAGTTTTTAACCCTCGCGGTGGGTGCAGAATAGCTGCTGCACCTATTGAGAAAATTTAGACGTCCCTCGCGGTACCCGAGTCTAACCACACTTACACTTACAACACTACACTTACGACTTTAACACTTTACACTCACACTTACATTTAGGGAGGCGATAATAGCCTTAGTGTGCTTTTCGCCTTAAAATAACAAAAACGTTAGTTTTTAACAACATAACCTACAATGTATTATACGAGGGTTGTCTGTAAAGTAAGGTTCCCAAGGCGCTATAGTCGCTGCGAACGTTGTTACGCGGGATCCGGTGACCTTGGCTTGCAGCTTGGTTCCTCCACTCCCAATCCCCACTTCGAGACTCTCAGTTTTGGCTTGGTAGCCGTTAGAAATGAAGTGGTTTTTTCTGTCTCCCGCCAGGTGCGAATTACGCTCTGTGATTCGCTTTTTGTGTGCAAAAAACACTGCGCCGGTGGACATTCATATCCAACTGTGTGAAGTTTGCGGAGAAAAATGTACAAAACACACGTGCTCAACATGGTGCAGAGAATTCAAAGACTGACGTTCATGATGAACAGCATTCCGGACGGCCATCTGTTTCGGACGAAAGGATTGCGAAAGTGGAAGAAGCTATGCTGAACGATCGAATGGTGACTGTTCGGGAGCTCTCCGAGATGATTCCTGACGTCAGCAAGACCTGCACTGATAATATTTTGACAGACCATTTAGGGTATAGCGGGATTTGTGCAAAATGGGTTCCGAACCAGATCACAAACGGTAACGGATTGATGCGGCCCGCAAATTTCTTCAGGCCTACGAAACCGATGGCAAGAAATTCTTGGACTGCATTGTCACTGGGGACGAGACCTGGGTACACTATAAGATATCGGAAACGAAAGAAAAATCACGTCATTGGAAACATCCAGAGTCGATGAAACCGCAGAAGTTCAAACAAACATTGTCTGGTGGTAAAGTCATGGCGAGCGTGTTTTGGGACAGGAAGGGGTTATTGTTGTGTAAATTCATGGATACCGGCACAAAAATCAATGCTGATCGTTATTGTGAAACGTTAAAGAACCTTCGCCGCACGATTCAAAACAAGAGGAGAGACATGCTCATGAAGGGAGTTTGTTTCCATCAAGACAACACTCGTCCGCACACCGCCCTTGTAACAACCGATCTCACCAACCAATTTGGATGAGATAATGTCACACATACGCCCTACAGCCCGGACGTAGCCCCAAGGGACTACCATCTCTTCCCTAATTTGAATAAACACGTAGGTGGGACGCATTTCAGTACCAGAGAGGAGTTGAAAGAAGAAGTTTTAAGCTTCCTTCGCGGCGCGGCGGGAGAGTTTTTCGACTCAGGCATACAAAAGATGGTTCACCGTATGCAAAAATGCATTGATCTCAACGGCGATTATGTCGAAAAATAGAAAAAAAGTGTAAGTTTTCCAAAAATGTATTATTCAATGTAAATAAACATGTTTTTCATAGTGAAAAAATATTGGGAACCTTATTTTACGAGCAACCCTAATATCAGGTGTTCAATAAAATCAGCTGATCTTTACGAATTAAAAGAAAATGTCTACTATCTTTTTACTATAAGATCTTTATACTGATCTTTTACTATAATATAGCAAGTTTTTAACAAGATAACTTAAAACGTATTGTAGCCTATCAACTGTTCAATGAAATCAGCTGATAGTTACGAATTAATATAAAACAACTGATCTTTTACTATAAATAACATCACACGACGCGCAAAATCCAACATCACAACCAGCCCTGAAACATAACACATGTTAAAAAGTAGTCTTTTTCTCGCGTCTACTTTCAATTAAATCGTTTTAATTGCACAGCTCACATAGCCTGATACAAAAGAACGGATGAACCGCGACGTATAATAAACTGCTAACGACCCTGGGGTCGCACTCCCGACAATGCAACATTAACACATAAATGTGCGTTACACCACTTCGAGTTGACTCCGTGTATGTGTTACAGTAATGCAGAAAGGTTGACCTGTTGTTTTAATTCAACATATCGGCATTGTGCAAAGCCGGACAGTTTAGTCATAACGTCACGCAGCTGTCTTGCTAACGATGAACAAAATTTACATAATTTTTTAAAATTTTAAATTTAAAATCAATATGAAAATCTACCGTCTTTAGATTCATTTTCATGAAGTGAATTAAACTGAAACATTAACATGAACATTGAATATTAAAACTTGAAATTTTTAAAATTAAACAATTTTGTTTAAGTTTAAGTAAAAAAGTTATGATTTATTAAACATCATAAAAATTATCTTCCTAATAGATACGGCGATAATATCTGCATTAATATAGTTTATCATTTCCGTTTAGGTTGCCAAACGTCTTTGGAAATAGCAACATTAACCTGACGGCGGTCAGGCTTGATTTTCCGTATTTTCAATGCAATTTAAGTATATTCATAAATACAGAAGATAATCGCGGCACGCAGCTGTCTCGCTGACTTGATGTACGGATTTTCAAAGTATTTTTCTTTATCGTACCCTCTTTATCATACTCTACTTTCACCATCATAAACAACATCAAAATCTACGCATTTGAAGTTTTAAAATTGCATTAAAAGTAAAAAAAATGAACCTTGAACCCCATCAAATAAAATTATTTTCAACGCATTTTGTAAATTTAAATGCCAGTTTAATCAGTAGTTTAACGATAATTACCGAAGTGAAATCAGATTTTTAAAAAAATAGCCAAGAAAAAAGTGTATGAATTTTTAATATTTAAAGTGGCCGCCATTTTGAAAGTGTTGCACTAATTTTGCTGATTAACAAACAAGCAATTAACATAATCGATTTCTACGCCAATTTTGAATCAAATCAGACTAAAATTGCAAAAGTGAGAGCCAACACGCCCGCGCGCACGCACACACACACACACACACACACACACACACACACACACACACACACACACACACACACACACACACACACACACACACACACACACACACACACACACACACACACACACACACACACACACACAGGGTGAAAATGATACTGGACTAAAAGGTCAAATTACAACAGTGATTTATATTTTTGCTCATTTTTAAGAAATAAAAGGTCTTAAATAAAACTAACAGCACTACTCAGGACTAACAGGACTACTCAGCGCAAGTTCTGCAGACGTATGCTGCAGAACTGTCCGTCTTTCTGTCCTTATACAGTTGCCTAATACGATACCAGGAACATAAACTGTCTATAATTGTTTAATGCAGTAGCGTCTTCTTTGTTAGCCTGTTGCCTGACAAAATAGATAAAAATGTGCTAAACTAAACCGTGCTATACAGTTAGTTGGGTAATTAAAACATACGTTAGAAAAATCTTCAAGTTATGTTTAACCAATAGAGTACGGTTACAACCACCCCTGGATATGTGTAAGCAAACATCAACTTTCTATACTTCATACAGAGTGAAATTAAATACATATTTTTTTACAGAAAAAATGTTTTCTCCAATGGATAAACTTTACAACGTATTCAAAAGAAAAGTGAAGCTGGCTTTTATTTTTGGATCCGTTACAACAGGGAACCGCGGGGTTTAGCTCCGAGAAACATAAAATTATAAAATTTACGACCTTTCAAAATAAAATTGTATTCGCAACATTGTGAAAGTTGTTCAGCATGAGTCGTAAAGGTTAGGTCTGAACGCCTGCGATCTGTGTTTACACGCTGCCCAGAAGCGCCGTAAAACCCTCACCCTTAATACAGACATTAGAAAAACAATACAACATTAAAACAAGATACAGACAGCTGGACTTTACTACCCTCGTAAACCCACCCTCGAGTTTAACTGTCGCCCCAGATGCGTTTGTTTTGTTTCCCAGCCCGGACAATATAATTATTTAGTCGCGATCTTGGGATCGTCCAAACTTTACGAACTCTGTGAAATTATTTGCGAGACGAGAAAAAGATGTGATTTATTTTAGAGTAGAGATAAGCACTTGTGGTTAACGATGGGTTAATGCTTACAAGTGCTTTAAACAAACTGAAGTTTGGTAGATTCTCCTGACGTTATAAGCAGAGCGGATTAACATATTTATTTCCTTCATAGTGTCATTATATATATATATATATATATATATATATATATATATATATATATATATATATATATATATATATATATATATATATATATATATATATATATATATATATATATATATAATGACACTATATCTAAGAATCTACCAAACTTCAGTTCATATATATATATATATATATATATATATATATATATATATATATATATATATATATCATTATCATTATTATTATATTATAAGTACATATGAATGAAATGTACTTAAATACCAATTTTCCCATCTAGAGAGCCTTTGTCGTCATGAGCACTGCCAATTAACAAAAGTTAAAAATTCAGTTAGGAAGTTCAGGAATGTAACAGTTTTCTTGCAACCGATAGTGACGGTTAAGTTTTCAAAGAATTTGAAAGTGTAGTTTTGAACGATAAGCTTGTTGCTATTGTTCATAATATAATTGTGTCAATGAGAAATTGATAAAGAGGAATGATTCAGAGGAGTCTTTTGCACCACAAAGTCGGCGGGGGAAGGTCGACTTAGCATCACACGAAGACAGCCTAGAAGGTTGTACCATATAGTCAGTGTGAGACTCTTTTAGAATCAATAGTTTTTTAAGAAGAGTACGGTAGACAGATACTGTATGCAAGTCTCGAGTTTTATTATTGAGGATAACTGTTGAATTATTGAGGATGATTAATTATTAAATTTGTTTAGAGCTAAGATTATTGTATAATAATTATACAAATTTATTATTAATTTGTTTAAATTAGAAATTAAAAAAAGAATAAAGTTAGTTTTTTTTACTTTTGTGTAGCATCGAGTATCTCTATCAGAAGTGCGCCATCAATCAACAACAGATAAATACAATAGTGTAAATCAAGTAAGATTAATAGAAGTAAAGCAACTACGGAAAACTTAAAGAACTGTATTACCTTAGATTGTAATTAAAGATCCCAAGCAATAAAATCTTATAATTGTAAAGAAATTACGGGTATCATGAAATAAATTATAAATTTAAACAACTTATTAATTTAAGGAGTAACTTTATATAGGTAGTAGTATAATTACGAGTATTAAAAGTGGTATTAATAGATTGCAGAGATATCAGGAAACCTGAAGAGACTGTAGGCTACGTAAAAGTTATGTTTTGTTTGAGTTCAAATAAATGAATACATTTTGGTAACAATAAAGGTCAATCTTGTTTTTATAAAACACACACACACACACACACACACACACACACACACACACACACACACACACACACACACACACACACACACACACACACACACACACACACACACACACACACACACACACACACACACACACACACACACACACACACACACACACACACACACACACACACACACACACACACACACACACACACACACACACACACACACACACACACACACACACACACACACACACACACACACACACACACACACACACACACACACATATATATATATATATATATATATATATATATATATATATATAGGTAATACCAATTTATGTTCTAATAAGTAAATTGGTTAAATAACGAGCTAACCAATAAATCACGGATCGCAAATGAAAACAAGCGTTGCGGATTATCACTCGCCACTTGCCCGCCACGCCACGTCAATTAGCTGCCAGTGAGTTGTTAGCGATCGATCCAAGGTCGCCTCTAGCTGCGACTGTCCACAAAGAGTCTGTTGAACTCCGGTAACCTCGGCAGTCTGTAGTAAACGTCCAGTCAGGTAAATGATCATTTTGCTTGGTTAATACTGTGTTTATGTATGCAACAATGCAATTTTCAAGAACCTATCAGTTAATTTTCATTGAAAAAGGTACTATCGTACATCCATCTTGGTAAGACACGGTACCTTAGATTTAGATTATATACTAGAGGAAGGGATTATAAAATCCCAGGCACTGCGATCGACTGACCTATTGTCCAACTAAACCTCGTAAGTACTAATTTAGCAAACTGGTTCCCATAGTAAGTTCCAAGAATCCATTGACCAGCTCATTCTGCTGGAGGTCCCTAGGACCTGGAAACCAAAAACTCTTAGCCTGCTGTTATCAAGAGACTCACAATAATAAATTTTTGTCCTGCAGTTTCCTCCTCATTACTGCATAACTTGCACAAGATTTTTAAAAGGTACATACCTATCCTGTTCATATGCACCTTCAGCCCATAGTGCACTGTAATGAGGCCTATGATTTTCCTGAGTTATGCTCTACCTAAGTTGTCTGCCATCTTAAAGAGATCTTTAAGTCCTCCATGAGAAACCGTTTTAAGGGGCACTTGCTGTGGGAATCCTATCTTGCCTGGTGTTGCTTGTGGATAACTCAGATGCAGCTTCCAGTTTAGCTAGTCGGTCTGCCTTCTCATTACCCTCAACCCCTTTATGCCTCGAACCAAGTGAAGAGTAACTCGGTTTTCCAAGGCCAGAGCATTGAGGTTCCCTCGACATTTGCAGACCAGCTTGGACCAAATTGTAGGACCCGCAAGTGCTTTGAATGATGCCTGATTATCGGCATATATATGAATACCGAATATCTCTGGAAGGCCAGTTTCAAATTCTTCCGAACACACAGTCATTAATGACCATCACTTCAGTCTGGAAGATTGAGCCTAGGACTTCAGCCTCTGATCTTATTATTTCTCATCACTTTTGCCTACTACCGTTGCCTAGGTTTTGGATTTTAAACATAGTAGTTCCCTAGAATCCGTTACAGTAGGCCTAAGCATTTAGTTTTGAAAGACAAAAACACTTTTTTTTAAACTGACTGAACAACGCTTCCAATTGCCGCTCATCATTTCGCTCAGCTCCGCTTGGCATTTGGTTGCCATCCTGCCTTAAAGTTAAATAAAAATAATAACTTTAAACATTTTTAATAAATCTGTAATTATTTCATCCTTATAATTCTGAATCTTGAAAAGTAAAATATGACCTATATTTTTTGCAATTTCATTTCAGTTTACGAATTTTTTAAATAAAATTTGTTGTCCTGGTTTTTGTACCATGTTTTAGGTTTTTAACGTTTTTGTCCTCGATACCAATGAAAAATTTTTAGAAGTCCTACAATATAACATGATGTAGCCAGCAACTACATTCGTCACCGATAAAAGGCAGCCATCTTGAAACGAAAGATGGAAAAGATCTTACACGTAGGCATCGTTCGGGCATTATGCACAGTAAATTCGTACTAAATGTCGAACGGTCATTACGTTTGGCCATAAGTTTTTAACAAACACTTAATACTACATGAACAGTTGCACACATCAAAATGCCTCTGTCTTAGATCTTTCCATGATGGCCGCTTCGGCAGCTAAGTTTACAATTGGAATTCGCTAATTACACCTAAGTAATGAATGAACAGATGTTCGGCAGCTCCAGTAATTATACTTTTAGAAACAGCAAAGTCCGCCCACCCTGTACCCAGCAGATGCCGCAGTTGTGATTCTTTGCGAAGTTTAATAACAGTGACGGCTTCCTTGAGCAATAACTTTACACTGGAGCCTAACATTTATATTAAAATCAGAAACACCAATCACACGCATCTGCGCTTTTGGTTTTAATTCATTTGTGTTTGTATTGAAAGTTTTAAGCTTAGAATTGGGATTAAATCGCTGATAGCAACTTTTGTCGTTAATAACTATTGTTATTTAACTGTTACTATTGAATACGTAGCGTCTAAACGATGTGTTAGCGTTCGAACTTAAACCGAATTTTTGTCAAAAACTCGTCAAATTTGACAGAAAAGTTAACAAATGTATGTAACATAAAGTACTTGAACAGTGTTGTTGTTGAGTTAACAAAGTTACGAACCTTCGAAGTAGCTAGTAGGACAAAAACTGCGTGAAAATCGTATTTTAGGTAAATTTATTAAAATACGAGTATAAAATTTACGTTTAAAAATACAATAACGGAATTAACATTGATTTATAGACAAAATAACACTCTTTAATTTGGTGTATATAAAATTTTTATACAATAACTGATCGAAACGTTATAACGACCTAAAGTCAGATGTTTTCTTCCTTGGGACAGACTATAATATACAATAACTGATCGAAACGTTATAACGACCTAAAGTCAGATGTTTTCTTTCGTGAGACAGACTATAATATACAATAACTTATCGAAACGTTATAACGTCCTAAATCAGATGTTTTCGTGGGACAGACTATAATATACAATAACTGATCGAAACGTTATAACGACCTAAAGTCAGATGTTTTCTTCCTTGGGACAGACTATAATATACAATAACTGATCGAAACGTTATAACGACCTAAAGTCAGATGTTTTCTTTCGTGAGACAGACTATAATATACAATAACTTATCGAAACGTTATAACGTCCTAAATCAGATGTTTTCTTTCGTGGGACAGACTATAATATACAATAACTGATCGAAACGTTATAACGACCTAAAGTCAGATGTTTTCTTCCTTGGGACAGACTATAATATACAATAACTGATCGAAACGTTATAACGACCTAAAGTCAGATGTTTTCTTTCGTGGGACAGACTATAATATACAATAACTTATCGAAACGTTATAACGTCCTAAAGTCCGATGTTTTCTTCCGTGGACAGACTATAATATACAATAACTGATCGAAACGTTAAAACGACCTAAAGTCAGATGTTTTCTTTCGTGGGACAGACTATAATATACAATAACTTATCGAAACGTTATAACGTCCTAAATCAGATGTTTTCTTTCGTGGGAGAGACTATAATCAACTTTACGCCCACCCGAAAGTGACAGTATGCATTTGCAATGTAATTTGAAAATTTAAATGCAGAATTTAACAATACTTACGCGATTTGAACCACATTTACAAAAACCGTATTAGGTAAAAAATTAGGAATTTTATTGCTGTCAGAATTCATTTTTATAATATATAAAAATATTTATGTGAAGCTAGTTTTTACTTTTTGGAAATCCGCTTACATCACGTCAGCGAGACAGCTGCGTGCCGCGATTATTATGACATAATTGTATACAGTTGCTGAACCACGAATAATCCTTTAAATTCTTTGCTGCCTTACGTTTCTTTGAAGCACCTCAGTACAATAATATGTCATATTGATAAATTTCTAGTCGTTCTTAACCCAGTGTTTAAAATATCCCGAAGTTGTTCTTAATTTTATAGCAGCAATTAGGACTGATATAATTACCCGAAGCAGATATAAAATATTCCATAAAAACCCTCATAAAAATTTATTATGTTCAGTAATTTCGTCTGCCTTTCCTAGCTCTATCAATTTTTTATTTGTTGATTTGATACGGATTGCATACGTTAAACAAAACGGAATAAATCCATTGCCGTATTCCAAAAATATTAGATTAGATGATGGATGTAATCCGAAACAAGATAAATAAAAAACTGACAAAGTTAGGAAAGGTAGATAAACCTACTGAACAAAATAATAACATCCGATCAGAAATAAAGAAGCTTATATTGATCCGTAATTAAAAAATTTAATTGCAAACTGATGCTTTCTTTTTAACATTTGAAAGTTGTATAAAACTGTAACGAAATTAACTGTTTTCTAAAGAACTGTTTCTAACAAAAACATCATATTTACATTGGCAGAATAATTTTAAAGAAGAGTTGGTGCGTTTTAAACTGTTCCGAATTGTTCTTTCAACGAAGCTTTATTGGAACAGTTCTCGTGCAATTTTAAAGAAGAGTTTTTAACTGTTACAAATTGTTCTTTCAACGAAACTTTATTGAAAAAGTGCTCGTGTAATTTTTAAAGAAGAGTGTTAAACTGTTCCAAATTGTTATTTCAACGAAGCTTTGTAAGAGCAGTTCTCTTGTAATTTAGAGGAGAGTTTTTAACTGTTACGAACTGTTCTTTCAACGAAGCTTTATTGAAGCAGTTCTCGTGTGATTTTAAAGAAGTTTTAAACTGTTTCGCACTGTTCTTTCAACTAAGCTTTATTGCAGCAGTTTTCATGGAGTCGGTTAGGCAACGACTCCATTATAGGAAGCCATTATAGGTTAGGTAAATTAATTCCTGATCGACCCCTCACGCAACGCACTGCAGCTAATTGATACGGACTGGCAGACAACTGATAACCCAATTTTTGCTAATATTTATGACTTTATTTTATGATTTTTTAAAATTTTATTTATGAATTTCTATTGTTAAAATCGTTATATACATAAATGAATTATGTATAGTACTAGGTATTTGTTGTCCAAACTGATTCAAACTTAATAAATAAACTGATATTGGTTATTAGCTTGGACGCATTAGTTGTCCAGAAAAATTGGTTAATTCGTTTCAAAATGGCGGGTATTCAAAATCTCGAAAAAATATACCTCTTGAAAGTATTACAAAAAGTTAAGATTTTTACTGAAATATGTCCAAGCTGTTCCAATAATCAATTTTCTCTCAAAGTTTGGATCACACTGGACCAAAATTGAATCGAATTAAAAAAACACAAACTAATTCGAGCTTGTTACTGTGATAGTAATTAATAAGTGATTATGCATAATCACTAAGCTGTTATACTAGGCCATTATGTAAAATTATCACATCAGCTAGTCAAAGTGAAGACATTATTCATGAAGCCAGTCCAATCGTTAGGTATTAACCTAATTCGATTTCGAAAAAATAATTTTTTTTAAAACATAATTACTTTGTTCGGAAATTATGTGCAATAGTTATACGTGCTATGGTTTGACCAAAGTATTTTTTTAACAAGTTGCAAATGAAGAGTAATTATCTTAAGTTGTAAAATATAAAAATAACAGTATATTTTTACGTTTACCAAGAACACAAATATTATTTAAATTAGCTGAATGAAGTACGACCTCATTAATCGCTCTGACCAAATAAAAAAATGTCTAGATACAAAACTTGTAATAAACACGAATCATAAATTGTAGTTCAAGATCAGTGCTCATTTCACTGTCTGTCTGAAGTTTTCCATGACTGCAACTCCACTAGTTGATTTTCCCATGCGAATTCTTTATTAACTCATGTTGTATTTTACACAATTTCTTAGATATGTTTTAGTACAAAAATCAACTATTAAACTGTTATTAAATACACGCTATATTAAATACCTTACAATTATATTTCAATGTTTTCGATTTACGATCCATTTACAATTTACAAATTTCCAATTTTACGATTCCATTTCAATTTTTCGATTTACGATACATTTACGACTTCAAATTTCCACTTTTACAATTCTATTTCAATGTGTTCGATTTACGATTTCCACATTTTAAATTTTTGCACTTATTTACTGTTTGTCTGAAATTTTCCATGACTGCAACTCCAATATGTGATTTTCCAATGCGAATTCGTTAATAACCCATGTTTTATTGTACACAATTGCTTGGATATGTTTTAGTACAAAAATCAAAGAACTAAACGTGAAGATATAAAAAAGTAAAGATACATATATTAGTTTTGTTTTCAAGCAAACGAAATGACACTATCTCGGAAAGTCGGCTAATCCGCTCGGCTTATAACGTCAGGAGAATCTACCAAACTTCAGTTTGTTTAAAGCACTTGTAAGCATTAACCCATCGTTAACCACAAGTGCTTATCTCTACTCTAAAATAAATCACATCTTTTTCTCGTCTCGCAAATAATTTCACAGAGTTCGTAAAGTTTGGACGATCCCAAGATCGCGACTAAATAATTATATTGTCCGGGCTGGGAAACAAAACAAACGCATCTGGGGCGACAGTTAAACTCGAGGGTGGGTTTACGAGGGTAGTAAAGTCCAGCTGTCTGTATCTTGTTTTAATGTTGTATTGTTTTTCTAATGTCTGTATTAAGGGTGAGGGTTTTACCTAACCTTTACGACTTATGCTGAACAACTTTCACAATGTTGCGAATACAATTTTATTTTGAAAGGTCGTAAATTTTATAATTTTATGTTTCTCGGAGCTAAACCCCGCGGTTCCCTGTTGTAACGGATCCAAAAATAAAAGCGTTCCGTCAGCTGCACTTTTCTTTTGAATACGTTGTAAAGTTTGTCCATTGGAGAACCTTAATAGTGTCTGTATTAAGGGTGAGGGTTTTACCTAACCTTTACGACTTATGCTGATACACTTGCTAACTGTCTTAATGTTAACAATTTTAATTAACCTTAAACCTTGATATTTTATATGGACCGAAATTCGGGAAATATGTTTCAGAAAATTTATAATCTATATACATAAAAATGTAAATGTTCGATCGTTCAAAAATCTTACATCTGCGAAAAAAAACGCAAATTCTCTCTCTCTCTCTCTCTCTCTCTCTCTCTCTCTCTCTCCTTCCCCTCTCTCTCAATCTATATCTCTGTCTATATATTTATATGTATGTGTATGTACGTCTCTATGTCTGTCTATCTGTCCTCGGTGGCCCAGTTGATAGCGTACTAGGCTTTCACCCCGAGGTCCCGGGTTCGATTCCCGACGAGGGCTTGGCATTTTCATACGCTGTAAATCATCCCATCGTCTGCATTAGCCTAAGTGTGCACAATAGTCGGACGTTAAACACAAAAAAATCTATTTGTCCATCTCTCTATACAACGGAAATTTGTTTATAGCCGCGAAACCTGACGTTTTCTTCAATGCCGTTACAGAGAGATTTTACTGTTATTAAAAATCTTCTGTTTTACTAGAACTTGAATGTACTACATCTGAAAGTACAATTTATGTCAATTAAGAAGCCAGTGATACGAGAAGTGGAATATAAAGTTCTCCGTAACTGGATTAGGCCCGGATTATTGAATCAATCAACTTGGTGACCTGTTAGACTCGCTTATCTAAATGACAGTTTACCAAAGTATGATAGAGTATAATGCACAGATACATAAACTGTAACCAATTTGAAATTCAACAAATTGACAGTACGAAAACATGGCGACAAGCAACTGTTTCGCCGACGTGATGGAAGTGATATTCTAACATTGTTGTTTTTACAACAATTTAAAAATCTGTTGTATTAAATTAAAGCAAGTCTCATATTAATTACAATTAAAATCTCCTGTGTTTCCGCTAGAGATCGAACCGGGGACCTCGCGCGTGTGAGGTGCACTTGTTAACCATTACACTACGGAAACGTTTGACCAATGCATAAAATAAATCGTTAATTTAACTTTTACATTGGTTAGTTATAGTAACTAGACCAGTTGTTTATTAATTCGCAATGATCAGCTGATTTCATTGAACAGCTGATAGACTATAATAAGATTTTAGGTTATGTTTTTAAAAACTAGCAATGGTTGTTATAGATCAGTTGTTTTATATTAATTCGTAACGATCAGCTGATTTCATTGAACAGATGATAGACTATAATAAGTTTTAGGTTATATCGTGCTTTCGAATTAAATTACCGTAATTTAAATAAAAAAAGGAAGAGAAAATACGATACATGATTTTTTATGTTTGGTTCAATAACATAAATTTGTTTTGTTTACTAATTGGAACATACATCTTCTCATGAATTATTTCCGGGCATTAAAGAAACACTCGCCAGCTAAGTAATAAAACTGGTTTATCTATGTGAAATTAATCGGTCTAAATAAAGTGGACTATTAAGTAGGCACTGAATCCCTACGTTGACAGATAAATAGATTATATATTAACGTTCCGAGACAGTCATGTATTATAAGTAGTAGGTGTGGCTTGTGTACTATTCTTATTAATTGCATAATTACAGACTGGAGGACATAATGTGTGCAATTTAATCTGTATATATTCAAGGTGTTTCACAAAGTAACAGACAGAATTTCAGGGCGTGTTCTACAAAATGGAAAATACAAAAATACTTCTTAATTTTCAATCTAGACCATTTGGTCTTTTTAACAAAAACAATAATTCCTTTTTTAACAACAAACATTTTTTTTTTTAACGTCCGACAATTGTGCACACTTGGGCTAATGCAGATGATGGGATGATTTATAGCGTATGAAAATGCCAAGCCCTGACCGGGAATCGAACCCGGGTCCTCGGGATGAAAGCCTAGTACGCTATCAACTAGGCCACTGAGGCGACTTTAAAAACAAACAATAAGCAGTTGAGATTGTATGTGTTACTTAGTGTTACAAGAACTCAATTCTGATAAAAACAATCATCCTATTTTCTTAAAGCTTCTGAAAGATTAACCGTTTGAAATTTTCCTTTTTGTAACGGCAAAACACTAATTTTTTATCTTCTTTCTTTAGCTTAAAGAATAAATGAATCCTAGAGGAAATGAAAGAAACTAGGATCATGGATTTGTAGAACATATTTCGGAGATTTCACAGTTAGTAACAGTTAAACTCAGCCATTCAATGTTAGATAAATGAGTGAAATCAGACTATCTGTGAAAAAGTAGCAGTTCTGTGCTATCGTTAACATTTCTAGTAAGCATTAGTACAGAGCTCCCCACCACAATCCTACCAGCTTCTCCTTCAAGCACAAGGATAAAACAAACTACCAATATGCAAGCACATCTCAAATACATGTAAGTTCTTTTTGATTGTGTCATTCAAAGTACAAGATTCAACTCCATAAAAGAAAACACAGAAAACTTAGCATCGCTGGAGCCTTAGTGTTATAACATCAAGAAAGAGAGAAAAAGGTAGGCCTAAGTGATCTTAGAAGCTGGATCCATAGTTTTATAACATCAAAAAAGAAAGAAAGAGAGAAAAAGATGTAAGTGACCTTAGAAGCTGGATCCTTAGTGTTATAATATCAAGAAAGAAAACACGAAAGAAAGAAAGAGGGGGAGAGAAGTGATCTTAGAAGCTGGAGCCTTAGTGTTATGATATCAAGAAAGAAAAAAAGAAGATAGAGATAGATAGGTAGGTTGATAGATAGATAGATAGATAGATAGATAGATAGATAGATAGAGAGAGAGAGAGAGAGAGAGAGAGAGAGAGAGAGAGAGAGAGAGAGAGAGAGATTTTAGAAGTTAAAGCCTTAGTGTTATATCAAGAAAGAAAGAACGGATGAAAGAAAGAAAGAAAGAGAGAGAGAGAGAGAGAGAGAGAGAGAGAGAGAGAACTGACATTAGAAAACTGACAACAAAAACCAAACTTAATCAAAGACTGAACGTTACTGTTTGGTTTTCACGCGAAAGAACGTACAACCGAAGCGAACTAAATATTGAGGTTCAGCATTTATACAATCAGTGGAAAAGAATACTGAAAATACGTAACGTGGGAAACGATTATTTTCCTATCGCAGATCGAAACTAGAAAATATGAACCCGCAAATGATAACAAAATCATTACAAAAAAATTATTTTAAAGACCATTTCTGTTACTGAACTAAAAATAAAAATTGTGTATCATTCCTTGTATTTATTTTAATTACGATAATTTGTTCGAAAACATAACATAGCTAGTTTTCAACAACATAACCTAAAATTCAGCTGTTCAATGAAATCAGCTGATCGTTACGAATTAATATAAAACAGCTGATCTTTTACTATTATATAATTATCAAAATTAATTTAACGATTCATTTCGTATACGTGCATCGGTCAAACTTCTTCGTAGTTTCCGTACTGTAGTAGTTATCACGTACGCCTCAACGCCTCACACGCACAAGGTACCCGGTTCGGAAACAGAAAATTTTAATTATATTTAATTTGAGACTTGCGACATGCATAATATACTATTATGTATCAATGTAAAATTGTACACTCGCATCACGCAAAATCCAACATCACAACCAGCCTTAAAACATGATACGTGTTAAAAACCATTCATATTGAAATATTTTAAAAAATCCGGATTGAGAGCTACCGATGAAAAAAAAATTTTTTTAAATCGGTTTTCAGTTTTTTATTGAACCTGAAAATTTATAACTCCAGTCAGTGTAATAAAGCTATATCTACAAAATCATGTAGTTTGTCCGGAATATAAAACTAAAATAATGCGTGGGTTCTCTTTAAAATTTACATCCATACAGTTTATATACTAGGTTAGTTCTTTTTGTAATTTCAATGGTCAAATCGATGTAATAATTGTTTAGGTATCACATTAAGTATTTCAATATAGCTGTACAAGGCATTTTATATTCTACCTGACTTACTACGTTATCGATAAATCTACGAGTATCCTAGGTCGTTCGATTACGAATTGTCTGTTCGATTTAACATAACCTCGACTTTATTCATTTATATTAACGATGCACATTAAAATACCGCACAGAAGCGCGGATATTCAGCTAATCGAAGCATAAATCTTTAAACGAATTAATTAAACGTGCCGTACCGAATGGCTTTATGTTGCCATATTAGGTAACGTGAGCGAAATATTATCAGCTGATTGCACTGTACAGTACAACAGCTGTCGCGGAATGTGGAACACACAGAGTAAGAAATCTACGCCCACAGATTGAACTATGATCTTTAAAATGTAACAATGTATTGATAACGCAGCATTTACGTATGAATAACGGTTAAGTAACACGGTAATAGAACAATGAAAGTGAAATTTCACATCGGTTTGTGGTTTTCTTTAAGTAAGGCCTGCACAGTTAATCAATTATGCATTTATTGTGTGTGTGTGTGTGTGTGTGTGTGTGTGTGTGTGTGTGTTGTGTGTGTGTGTGTTTGTGTGTATTTGAGAGCACGTGCTCGCGTTTGTGTACGCGCGTGCATGTGTTTTAGCCCCTGGCGTTCGCAATTTTGTATAAAGTTAGGACAAGTTCGTTGAACAACTAAATTCGTACAATGGTTTCAAAATGGCGGTTGTTTATGTTCTTTAAACATTCAATAACCTGTTGCTTTAAATAATTTTGAAAATCCGATTTCACCACCGTAATCAGCGTTAATAACTGCATAAATTAGCATTTTGAATTTTCAAAAATCGTTGAAATTAAGAAATTTAATTTGACGGCGGTCAGGGTTCATTTTTGTATCTTCAGCGTAATTTAAAAAGTTTTGGAACACTAATATACGCAGATTTTAATGCCTTATTATGACGATGAAATCAAAATTTCAAAAATAGTAAGATAAATTTGGGGGGAATTGCTTCTATCACGTCATCGAGTGGCGCGATAATGATCACCGCGCTATTTCTATACGAAAACGGTTTTATATTTGGTCGTGCATCATAACATACTTTGTCGACTACAGGGGGGCGTATCGGGGTCGTTAACTCTGCCAAAAAAGAAACGTAATCCCAGAGGCAGAGCACTGACCTTCGCCCATAAATTGCACGCACCAAACAACCCCCCGCCCTCCCACGGTACAATTAAAAACGATGCCGTTCTTAATAAGCCCGAAGCTTAATTACACTCCGCGCTTACCAAAACCGGTTAATCGATTCTCCGACTTTCCGATGACAAATTCGAGCTATCGAAACACGGCCGTCGGCTAGCCGGGTCGACGGACCCTGAATAATCGATGCGGATTTTGTTTTACGCTCACTCCGTGAACGTATTAATAAAAGAGTCGGCGGAAGCTTCCATTACAACTGAATACGTAACTAGGCTGTAACGACCGATTCCCGAGCGGCGCGCGGTGCCAAGGGGCATTATTTACATGTCCAGATTAAACTGGCACTATTTGTCTTCGTTCTGTTTAAGTTTTTGTTTTACTCACCACACGAGAAGGGTTAAAAAAACGATTTTAAAATTTTTGTGGATACAAATTTTGAAACAGTAAAATTTCTCTATTGCGAATCCCTTTACAACGGAAATATCTCTACAACGGCAAAATGTATTATTCCCTTTCAATTCCTTTAGTAAAAATATGCATTTTAACTCTCAGGTGATACCAACAAAATTCCAGGAACCCCTCTACAGCAGCGAAACAAGTGAACACTTTCTACTTCCTACTCTATTTCTCAGTATGCCAACACGTCAATATGTTTTCAGTACGTGCTTTACCCAAGATGTCTGCCACTCTCTCAGTCCCCCATGAGGAACTTACTATAGAAATGCCCATGATGTTTTTCTCATCTTACCTGGTACTGCTTGTTAATCCACCTATTTCTAGCAGACCCGGCCAACGATAGCGATTCCTAACACCGGCTCAGATCCGATAAACTCCAAGGACAGAGCACTGAGGCTCTCCCAATACTCCCAGACCAACTTGGACCGTTTGTAGGATCCACAAGTGCTTTTATAGCTGCCTGACTATCGGTATAAATATGATTACTACCCTTCTGGAAGGTCCTTTTCAAATTCTCCTGAAGACAGTTATTAATGGTCATTCCTTTAACCTTCAATGTTGTTGAATACTGTTACTACAACTTTCTTTCACCAGACAGCACCAGTGCTTGTCTTAATATTGGAGCCATCTGTATACCATACTAGATCTCTAAATTTTTCCAACACACGATCTTCCTCCTCCAATGTTATTTTCCCATCAAAGGGTCTAGAAACCATGTGTTGTTTGACCATCTGATCAGTCCTTATCATTAGAATCGTAATTGGAGGAGGACCAATTCTACTAAGGTGTCCTTGGGAAACCAAACTATTTACATAAAAAACCCTGATATCTCAATGATCGAGTTATATTAAATAGTACAACAAATACAATACATCAAAAAGTACAAGGCCGGGTGCCACTAAATGCGGAGCGGAGTGCTCTGGGCGGAGCAGAATAAACATTCAAAATCTCACCTATTGTTTTTTAACATAAACGCAGCCGCTGAAAGCGAAGCAAAGTCATGCGACGACGCTTGACTCCGCTCAGCTCCGTTTCGTTTTCAGTGGCCGAGCTTACATGGAAAACAAAAGGTTAGGTTTTGAATGCGTAGTCCGCTCCGCATTTGGTGGCCACATGACCTAAGTTAAAGAAAATTAAAGAGAAAGATTTGACGACATTAAAAGAATTTTCAGAATATTTCACAGATTCACACAATAATTGTATCGTGTAATAAGATAAACGAATGAATGACTTGCTAGGGTAATTATTGCACTGCCACCTTTCTAGATCTATTGCTCCCTAATTCTATATTTTTGACATGCACAGTTACAACGTCTTCAGTCCTAGTCTCATATAAAAGTTTAGGTTTTGGAGGGGATTCAAGGTGGACGGATTCTCCCACTTCTATCTGATGACTTCCCAATTCGATATTGAGGTGTTTGCAAATGTTTGCTCTGCTAATTCCCTTCCAATTCTGCCCCTAACTCTAGAACCCTTTTCACGGAGGTTGTGCCTATTTGGCCAGCTTTTTGTTGTGCGATGAGTTCCCGCTATTTATATTTACAGTCTTACTCATGTTGTTCCCATACGTAGCTAGGGAAATTATGTCCGCCCACATAGAGCCTCGCGTGCATGAATAACGAAAAAGTACAGTGGTTTCCAGGTATCTCAGAGCTCCGTTTGATACACCATTAGGCCGATGGCATTCACTCCAACAGTACAGACCGCTTTACACTTTAGATTTACCCAGGTTATGAGCGTAATGAATGAGTGAGTACGTGTGTGTGTGTATATATATATATATATATATATATATATATGTGTGTGTGTGTGTGTGTGTGTGTGTGTGTGTGTGTGTGTGTGTGTGTGTTTTAGTGTCTTAAATAGATTGTGTAACAGTAATGTGAGCTGGAGGTAAAGTGGGTTCGCTAAACGCATCAGCTGCTTCCGCCGGAATATATTAAGATGACAGAGAATGTATTTTCGTCAGAAACGTTTTAATTACTCCACGAATAACTTAATTAACAATATTCCGTTCCATCCAATAAAATATCTTTACTAAATATCGCATTTAATATCCTCGAAGTGATTGCCCAAACATTTGCGTTTCGCGATAAATAATTTCCATTTTATTCCTCTATAAAGAAAATGGCGGACGTTTATTCCAAGCAAACAGACGCGATAAACTTTGGCATTCTAATAAAGACGTAACGACAAAGTCAATCAAAGTGTTGCGTTAGTCGAACGGCGTCTTACTGCGAGTTTGTAAATGTTGGAGGCGAAAATGATTTGCAAACAGCGGCGGTTTGTTTCCAATCTGTTCCTCCAAGTATTCGGAAACTTTAAACTTTTCATTGTTCATTTTGCGTTCTGATTTGATTTCAGTTCGTAATGCTGTTCTATAAATATAATATCCGCGGCAGGCAGCCGTCCGCTGACGTGATAGAGAATTTCAAAAACGACTTTTTCTTATGGTAAATATTATTTTTGTCAATTCTCATTTGACCATCATAATCAACATTAAAATTTGATATTTACTAGCATTTTAAAATTTTAAATTACACTGGAAATACTAAAATTGAACCCTTAACTCCGTCAAATTACTTTTTTCTTACTTTCAACGGATTTTGAAAAATCTATAAAGCTGGTCACGATGGTCAATTCAAATTGGCAAAAAATTTTAAGAAAATAATTACAAATTTCTAAAGATTATAAATGGCGGCCATTTTGAAACTGTTACACAAAATTCGCTGTAAAGTTTGATTTGATTCAAATTTGGTGCAAAAATCGATTTGGTAATGGCATGGACAAATAAGTTAACCAGTAAAATTCGTAAACAGTTTCAAAATGGTGGCGATTCAAAATCTCAAAAAATCATGAATTTTTCCCATCTCGAATAGTTTTATAAGTTGGCATTTTCAACGATCATGATCCATTTTTGCATTTTCAATGTAATTTGAAAGTTCAAAATACTAATATATGCAGATTTTAATGTTTATATGAGTGAAATCAGATTTTTGAAAAGAGATTAAGCTAAACAAAATTATTTTCAGAATTCGCTTCCATCACGTCAGCGAGGCAGCCACGTGCGGAGGTAACTTTGTGATAACAATGAAGATAAACTGTTGATTTAAACCATTTGTTTACCGATAACATAACACTTTGTTTACACTATGTTTTTCACAAACAAAACATACATAAAAAAACACTAATTAGTAACTTAAAATCGGATAAACAAAATATACGTACAGTGTATGCGCGGCAGCGTTTTTAATTGTAAACTTTTTAATCGATGTAATTAACTTTTATAAAAATGAGCACACAGCCGTTATCTAAGACCTCTTATCTACAGCAACACACGTACACTTGTGGTTACGGTAAGTACGTGTAAAATAATTAAATATCTCTTTTCTAAATCAAACAATGTATTGTTTTACTTTCGTTATACACTGAATAAAAGATAAAGTTAATTTATCGATTCGGTGTAATTCGGCATTAGTGTACTTCGTTGCATCTATGTAGAATTCTTATGCAATTTCAATTGGTAAATGAGCTATTGAGCGGCCATCATGGTAAGATCATGGAATCATATACGAATCGTGTGCGTGCGTGAGTGTGTGTGTTTGTGTGTGTGTGCGCGCGCACACACACACGCCAGTGTTTTCGTTAACCATCAAAACATGTTCCACAGTTTCAAAGTGCAGTTTCAATCCTTTAGAAAATCGTAACCTTTCGTCCTACATATATTTTTTTTAATATTACAAACAGGAGTAAAAACTAACAATTACCATTTTGAGTTTTCAAAATCCGCTTAAATTAAGAAATTTACCTTGAAGTTCACCTTGACGGCGGTCAAGGTTCGTTTTTGTTATTTCCAATACAATATTGAACGGAAATACTGTATTGTCCAAATACAGTATTTGGACAACTGTCATTTTAAATTGACAGTTTAAAATGCAAATATTTGCTGATTGTGTTCGGCGCAATTAGAATTTCAAAAGCGTAAGGTAAACACAATTAGTGCTTTGCTTACAATTAGTGTCAGCGATACAGCTGCGTGGAGCTATTATTTTATTTTTTAAAAATTGTGCCAAATTATTTTGGTTCCGTTGTACCAACAAAGACGTCGCGCAATAGTGAAAGCTCAAGTTCGGCTAAATGAAAAGACAACATTAAGAAGCGCCTCAACCGACGACCGCGCTGTTTTTGCAAAGGGACGCCAACAATATCGGGTAAAAGTTTAAATTGAGCCAGATTCCGCGGCGGCAGAATTAAAAGTGTGTCTGGCGTGAAACGGCGCATCGCTATTTGAAGAGGATTAATTGGAAAACTCTGCCGCGGGCAAAGGAAAAAATAATCATTTCGTGTCCGAATGTCATTAAACCACTTCCGTGCCGCGGTAGTTCGGTTTTAATTATGAGATTTTGCCCGCCAACTTGTGATCCGCGGTGAGATTGGTTTACGAGTGATTTTCCACTGGAAAAATGAGCTATTGTAACGGCCATCATGATTCAGAACCGCAAACTTGAAATCAGCACCGATTCTGACCTTGAGATCGTAAATTCCTTCAAATTATGGCTATCAAATTTGTTTGAAGCTCTTCCCTTTGTTATCGACCTTGATTATTTTATTTTTATTTTTCAATATCGTGCCAACAGGAGAACTAGGTAAATTAAAATTTCGGCAAACGTCTACTTGTTTCTCATATCACGCAAAATCTCTAATTCAGTAAAATCTTTCTTTAGCGGCACTAAAGTTAGTTTTCGCCGTTATAAAGAGATTTCCGATATAGAATGAGAGATCAACTAAAACATGTATAATATGTGTTTTTATTTCTAAAACAAGTTGTACACTTTTTTTAATCTGAAGTACTGAGTGCAAAGTTTATTGAAACAATCCTATCTGACGTACGTTCTTCAAAAAATAATAGGGTTAGATAAAGAAAAGTACTTTTTGGAATTTTGCTTTCATCACTTCAGCGACAAAGCTGCGTGCAACGGTTACTTTAACGACATTGGCGCACCCAGGGAATTTAGCGTCTTAGATTTTGTTCAAAGTTAATGAGTTAACCGCGGGGTGGTGTCCGCCTAGCTGCCGAGCCTTTGAAAAATGCATCAGTCCACAAATTATTTAAAAACAGATCCTGCGTTTTACTGCGCCAGTCAGGGACAGGGCTGGATACGTCTGGAAGACGAGTTTTACAGTTCAATACGTCAGTAGAGATAAGCGGAAGTGGACCTCGGAACTACTAGAGAACAGGCTGAAAACAAACTTTCCGCTTCTGTACGGATCTCGTTTTGTTACAGAAACATGAACTATTGAAGCGGCCGTCATGGTAAAACTCAGACTCGTGACCTTGAAATGAGCGCACAATCATGACCTTAGATCACCTTTTACACTCGCCTGTTCGCGATTTCGTTCAGATATAATTTAAACTTTGCAGAAAAATAATTCGGTAATAATTTGGTCAGGTTTTTTTACCCTCATAAACCCATTCGACAGTTTCAAAACAATTTAGAGTCGTTAAAAATGCACTACTTTTTGCCTTCAATTTTAAAATCGTAATCAGCGTTATAAATGGCATAAATTAGCATTTTGGATTTTCAAAATCTGTCGAAGTTGAGAAATTTTCGTGATTTCAATATAACGGTAATTTAAAAGTTTAAAATGCCAATTTACGCAGATTTAATGTTGATTACGACGGTGAAATCAGAATTTCAAAAACCAACATTAAACTAATTACTTTTGAAAATACGATTCCACGTCAGCGAGACAGATTGAACTTGCAGCTGGGAATGTGGAGAGAGCAGCAAAGAAAATCAGTAAACGGCAAACAATGGTGACAAAAATTTATTTTACAAATAAAAGAGTAATACCTGTACACATTAAAATGAATTATGAAATATAGCCTAGTATTTGGGTATGACCCTTGATAATACATAAAAGTGGAAAGAACATATCATAATAAAAAGGAGGAATTAAATATCGAATAAAGAATGATGTACTGGCTGCTTGGTCGCAGATTTGAACTGACAATACATAATAAACTATTATGACACAAACAAGTGTTGAGATCTGCTTGGATATATGGCGTACAACTTTGTGCATGTGCAAGTGAAACAAGCATTAAAAGCGTTCAGACGTTACAAAACAAAGCGCCGCTGAGAGGTATCGTTAACGCACCTTGGTATGTTCGGAATGATGACTTACATCGTGATCTTGATATTAATACTGCAAAGGAACAAATTAAGATTCAAACAGCAAAATATGACGTGACATGCGTCTTTGACTTCATGTTAATTAGGAAGTGAACTCCATTCTTGAAGTAAATTAATGACATTCAATAGGAAAAAACATGAACTTTTATACAGACCCGGGATCCCGTGCGAAATTTCTCATTACGAAAATTTTAAATAAACACAACCTTTTGAATAAGTATTTCATTTTCGTTAACGGATACAAACATGTTAGTTGATTTAGTTAAACATGAAAAGGCTACATAAGTCCGTGAATAAAGACGGTATTTGGTAAATACAATCCTGCTCTTTGAAGTGTTTGTCCCTGCGACTTGTTTATAGTGATAGCAAACGCAATTTTAATATGTAACTGACTTTTAGTCAATTGAAAAGGCATGCTTGATAACCTCTAATTGTATTTTTATTGTACTTTGTATTTTATGATGTCCGTATTAACAATAGATAATTGCACGATGGAAGGAGATATTACAAATATATTTGTGTAAAAAACAGTGTCCAAACATGTGTTTGGTATTCGAAATGCTTGTCCCGGTTTGTATGACGGCAGGAATAGGGGACTGTCAGTAGGGTCAAATAACCTGTAAGTTTAATAAGCTTTAAGTAAATACTGAAATTGTTCTAGCATGTTATGCAAAAAAAGTATCATTTCTAATGGGATTGTCTATTCGTGATTAATAAGCTATCTTCGTAAAATATACAAAATATTGTCTGACTTGTGATTCCGTGCATGCGCATCCAAAATACTGTTTTGTCTATGACAGTTAAAAGTGTCTTTTTTGTTAACATTTTCCACAAACAGTAAGTTTTAGCGCAAAATCGTTTTGCAATGTCACAAGTCGTTTAAAAAATCTTTCTAAAAATATCTCATTTATGCCTATAGGCTACGAATAGCAGCACATGCTGAGAAAAAGAAAATGTTGAATCGAGAAATGATATATATTATGGAAACTAAAATTTTGTAAAATCAGATTAATTGTAAAGAACTGATGTTGTTTTACTGTCGTAGCAGAAACGTAACGTTTTTCGGGGGGGGGACATAGGGCTAAGAAAAATAGCCCTGCGTGATCAGCAACGTTAATTAGAAACGAAGTAAATAATAATTCGTTTCCCGTAACGTTCGACTGAACATCGCTTTTTCTAACAAATTTAGCAATACATACTTTGAAGAGAAATCTCCCAGCACACAAAATGTTCAAGTCACACCGGTATACGATACGAAATACAAATATCACTGTTAAATATGCTTACTTGCTATTAAAAGTGTTATCTATGAGCTCACTGACTCATAGATTCAACTGAAAACTATAACGCAACAGAATCGATTGGTTAACGTTGTTTGAAGTCGAGTATAGCTTCAGCTCTTTGGTATGGTTATCTTAACATCACAGCATATACAGTATGAATATCTGTTACTTTAGTGACGACTGATGTAAAAATAATGCAAAATATTGTTAAATTCTGTCACTGTCTTAATTACTATTTAATAGTATATGATTACGATATCTTTTTGAAGTTTTTACAATGTGATTGACCAAAAGATTTACAAGAAATTATGACATGTTCACTGTTTTCAATAAACTGCTATAAAAAGCGTAAACACATTAAACCTTTCAGTAATCGTAAAATTAGTTTTAAATGCGTACAAATTGGCTAGCATGCAATTACTACAGCAAGCATTATATAACTATGTTATTATCTACTTTTACAAAATTTATCACTCACACGTCAAGACAACAGTGATGGAACTGTAACATTGCTTCACTCCCTGAAACACAAAACGTGGGCATTAAACGTGAGAAAGGACTTAAATATAGGTGTAATGATAATCGTTTCTCAAAAACAACGCATGCTATTTCGATTAAATCTTACTCAGGTACGACATGAAGAACTGCAAAATTCCTATTCGACAAATAAAAAAATGTAAACTATTTAAAATACACTACACGAACTCCCTCGCGTTCAATTATTTCGTAAAAAAAATATTTCTGATTCGCAAACTATCGGAAATATCAAATCGACTTCCTTTTCGAAATCTAAGTTCGCTTAAATTTTACAAACTCAACGAAATGTATTTTAAGTAAAAAATTTACGTTCTAAGAATTACAAACGTAAATTCTTTCGAAAGGGAAACACATCCTGAACACTGGACAGTTTGAGTTTTTACGTAATTTTTATTTAAAAATTAAAACATTGTATGAACAGATTATTGTATTTTTTTGTTTTTTGCTACAACTCACGAAAAAAACATTTTACGGAGTATAAAACGGTTAATCGTTCTGTTTGAGTGCATTCGGATTAAATTTCAACGCAATCGTTGAAGTATACTTCGAGAAAATCCGATTTTAAAAGTTTTTAACTATAAAAAAATATTTGTGAAAATATTACTGAAAGCTAAGCTTAAAATTCACACACACGTTCAAGTTAAAACCACTTTTCTGTGGACTAAAATAGGATTTAGAACTATTCAATTCTCAAGATCGATTTTTTTAACGAATCTAGTATTTTGTATACTACGTATAATGAAATAAAATATACACGTTCATTATCCTTTATAAATGAAGTAAACCCAAGCACTTTTCTACCATTTGTAGTCATAAAAAAAACGTAAAAGTTGTCGGATTCCCAAAAACTTTCGTTCTAAATTCACTTTTAGTCTCAAAAATAAGATTTTCCGGCTGTTTTTGCCGACAGCTTCAGGACAAAACTTTATAAAAAAAATTAATTCGAGAAACATTGTGTAATATTTTTTCTACCACTAATATAAAATGTATTTACAATTTAAATTATATTTCGTTATTAGCGGGAACACTTTAAGCACAAGAAAACCTTTTCGTTTGTGACAAAAGGCGTTTATAAACGTTATATTTTATTCGATTTGAACTGACGAACTGTTGAGTTTTATAACTGTCCTACTTTTCTTTGTTTATACTCAAAAAATCCGATACTGACAGACAAACGCTAGTGTAAAACCGTACACAATCATATTTTAACTAGCCTAATCTAAAAAACATGAAATCCTTCGTCATTTTCACTAATTACTGTACACATAAATACCCTACTATAGACTAGTAAAAATTACGTGATCCAATATACATCTAAGTTACAATTCTATCGTTAATTCATAGCACTAAAAATATACTTTCAATTATCTAAACAATTTACTCACGTTCTAACAATGGAAGTAAACGTAACTGAACGAAACAATGCCAACAGGAATTGTAGAAGTAAAATCACTTCCAAACTGCGCGATTCAAAGAGATCAATTCACTCCACTAGACTGTAGGCTAGATAAAGAAACATTTTGATAACTCGTTTATCGTAATGTAAATTCCAAAGATAAACATTATTTATTGACTTTTCCTATAAAAAACTCGCAGCGTTTTAAGTGGGTTTTAATGTACGTGTCATTTTCATAATGTTCAGTTCTACAGACGCGATTCGAACTAGTTCCGGATGAATTTCGAAACAACTGCTTAGCGTTGTGCTTACGCCAGCTATTCGAAATCCCTCACGAAACGGTCAAGGAGGACTTTATTAAGCAGAAGGACCGAGGATGACTAGGAATGGAAAAAAACCTTCGATGTTTCATTCGAAAAACATCGACGTTTTGGTATCGTTATATCAATATTTTATTTTAAAAGGCTGGTGGTGCTCTTTCTCACTGATCTACTGGAGTACATTTCGTTTCTGTTATCAGCAGTTTATCTTATCACTTCAGAAGGTGACAATGACAGTTGCACCCTGGCAGTCGTGAGTTCGATTCCCGATGTTAAATTGCCAATGCTTCATTTTCTATTGCCTACGACTGTTGCCTACATACGCAAGGACTGTGGCTGGTGGAATGAGTGTTGGACTTTCCTAAGCAGGAATGTTTCGTGTAATACTGTTGTTTTAATTCGTATCTTTGTATTTATTTATTAACAAGTTATCATTAACTTAATTCGTTAATATTTTTAATACACTTTTAGTTTTAAATGTAAAGTACATGAAAGTACTCTCTCTCTCTCTCCCTCCTCCCTCCATCCCTCCTCTCCCCCTCTCTCCTTTTCGTGATTATATAAATAGTTTTAATTATATGCTAAATAGTACGATTTTAAAAATCCTAAAAACATCGATGTTTCAACGACATCGATGTTCTTCAAAACATCGATACATCGGAACATCGATGTTTAAAAATTGTTTGTTATCACTAAGGATGGCGGTTACTATTATTTCAACGGATCTCCGAATAAACGAAGAACTCTGTCCTAACCTGTCTCCCTTCTTTGCAATCATCTAACGCACAGATAAACTCCACAGTCAGTAAGTGTTACCTCTCTGAACTGGACTAATCGTGACCTCGGACATCTAGAGCTTAGAGAGGAGGGCGGTCTATCATCATTTCTGATAATATTTGCCAAGCAATGCAATTTCCATGAAACTACCACTGTCCGCGTTATTATTCAATCAGTCTCCAACGAAACTAAGAACAACTTTGCTCTAACCCGTCTTTCTTCTTTAAAATCATCTAAGGTGCCGATAAACTCCATCAGTACCTCTCAGACCTGCATTACTCTTAACTTTAGACATCTAGAGCTGAAGAGGAGGGTGACCTATCATCATTTCTGATAACATTTTCCAAGCAATGACCATAAAGCTGTCACTGTCCGCGTCATCATTCAGTGGATCTCCAAAGAAACTAAGAACAACCCTGTCCTAACCCGTCTCGTTTCTTTGACGTCATCTCAGGCACCGATAAAGTCCGTCAGTACGTGGTATCTCTCTAAACTGGATTACTCGTGATCTAGGATATCTAGCACTAGGTTAAATATGGAAAAGAGGTGGCCTATTATAATTTCTTAAAACATCTGCTCAAGTTATGTCCATAAACCTGATCACTATACGCGTTATCATTTCTTGTGAAACGGCTATTAGCGGCAGAATTATGAGACAAAACTAACTGCGCCTTGAAATAGTGTCTTGTCATCACTTATCACATCTCTCGTAGTCTTCCCAGTGCAGATACTGTGGCTGTGTTCCTTGCAAAGGCAGGCAATATCACCTGGCTGTTAACCTCCACCACAACCTGTCACCATCTTCCAAGCTGTATGACTAATAATAGGTGCTAATCATCAAGGACTGTATAGTCTTGAACTGCTTGCATGTTTAAGACAACTTTTACTGATTAGTCAGTGCGTCACCAAAAGCTCAACTGCCAAGAATTGGCTTTTACTAGTAGGCCTAAGTACATTGTGTAGTGCGTCACCAAAAGCTCAACTGCCAAGAATTGGCGTTTGCCAGTAAGTACATTGTGTAGTGCGTCACCAAAAGCTCAACTGCCAAGAATTGGCGTTTGCCAGTAAGTACATTGTGTAGTGCGTCACCAAAAGCTCAACTGCCAAGAATTGGCGTTTGCTAGTAAATACATTGTGTATAGGATTGACAACCAGTAAGGTATACATAATTTGCTACAGTGATTCAAAACTTCGCAGGATCACAAACAATCTGATGAGCCGGTTACGCCTACTTTTCAGTGTTCTATATAGTTATTCAGGTACTTATAGAATACATTTTAGCAAAATTTAATCAAAACTATTAAGGCCGATTTTGATAAAATACGATTGGTGACGGTTTTTTTTTTACCACGAAACAACTATAAAATTCATTTTCCTGAATAATTACAAAAAGAATACGAGAAATGGATAAACCAGACCTACTTCCTAATGTCACTTAATTAGTTTAGATTCTAGCTATGTGTTCTAGATACAAGACACACACGCGCACGCGCGCGCGCGTACACACACACACACACACACACACACACACACACACACACACACACACACACAAATATTCAAGTAAAAACTACACGTGTTGACATTGGAATTGATCTACATAAATTTAAAGATCGTTTTTGTTTCCTCTATACTTCTTATAGTCAGATCGTAAAAATCTATGACCATTGAATAACCAATACGGATTACCATAGGAAAACCACGGTACTTCCATTCCTGCTTACGTGATCTCCAAATCACGTGCAAACCGCAAACCTTATTTCTATTCACGTGGGTTTATTAACCGCGTGACACAGTTTCAGCGGACAGGCGACACGGCGACAACCTTCACGCGACTTTGACAATCGATTGTAAACTTCGATACGCCACGGTGACCTCTGTGCAATGATTGACGGGAGAATGGCGCGAGGTCTGCATTACTTGACCTTTGATTAAAGCCGCGACAGTGTAAAATCTGAGCCAATCATAATATATTATAAACCGCATTCCATCACTTACTCGCTCACTGGCGTAAACTATTTTAAAATTTCTTAACGAGATATCGACAAAAGTGACGATTATATGTTGTTACGAGTGATTAAAGTTGTACAGGGTGATGCTATGGGGAGGATTAGGACAAATGGAAATAATACAGGCACTGGGATAAGAGTTTGAAGAGAAGTAACGGCTTCAGTCAATTTTTAAAATTTAAAATAGATGTAATAAATAATCAAAGCAACAGCTTTCTCGCTGACGTGATGCAAGCGAATTTCCATTGGAAAAACGAGCTACTGTAGCTGCCATCATGGTAGAGTGTGTGTGTGTATGTATGTGTTTTATCGCGCTCACGTTCGCAGTTTTAGTCCCATTTACTTCGAACTTTGCACGAAAACCGATCATCATAATAGCTTGGACAAGTTAATTATCCAGAAGAATTCGTTTAACACTTTAAAAATAGCAGCCATTTAAAATCATTAAAAGATCATAACATTTTTTATCTTAAATCGTTCTAAACAATCCCGTTTCATCACCATCGCCGACCAATAATAGTTCATTTCCCCAATGGAAATTCGCAAACAAATAAACCGAAAAAAGAAAACAGATCAGCACAACAAATCGTAACAATAAAACACACGCGAAAGCAATCCGCAACTACGAAACAATTCGGGCGTCGGGATTATTGTTTTAATTCACTCTATCTGATCCATAAAACCAGATTCACACCAACAAAATGGCGCGCATTTTGTAAAATCTAATTTCCGGTGGTCAACAAAGTGTCGTAAATATGAACCGTTGCACCGTAACGGCGCGCGTTATTGGTGTTTTTACAGAACCGAATAAATAACAGATCCATACACGTGAGGCACGCTAGCCTTGTGAATCCAATGCCACAACACGGCTGCAGATTGCCTCACGGTTTTAGTCTAATGAAATTTTGTCCAAACTGAGTGTGTTTCTGTGTGCGCGCGCGCACGATATAATCAAGTAAACTCCGAGAGCAGGCGTTTCTAACTGGCAGTCAGCGAGAGTTTTGAAAAAATATGTTTTCAATAAAACGTACACAGTTCTAGTACATTAAAATCTTTCTATAACGAAAATCTCTCTATAACACTTTGCTATAAAATTTAGCAAAATGTGTTGATCCGTCTCCATTCATATAGTAAAAATACCTATTATAACTTTCCCTAAAGAGGCCAACAAAATTATCATTGTAAGAATTGTAGAACAAAAATGAGAATGTAAATAGAATTCGCGGGATCTGATCGCACAATAAAAATCTGACAAAATGGGGCACTACCTCCGTGATAAAGATAAGGGGGAGAAACTGAAAGGCAAGCAGAACAAGCATATGCAAGCATATAGCATAATGAACTTGGATTTTTTTTAGGCCTATTTTAAGGCGAAAAGCACATTCAGGCTATTATCGCCTCCATAAATGTAAGTGTGAGCCGTAAGTGTAAGTGTTGTAAGTATAAATGATGTGTTAGACTCCGGTACCGCGAGGGACGTCTAAATCCTCTCAATAGATGCAGATAGTCTGCATCCCCATCGGGGTAATGAACTTGGAAGTCACCAATTAGAAGTGGGGAAGTTACCCACCTTGAATCCTTTCCAAATCCTAGATTTTATGAAAAAACTGTTATTGTAGAAGGCGCTGTACACTGAGCACCTCAGAATACATAAAGGGGGCACAATAGATCTAGAAAGATTGCAGTGCATTACCCTAGAAAGTCATTCATTTATTCATTCAACGCTGATCCGTCGTCCTCATTAGGCTAACCGGCTTAAACAAATTTGATCTTCCGTCTTTTAACGATCCCGCTTGAATGTAAGACGTTGAACAGTTTTACGAGAAGAAAATATGAAAATATCACAGAAACTTTTAATTACACGATAACACGCTAATTTATTGCATTCACTAAACCTGAGGAAATTTCATTAAAACATTTTAATTGTGTAAGCTAAAGTTTTCACCGACAACTCTTTTGATAAGGCAGACCTGTCCCGCCGTCTGTCGGCAGTTCTCCAAACCAATGAACCTATTTAAAGGTAATGCACCGCATCACGCAGCAGACCTGTAGCGTGACACAGTGTAGCGCTTATCAAGATCGTACACCCAGTTCGTTAATGAACTCTGCGCTTTGCGTAGCGTTCATTGTCTCGGTGTTAAGGCGAGCATCTGGGAATCCCGCGGCCTTCGTCGGTTTTGTCAGTTCCCGTGAGTCACGTTGGGGAAAATACAGACGACAAAAGTGATTTGGAAAACCAATCTACTAATTTGATCCTATTGCAATTCTAAAGTTGTAATTATATTTTTTTAGGAAACAACTTTTTTATACTACTCTCAACATTTATCACGTCAAAATGAAAAAAAATTAACTAGATTTGAAATATAGACGAATGTACTGGCTATTGAGCAGGTTTTGAGACCAGTCAGGATGTACGGGTTGCAACTTTGGGGTTGCACCAAGAAAACTAACCTTAATATAATATAAAATAAGGTACTGCGCGGGATTGTTTGTGCACCATGATATGTTAAGAATTATATTATCCATAAAGACCTTAAGATGGACACAGTAAGGGGCTCCATAGCTATGAAGCAAACGTAGGCTTCACAATCATGTTAACACCGCAGTGCGGGAAATGATTGTGTAGCGGAGACTGAAGAGGACAAGACCAGAAGACCTGGTGCAGCGATTATATGTTACCATATGAGAGAGTGTTCGGAGCCATTCACAGGAATGATTTCTAACTAATACTGTGACAGTGACATATTTGTAATTATAACTACTGGATACGTTGTACTTAGTTGTAGTATTGAATAAAAGAAAAACTGATTTGATATACTAATTTTCAATAGCTTTCTATTGAACAATCAAAATCTCACAAACATTTGTTTTTCTTAACGTTCACACTTCATTCTAGTTAGACTAAGGAAAACAAAAACGGTAATAACTTCAGTCTCGAATCAACGATAATGATGATTAAAAAATATCGGCCATCCCTAATCTGAAATAAATAACTTTTTTGATATAGATTTGTTTTTTCTTTTTTTTAACGCGAAACTGAACATAAATTTGACGGCATTCAGGGATCTTTTTTCTATATTTCCAAAGTATTTTTTTAAAATGAAGTATTAATTTATGGCGATTTTATTGGTGGCATAAACATCGATTTTGGTAATTGCTTGGATCAGCAAAATCGGTTCAACAGTTTCCAAATAGCTGCAATTCCAAATTTAAAAAAAAACACCTTTTAACTTTTTTTTAAGACACAAAATCCAAAATAAATTTTACGGCAATCGAATCTCATTTTTGGACTTTCAAAAAAGAAAATGTAAGGTAAAACAAATTACAGTATTACGATATTGTTTATTTTCGAAACGGTGCTTCAGTCACGCTTTACGTATTACTTTGGTAATTCAATCACTTCACTAAATTACGCACACTATAAATTTCAAAAAACCGTATACTGACCCGCAACAGGGACATTTCTTTTAACAAGGTTGGCAACATTGACGTAGCTTTAATCTCAACAAAAGACGCGACGATACTTGCAGTTCCTGATAAGGGAGAGAAGTACTTTTCACACAATAGGCACTAAAATACAGAGATGAAATGTTTTCAATTTGGAATTTTCCAAAGCTGTCTCAGCAGTATAGAGTCACAGCGACCTCATAAAACCTAGAGTTTATTGCGGTTTTGTAATCGTAATAAAATAATTATTTGATATTGTACACAATGAGTTACAGGTACTGCATATGAATTGTGTTGGAATAACACTTTATTCCATTGTTCTTTACTTAAGAAAAGTAGGCTACACCATTCAAAAAACACACAACAAAGGCGACACGAATTTGCTAAAGTATTCGCGAAGAGATTTGTTGCAAACTATATCTTATATTATTTTTTTCTTCAGATCTTAACATTTATAAATGCAAGTTAGAGCAAAGAAGATGAAAGATGGAGTTAACGGTAAGGGAAAAAGCGACGGCAGTAACTGCAGTCAGGAACCTACGACCTTGAGGTGCGCAGTTCAGACAATGACTAAGTTATAACAACACCTTGTTAGCCACCTCGACCACGAGCCCTTACACATAATACAGTGTGCTATTGAACGTTTTATACAGAATGTTCTGTAACTTACATACACTCGTAATTCAGGTGGTTATGTGGATCAAAATAGAAATAGAGACATACGGTTCTTTAAACATATATCTGTAAAGGCTTCTTTTATCAGCTATCCACTATTTCATTTAAATAAATAAACACACACACACACACACACACACACACATATATATATATATATATATATATATATATAGCTGCGCAAAGGGTTCGGCTACTGAGAATGAAGAGGGCTCTTGGTATAACGTTATACCAAGAGCCCCTATATATATATATATATATATATATATATATATATATATATATATATATATATATATATATATAAACTAAACAATTCAGTTGAAATTTTGCACTGTTATCATCAAATGTTTATACATAGTTTAAGAAAAATAATCAAATTATGTCAATAACCCCTTTCAAAATGTCGGTTAACTAAATTTACTATAAAACAGTAATTTTGTAAAAACAAAGTACAGAGTTAATTTCCGTAGTTCGTTAAATTTCCTTCCTAATGATAAAATCACAAAAGTATCGAACAAAGGATAACAACGAAACAACGCCCCTGTTTGTAAACACTAATTACAAATATTAGTGTACACTTAGAATATACACTATACTTAGAAATACTAGTGAATATTAGAAATATTAGCGTATATTTACAATATACAATATGCCTAGAAATATTAGTATGTATTTGTAATATACACTACACCTAGAAATATTAGTGTTATTACAAGTATTAGCGTATATTTAGAATATACACAATACCAAGAAATGTTAAGTGTATATTACAAATATTAACGTATACTTAGAATATTACTATACTCGAAAAGCACATTGAGGCTCTCTAAATGTAAGTCTGAATGTAAAGTGTTAAAGTCGTAAGTGTAGTGTAAGTGTAAGTGTATGTGTCACTCAGGTATCGCGAAGGACGTCTAAATCCTCTGAACAGATGCAGCTAGTCTGCACCCCCTGCGGGGTAGAAATAGAAGTAGGCCTATGTACTTACAACATACACTATACCTAGAAATATTAGTGAACACTTAGAATATATACTATACCTAGATATATTAGTATATATTAATAATATTAGTAAATACTTAGAGTACCACTATTCTTAGTAATATTAAACCTAAGAATACTATTCTAATGCAATTAGAATATACACATAACCTAAAAATATTAATGTATATTACAAATATTTCTGTATATTTAGAAATATTAGTGTATATCAAAAATATAGTACTTAGAATATACACAATGCCCACCAAATGTTATTGTATATTTAGAATATACACAATACTTTGAAATATTAGTGTATACTTATACTTAGAATATACACTGTACTTAGAAATCTTAATGCATACTTTACAATATACACTATACTCAGGCATATTAATGTATATTTCTAAGAGTATTTATATGAACAGTTAAACTACCGCCCTCAGCAATGTGCCTTCGGGTTTGTTTGGTTTCTTCGATTTACTCTGAAACAAATATTTTGTTTCAAATTTGGCACACTGTCTTCGATTATGACTAAATTGTGAGTAAAATGTGATGGCACTTGACAAATTAAATCGGTTTTCCTGTTGTCTCAAACCTTTTGGAGAAATAATTAATTTTATTGTCGAATTTCCACTGGTAACTGCACTACTGGAGCAGCCATCATGGTTAAACACGTATCCAGGACCTTGAAATGAGCGGTGTGCGTACGTATGTTTGTAAGTTTGGTCCGATTTGGGAAATGGCACAAAAATCGAGTTTCATTATAGCTTAATTAAATTCGTTAACCAACAAAATTCGTTAAACAGATTCAAAATGGCCGTAATTCCAATTTTGTTTTAAATTCCTAACATTTTTGCCGTTTAAAAATGCATGAACTGGCATTTTGAATTTTTCAAAATCCGTTAAAATTAAGAAATGTTTGTTTTCAATGTAAATTAAAAGTTTATCAGTCCATTGACTCTATGGAGATTTTAATGCTGACATTGATAATGAAATAAAAAATTTCGAAAAAGGGTTAAATATAAGTACTTTTGGAAATTCGCTTCCATCATGTTAGAGAGACAGCCGCGGTCGGACATATTACATGTGAGAAATTTTGCGTATTCACTTTTGTCTTGAAGTACCTTTTAGTTATAAAGCGCTATAAAGCCGTTTCCGTACTTTACGACCACCGTGTATATATCGGACTCTTTCGATGAAGTTGAATAATGCTAAGATAGAAGAACGTAAATACGGGGGGGGGGAATTTTGTCAGTAACAAAAGTTGAACAAATAAATATTTGAAAGTTTTTTAAAATTTTTGACGTAAAACCTAGCAGCACCAGAAATACAGTGCCAACTTTTGAAACAATAGTTTCCCTTGTATTTCTCAACTTTGTTTGTCGCGCACGGAATTTCCCACTTGTTATTCTTATACGGGAAGTTCACAAATTGGCTTTCTTTGACACTGAAACCTAATCCTTCGTATCTCACGTTATCCCATCCAACATGTATTTCTGTTCATACATTCCTCTAGACAAAACTCTGGTCTCAGCTAGCCTGTTTTTTGCGAATTTCCTTTGCAAAAGGAACACCGTGATCAGACCCAGGACGAGGGCCATTAAATTATAATTGATCCTGATTTCTAGATCACTGTTTCAGGGGTCTTTAAGAATGTAACACAAACATTTTACTTAAACGTTACTAAAAAACCGATTAGTAACAGTTTGGTCGAGTTCGTCATCCTTAAAAGTAAGTTTAATAATTTCAAAATGGAGTAACAGATTTACTAATAATCTAAACACTAAATATAAACACTAAACACATTTTTAGTATGATGACTCTCTCACGTTGTATAGGCTACACGCGCATGATGAATCAATGTTTAAGTTAAAACATTTTATTTAAACATTTCGTGAATAACAAAAAAACCATGAATAATAGCTGTACGCAGCTGTCTCGCTGACTTGATTAAAGCGATTTCCAAAAATATTGTTTTTTAATAATATTAGGCCTATATAAAATATACTTTATATGAAATGAATCGTTAATTTAATTTGGTATTTATGTTAAATGATCAGTTCTTTTATAATAATTCTTAATTATCAGCTGATCTTTTATTATAGCTGATAGGCTATAATGTTTTAGGTTATGTTGTTAAAAACTAGCTATGTTAATTTGTCGTTTATATTAATTAGTAACGATCAGCTGATTTCATTGAACAGCTGGTAGGCATTAATAAGTTTCACGTTATGTTGTTGATAACTAACTATATTAAAATCGTAATTAAAATAACAATTAATATGATAAAGGCAAGATTATTTCATAAAATACAGTACACGTAATTATAATTTTTGAGAAAAAATAAAAATATCTGTAACTGAACCAAAATTAAAAATCATGTGTCGTGTTTTACAAGAAATTATCCTAATTAAAATAAAAAGGGGAACAAAACACGATACATGATTTTTAATTTTGGTTAAATTTTTCTCTACAAAACGCTTAATTAAGTGTTTATAAGTAGGAGTTAAAAGTATCATTTTGCAGTAAATTACCGGAACACTGAAAACAAACCAAACCTAACCTAAGCCTAATCTAAACAAAACTACAACTATTGATCACGTTATCCTTTCAACAGCGAATACAAGGCAGCCGCTCTTCGCGGAGCGATACTTCGCGTAGTAAATTGTCCACGCGCCACGCAATGTAAACGGTAATAATGACGTAACAAAATAGTTCCGTTTAACGTTGCGTGGATTAATTTTACTTCTTCTCGTCGTAAAATAAATAGTAGAACACAAATATTGCCCAATCACGTGATAACAAGCCGAGGCACATTGATTACACACAACACTTACTACTTTCAAAACAAATTTTTAAAAAAACCTACCCAAACGATGCTTAAAGAGCTGGACTTGAAACATCGAACTGGCCTCAACATTGCAACACGGTATGAATACACTTTATGCGAACCGCAAAACCAAATTTGCACAGACTGCACAATACTGGCGCAGGTTTGATAAAATCCAATTTCCGTTGGACAACAAACAAACTGTAAATAAAAAAACCGCAGTTCCGCGCCTCGCAAACAGGAAAACTGAACGCGTAGTGGAAACCCAACTCGAACTGTTATCGACTGATAACAGCGTGGCTACCGATAAGGTAATCGTTTAATTTTAACTGTGTGTTTTGATTTCCAAGAATTCGTTTCGATTAGGCGACAATTATTTGGATAATTTCTAGCCAATTTCGATTGAAAAATGAGCTATTGCAGCTGCCGTTATGGTAAGACCCGTTGTGGTTAAAATATTTCTCTCTCTATCTCTCTATCTCTCTCTCTCTCTCGGACTCACTGTAATGCGGCCTATATCGGACATCACCATTGCCAGATTACCGAACAGGACGGATTATTAGACGGAAAGAAAAATGACGGTAAATTAACACGCAAGTTGAGAAATAGTAATTACAATACAAACACTTTTATTTTAATAACTGATTTTAAAATCTAATTATTATTGAAAAAACATCAAAACGAACTGAAAAACTCTTAAAATTAACGTGAAAAAACATTTCAACTTCTCTTTGTAAATTATAGTATGCAGTACACATGACACAAGTTTTTTTGTGGAAACATCCTCCAAAATAGACCGCTTTCGTTCGCTTTGTAAACTTGATTCGGACCTAAACCTCAATTATTTACAGTTTCTTTAAACTTCTGTGTGAACGTAGCAACAACATTAACATCGCGCGGTAGTTTTCCACCAGAAATATGCAAAACGGATACCATAACATTTCATAAATTTATCGAGCAACCCGTCGCTGGCCTTAAAGTCTTCTTTGTTCGTCTTTTTACAAAAAAATCACTCCTTTATCACGCATTGTGTTCCTAGAAATTGGTGTATGTCTGTGCACACGCGCGCGCACGCACACACACACACACACACACATTTTATACATTCATTTCAAGATTCGGAGTCTGGGTCTTACCATGATGGCTGCACCAATACCTCTTTTTTCCAATTGAATTTTGCTAGTACATAACACCGTTCTACCGTTACTAACATAGAACAAATTCACTATCGCTGTTACTGCATAGGCTATATACAAGGTCTGCATTGTTCTTGCAAGTACTGTAGATAAGTGAGAAAGGTCAGTAGTACATAGCCTATCATGACAACTAGGTAAACGTTATGTAAAGACATAATTATCAGCTGATGACCTTGTGTGTTACAGTTAGCTCCGTGCATCACTCTGAGTTACATTTACTGTCTGAACATGCGGCCTACACTGTAACGCGAATTTTAGGAAAATAACGGTTTCGCTTAGCCTGGCTATATTTTACTAGCCCATTCCCATTGGGGAAATTAACTATATGCTAGCACGTTAACGTTCTCAATTTCGATACAAATCGATTAAAACACGGCACAAAAATCTGTTATTGTAATAGTTTAGGATCAGCAAAATAAGTTCAACAATTTCAAAATGGCGGTAATTTCAAGTCTTTAAAAAAATCATAGCTTTCCGTCTTAAACAATTTCTTGATAATCGGATTTCACCACAGTAATCATCGTTAAAAACTGCACGAACTAGTGTTTTGAATGTTCAAAATGCATTGAAAATTAACAAAATGTTTTTGACGACGGTCAGGGTATATTTTCGTATTTTTAATGGAATTTTAAACTTTAAAATCCTAATATAGTCAGATTTTATTGTTGGTTGTGATGGTTAAATTATAACTCCAGTAAAGGTAATTTTAACTGTGTTTGCTAAAAAAAAATGCACAATGTTATAATCGGCGAATATATATATATATATATATATATATATATATATATATATATATATGTATGTATGTATGCGCGAATGAGCATGTACACAAATACAAATAAACCCACACACACACACACACACACACACACACACACACACACACACACACACACACACACACACACACACATTTTATATAAGACCACAAATAAATAAAACAGACGGCTTACTGAACATGCCGGATTATCGCGAGTTTACTGTGTGTGTGTGTGTGTGTGTGTGTGTGTGTGTGTGTGTGTGTGTGTGTGCGCGCGTGTGCGTGTGCGTGCGCACACTCGCGCGTGTGTGTGTGTGTGTGTGTGTGTGTGTGTGCGTGTGTGTGTGTATGTGTTTGTTGCAAGGGACAATTTCCAAACTACCTAACAGATAAGATTTTTTTAAAATTATTAATCAAATGAAAGTAAAAAAAGTAGGATAAAACTCAATGCAGGAGGGCTTATCTTGGTAATTAAAAGATAAACAGAGGCCTAATCCTTAAAGGTTCATAATTATGTGTATTTAGAGATAAAAAGGGCTTCAATTAAGGAATGTATAAGTAAATTTAGTTAATTTTTCAGCAGAGTTTGTAATACGTGTTCAAGAGTGGCAGTTTTTTAAAATTAGACCAGTGAAATATCTGTAACAGTTTGGAATTGTTTAAAAAGTATGTTAATATTAAATGGAAATTGTTTGAAATAAGAACTAATTTTTATATAAACATATGTAATAATATAACAGTGTTTGTATTATTGTTTTCTTAGTTAGAATTGACTACATTGATTCCTTTAAACTGGTGAACAGTAAATATTGCTAATAATAAGGCCTTAATTAATAAGTCATTAATTAAAAAAAGACATGTTGGTTTTTCTTTTTTAATGGCAGATATATTACGTATTAGTCATTGACTGAAACTAATTAAATCTGTCATAAAGATTTTAATCAACATTATTTCAAATTGAATCTGAAAACTTTATTTGACATTTGTTAAAAATTTATCCAGTGACCAATGTGTAATTTTGTATTTTATATTTTGTATTCTTATCTAGAACTTTACTACTTTACCAATAATAGTATTAGTCAGAAACAACTTGTATCAAATGTACCAACATAATAAGTAGAATAGACGTTCAGATTATTTAAGGTATTGTCCTTTTCAAATGACACAACCCGGCAAGAAATAAAAATATAATGAAATAAAAAAAGGAAAATAAACTTTTGAAATTTAATCAAATCAGTTAAGCAATATATTCATGTTCCTTCGTACTAAAAAAATAAATAAATCGATCAAAGTTGTGCAATAACATGACAAAGCATCGATTTTCTCGTCGACTTAGGTGGATGTCCAAGTTGCCGTAGTGCGCGCGCGCGCGCTGTGAATGTGTGTTTGCGATGATAAAAAAGGTGAAAAAATCTTTTGTAAAAACGTTATTTCACGGAGTTCAAGGTTCATTTTAGTATTTCCAATGTAATTTAAAATTTTTAAATACTAGTATATGAAGATTTTAATACCGTTTATGATGGACTAATCAGAATTAAAAAAAAAATTAAGATGAAAATGTCATTTTTTGAAATTCTCTTCAATCACGTCAGTGAGACAGCTGTGTTACCCCTCGGAAATTATATTTATAAAACAGCATTACGAACTGAAATCAAATCAGAACGCAAAATGAACAATGAAAAGTTTAAAGTTTCCGTATATTTGGAGGAACAGATTGGAAACAACCGCCGCTGTTTGCAAATTATTTTTGCCCCCAACATTTACAAACTCAAAGTAAGACGTCGTTCGACTAACGCAACACTTAGATTGAGTTTGTCGTTACGTCTTTATTAGAATGCCAAAGTTTATGGCGTCTGTTTGCTTAGCACAAACGTCCGCCCTTTTCTTTACAGAATAATAAAATGAAAATTATTTATCGCGAAACGCAAATGTTTGGGCAATCACTTCGGGGATATTAAATGCGATATTTAGTAAAGATATTTTATTGGAGAGAACGGAATATTGTTAATTAAGTAATTCGTGGAGCAATTAAAACGTTTATCACAGCAAAAATACTTTTCATCTTATTATATGGTAAAATCATTGAATACCGGATAGAATCCGCAAAATGTTTTTTAAAGCTCTTTTAATTATGTCAAATGAACATCTATTTATAAACGAATGCATATCTAGGGTTGGGGTTGTTATTGCACTGCGACCTTTTTAGAGATCTATTGTTCCCTCTTTCTATAATTCTGAGATGCTCAGTTACAGCACCCGTTCCTGTCCTAGTCTCTTTATAAAGTTTAAGATTTGGAGAGGGTTCAATGCGGTTGACTTCCCCACGTCTTTCTGCTTGTTGATTTCCTTTCAATTCTTTCTTTTCTTTGGCTCCTATTACGGAGGTTTTGCTCCATTTCGCAAACTTTTTATTGACCCACTTGTTTTATCTGACATTCATACTAAGGGGAACACCCAGAAGTCATACTTAGCGGAAATGAGGTCCGCCCTTATGGAGCCCCGCAAGCATGGATACTCTGAGAGGTCGCCAGGTATCCCAGGGCTCCGTGTTACTCACTCCATGAGTACCGGTCACTTTACACTTTACGGTTAGCCAAGCTGTGTAGAGTAGTGAATGTCTATGTCTGGCGTAGATGAGTGAGAGTAGTATGAGCTAGAGGTACGGTGTGATCGCTAAACCCATCAGTACAGTTCAGTTTCCCTCTCAGGAAACACTGCATTAACCTATATTTGTGAAAATCATAATTTATTTATCTTTTTTATTTCATAAAATCTTAATCATGTAATTTTCGTATTAATTACTTTTTAATTTGAAATACGTATTTTGAATGATGAAAGTAAAAGAGTTTTTTTTTAATGACAAAATGTGCCAAGTTTGAATAAAATCGGAAAAAAATTTCCAATACTAGATTGCACCCTTACTCATGTATTACATGTTAATATAGTTTATGCCCTAGAGGCTTTAGGCCGTTATCCTATTAGTTCCGTATTCTCCAATACACACGCTGTCCAATAAGGTGAAAAATCATTTATTATGTATAGGCCTATTCTTCGTAAATAACATAAATAAACATAACATTGGGTTGAAATCAATAACTACCCAAAAACAATGTTATTTATATAAACGAAACATCTATTAAAATAAATTTCCATCGACGGAGCAGATGTGGAGCTGACCGAATTTTCAACAATAGGTTTTTTAACAAGTATCATGTTTTAGGGCTGGTTTTGATGTTGATTTTGCGTGATGCGTGGAACATGTTTATATTGTTATATAACAGTATTTTGCTCGTCGCAAGTCTCTATTAAATTAAATTATAATTAACAATTTCTTGTGTTTCCACTACACAGTTAACCACTCTATGTAAGCATACGAAATGAATCGTTAATTTAATTTTAGTAATTGTATTAACAGATCAGCTGTTTTATATTCATTCGTAAGATCAGCTGATTTCATTAAACAGCTGATATGTTGTAATATGTTACAGGTTACATTGATAAAAAGTTACATTGTTAAAACACTCATAAATGCATATTTCAATGCCGATTACGGCAGTGAAATTACATTTTCAAAAACGTGTAAGACGCAAAAATTACGATTTTTTAAGATTTGAAATGGCGCCATTTTGAAACGTATGAAAGGATTTTCCTGGGGAACGAACTTGTCTAACCTATTATCAAAATCTATTTTTTTGTCACGTACGAATCAAATCGCACCGAAACTGAGCAAGTACAAACTGTGCTGAAATACAAACACACACACACACACACACACACACACACACACACACACACACACACACACACACACACACACACACACACACACACACACACACACACACACACACACACACACACACACACACACACACACACACACACACACACACACACACACACACACACGTAATTAGAAAATTATATTTTTTTCATATTTTGAAAATCTCTCAAATCTAAGTCAAGATCTTTTCAAGTCCCTGTCCTGGGTTTTACCGTATTGTCCACGCCATTAAATCATTTTCTAATTTTTTCCTCTAAAAAATCGTCATTTGCTGTGAATTCTTGTGCCAAGTCCAGCTACAAAGCTACATATAGGAATGCCTTGACAAAAGCGGAAACATTTTACAAGCGGAACGCAGCGGATGGCATTTCTGTGGTAACACCGTTGCCCGAGGTTACGTGTTTTAATTAAATCCCAGTTTTGTCCCAAAGAGATATTTAATTTAACCCTAACACATCTCTTTGGGCCTTTAATTAGAAGAGACGACTGCAGGACTAAATGAAGCCAGCGGTAAACTTGATTACGCCGCTCTTAGTTTTGTGTTAGAACATTTAGCGCATAAGTCGACGTTAAATTTTGCGCAAATGTATGAAAGGTCTAAGTTTTCTGCAAAAGTAAATTTGTACGCCCGTAAAATGTTGTGTAAATGTATTGTTAAAAGGTCACGTGTAAAATAAATAGAGGTTGAGTAATCAAAAAAGGCACTCTACATTTTTTTTAGAAATACGTAAATGTGTACGTATAAATAAATGTGAACGCCTCGTAAAATATGGTGTGGATGTGTGGCAGCTCTAAGTTTTGTGTAAGTGCAAAACAGCTCTAGGTTTGTGTAAAAGTAAACACGTATGTCACGTAGAATTTAATGTAAATGAACAACAGCTTTAAGTTTTTTGTAGAAATAAATGTGTACGCCTCGTAAAATATGGTGTGTAATTGTACAACAGCTTTAAGTTTTTTGTAGAAATAAATGTGTACGCCTCGTAAAATATGGTGTGGATGTGTGGCAGCTCTAAGTTTTGTGTAAGTGCAAAACAGCTCTAGGTTTGTGTAAAAGTAAACACGTATGTCACGTAGAATTTAATGTAATTGTACAACAGCTTTAAGTTTTTTGTAGAAATAAATGTGTACGCCTCGTAAAATATGGTGTGGATGTGTGGCAGCTCTAAGATTTGTGTAAGTGCAAAACAGCTCTAGGTTTGTGTAAAAGTAAACACGTATGTCACGTAGAATTTAATGTAAATGAACAACAGCTTTAAGTTTTTTGTAGAAATAAATGTGTACGCCTCGTAAAATATGGTGTGTAATTGTACAACAGCTTTAAGTTTTTTGTAGAAATAAATGTGAACGCCTCGTAAAATATGGTGTGGATGTGTGGCAGCTCTAAGTTTTGTGTAAGTGCAAAACAGCTCTAGGTTTGTGTAAAAGTAAACACGTACGTCACGTAGAATTTAATGTAATTGTACAACAGTTTTAAGTTTTTTGTAGAAATAAATGTGTACGCCTCGTAAAATATGGAGTAAATGTGTGGCAGCTCTAAATTTTGTGTAAGTGCAAAACAGCTCCAGGTTTGTGTAAAAGTAAACACATACGTCACGTAGAATTTAATGTAATTGTACAACAGCTTTAAGTTTTTTGTAGAAATAAATGTGAACGCCTCGTAAAATATGGAGTAAATGTGTGGCAGCTCTAAATTTTGTGTAAGTGCAAAACAGCTAAAAGTTTGTGTAAAAGTAAACGCGTACGTCACGTAGAATTTAATGTAAATGAACAACAGCTTTAAGTTTTTTGTAGAAATAAATGTGAACGCCTCGTAAAATATGGTGTGTAATTGTACAACAGCTTTAAGTTTTTTGTAGAAATAAATGTGTACGCCTCGTAAAATATGGTGTGGATGTGTGGCAGCTCTAAGTTTTGTGTAAGTGCAAAACAGCTCTAGGTTTGTGTAAAAGTAAACACGTACGTCATGTAGAATTTAATGTAATTGTACAACAGCTTTAATTTTTTTGTAGAAATAAATGTGTACGCCTCGTAAAATATGGAGTAAATATGTGGCAGCTATAAATTTTGTGTAAGTGCAAAACAGCTCCAGGTTTGTGTAAAAGTAAACACGTACGTCACGTAGAATTTAATGTAATTGTACAACAGCTTTAAGTTTTTTGTAGAAATAAATGTGAACGCCTCGTAAAATATGGTGTGGATGTGTGGCAGCTCTAAGTTTTGTATAAGTGCAAAACAGCTCTAGGTTTGTGTAAAAGTAAACACGTACGTCACGTAGAATTTAATGTAATTGTACAACAGCTTTAAGTTTTTTGTAGAAATAAATGTGTACGCCTCGTAAAATATGGTGTGTAATTGTATTTAAGTTTTTGTAGAAAATAAATGTGTACGCCTCGTAAAATATGGTGTGGATGTGTGGCAGCTCTAAGTTTTGTGTAAATGCAAAACAGCTCTAGGTTTGTGTAAAAGTAAACACGTATGTCACGTAGAATTTAATGTAATTGTACAACAGCTTTAAGTTTTTTGTAGAAATAAATGTGTACGCCTCGTAAAATATGGTGTGGATGTGTGGCAGCTCTAAGTTTTGTGCAAGTGCAAAACAGCTCTAGGTTTGTGTAAAAGTAAACGCGTACGTCACGTAAAATTTAATGTAATTGTACAACAGCTTTAAGTTTTTTGTAGAAATAAATGTGAACGCCTCGTAAAATATGGAGTAAATGTGTGGCAGCTCTAAATTTTGTGTAAGTGCAAAACAGCTCCAAGTTTGTGTAAAAGTAAACGCGTACGTCACGTAGAATTTAATGTAAATGAACTACAGCTTTAAGTTTTTTGTAGAAATAAATGTGAACGCCTCGTAAAATATGGTGTGTAATTGTACAACAGCTTTAAGTTTTTTGTAGAAATAAATGTGTACGCCTCGTAAAATATGGTGTGGATGTGTGGCAGCTCTAAGTTTTGTGTAAGTGCAAAACAGCTCTAGGTTTGTGTAAAAGTAAACACGTACGTCACGTAGAATTTAATCTAATTGTACAACAGCTTTAAGTTTTTTGTAGAAATAAATGTGTACGCCTCGTAAAATATGGTGTGTAATTGTACAACAGCTTTAAGTTTTTTGTAGAAATAAATGTGAACGCCTCGTAAAATATGGTGTGGATGTGTGGCAGCTCTAAGTTTTGTGTAAGTGCAAAACAGCTCTAGGTTTGTGTAAAAGTAAACACGTACGTCACGTAGAATTTAATGTAATTGTACAACAGTTTTAAGTTTTTTGTAGAAATAAATGTGTACGCCTCGTAAAATATGGAGTAAATGTGTGGCAGCTCTAAATTTTGTGTAAGTGCAAAACAGCTCCAGGTTTGTGTAAAAGTAAACACGTACGTCACGTAGAATTTAATGTAATTGTACAACAGCTTTAAGTTTTTTGTAGAAATAAATGTGAACGCCTCGTAAAATATGGAGTAAATGTGTGGCAGCTCTAAATTTTGTGTAAGTGCAAAACAGCTAAAAGTTTGTGTAAAAGTAAACGCGTACGTCACGTAGAATTTAATGTAAATGAACAACAGCTTTAAGTTTTTTGTAGAAATAAATGTGAACGCCTCGTAAAATATGGTGTGTAATTGTACAACAGCTTTAAGTTTTTTGTAGAAATAAATGTGTACGCCTCGTAAAATATGGTGTGGATGTGTGGCAGCTCTAAGTTTTGTGTAAGTGCAAAACAGCTCTAGGTTTGTGTAAAAGTAAACGCGTACGTCACGTAGAATTTAATGTAATTGTACAACAGCTTTAAGTTTTTTGTAGAAATAAATGTGTACGCCTCGTAAAATATGGAGTAAATATGTGGCAGCTATAAATTTTGTGTAAGTGCAAAACAGCTCCAGGTTTGTGTAAAAGTAAACACGTACGTCACGTAGAATTTAATGTAATTGTACAACAGCTTTAAGTTTTTTGTAGAAATAAATGTGAACGCCTCGTAAAATATGGTGTGGATGTGTGGCAGCTCTAAGTTTTGTATAAGTGCAAAACAGCTCTAGGTTTGTGTAAAAGTAAACACGTACGTCACGTAGAATTTAATGTAATTGTACAACAGCTTTAAGTTTTTTGTAGAAATAAATGTGTACGCCTCGTAAAATATGGTGTGTAATTGTACAACAGCTTTAAGTTTTTTGTAGAAATAAATGTGTACGCCTCGTAAAATATGGTGTGGATGTGTGGCAGCTCTAAGTTTTGTGTAAATGCAAAACAGCTCTAGGTTTTCGTAAAAATAAATGTGTATGTCACGTAAAATTTAATGTAATTGTACAACAGCTTTAAGTTTTTGTAGAAATAAATGTGTACGCCTCGTAAAATATGGTGTGGATGTGTGGCAGCTCTAAGTTTTGTGCAAGTGCAAAACAGCTCTAGGTTTTGTGTAAAAGTAAACACGTACGTCACGTAAAATTTAATGTAATTGTACAACAGCTTTAAGTTTTTGTAGAAATAAATGTGAACGCCTCGTAAAATATGGTGTGGATGTGTGGCAGCTCTAAGTTTTGTGTAAGTGCAAAACAGCTCCAGGTTTGTGTAAAAGTAAACACGTACGTCACGTAGAATTTAATGTAATTGTACAACAGCTTTAAGTTTTTTGTAGAAATAAATGTGAACGCCTCGTAAAATATGGTGTGGATGTGTGGCAGCTCTAAGTTTTGTGTAAGTGCAAAACAGCTCTAGGTTTGTGTAAAAGTAAACACGTACGTCACGTAGAATTTAATCTAATTGTACAACAGCTTTAAGTTTTTTGTAGAAATAAATGTGAACGCCTCGTAAAATATGGAGTAAATGTGTGGCAGCTCTAAATTTTGTGTAAGTGCAAAACAGCTCTAAGTTTGTGTAAAAGTAAACGCGTACGTCACGTAGAATTTAATGTAAATGAACAACAGCTTTAAGTTTTTTGTAGAAATAAATGTGAACGCCTCGTAAAATATGGTGTGTAATTGTACAACAGCTTTAAGTTTTTTGTAGAAATAAATGTGTACGCCTCGTAAAATATGGTGTGAATATGTGGCAGATCTAAGTTTTGTATTAATGCAAAACAGCTCTAGCTTTTGTGTAAAAGTAAATGCGTACGTCACGTAGAATTTAATGTAATTGTACAACAGCTTTAAGTTTTTTGTAGAAATAAATGTGTACGCCTCGTAAAATATGGTGTGAATATGTGGCAGATCTAAGTTTTGTATTAATGCAAAACAGCTCTAGTTTTTTTGTAAAAGTAAATGCGTACGCTTCGTAAAATATTTTTTTTACTTCAACACAGCTGCTGGTTTTGTATATACGTATTTATGTCATATTGTTTCTAACATTTTGCGTAAATAATAAATCTGCAAGTCTTGCGTTCAATTATTTAGAGTGCTTACTATCGTCGTATATGACAGTTTCTAGTTTTGTGTAAAAGTAGATGTAAGCAACACAGTTGTGTTTTTTCTGTGAGCCTTTTTACTTTTTACGTTTCGTAAATTTATAGATGTGTACAGTTGTATGTTTTGTGAAAAATTACTTTAGCGTTACATTTTTGTATAAAACCACCCCGGCCCTAAGTATTGTGCAACTGTATTTAATCACGCAAGTCTGAATTAAATCTTGCAAAAAGTAATGCCAGCACCAAGTTTTGTAAGAAATTACCACTTCGCTTGTCTTCTAATGTATAAATTTCCCACAGTTGCAAAGTACTGTATAAAAGCATTTAACTCATAGACTACGTCTGAGTTACATTTTATGTAAATGCACTTCTGCTAGTGTTGAACGAGTAGGCTACATTCGGAACAGCAGATACCGCAATTTACCTAAAAGCAGAAGCAGAACTTGATTACACCGCTGTTTGTTGTCGGCGTTAGGTTCTGCGTTAATGCAGGCCTAATCATTTCGGTTGGTTTATTCATAAAATTGAAAACGTATATGCAGATTCGTAATTTACGGAAATGGATGTGGTGACGGGGAACTTGCGGGGAAATTTGATTTTGTCCCTGTTTAGTTCTACGTAATATGCAATAACATTGGTGTTATAATACAGGGTGTAAAAAAACTAAACGTAATAACTTTCTTAATTTATGTAACAAAATCTACAGGTGGACTTATCCAATTTAATGTCCAATTTGGACGCCAATTTGACTCCTATTTCTTTAATATAGTTGAGTAATCAATATAGGCCGCACCGGTGTTTAAGGTGGTAAAAGATTTAAAAAAGTAATTTATTAAAAGAATGACCGCCATTTTGAAACTTCTAAACGGATTTAGCTGGGCAACGAACTCGTATAAAGTCTTAGAAAATCAAGTTTTCTTGCCAAGCTTGAATAAAGTCGGACCATAATTGCGAATGCTACACGTTTCAACCAAGGCCGGATTAAAGAGGGGGGGGGGCGAAGTGGCGACCAAGGCAAAAAAATAAAACAAAAAATGTAAAAGAACCAATTTGTCTTCCTTAAAGTGGAAGTATCGCAGCTTCGAGGAAAAGAGTCAAAGAGACATCTGAGGTCTATGAGGGTTCCGAAACCCGTCACATTATCTCGATCTCGTATGTACATGAAGTTTAGTCCGTGTGTACGTTTGTGCACTTTTAAATGCTTGTACTGAGGTGAGAACGGGGTTAATCAGTTATATATTTTATGTTGGATCTCCCATCTCTTCCTGTGTTGACTACAGTAACAGAAAGGTCTTTCTCGACACTAAAATTGATCAAATTTGGTTGAGAAACTGTTGTGACGCTTAACTGGACTTGCTCAGGCTAATGAGGGCGAGAGATCAGCGTTAACGATAAAAGTAAAACAACTTGAGTAACTGAAGCTACGTATAAAAAATTAGAGATAGGTATATTGAGAAAAGGGGAAGTTATGTAAATGGGGCCAGTTCTGCAAAACTTTTAAAAGTTAGGAATCAAAGAAAATTAAAGATTTTTTTAGTCTAAAATGGAGTAAATTTTTACACTTATTTTACATGCGTTTTAAGTCTCAAAACAACTTAATAGTGCTAGTTTTTTAAAGGAAACATTTCAAAAATTGTCATCCCCTAGGCGGTTATTTTTTAAATTGAATTATCTAATCAACCACTCCCACCAACAAAACTACATTAATCCGTCAGTGGTTTCTATACGCGTTAAAATGCGTTCTTATAATACGAATTTTAGACGTCACGTACGCGCTAGTTCACGCTCCTGGGTCTTTACTATGATTATCATACCAACAGCTTTCGCTAATAATAATAATAACAATAATAATATCTAAACTGCAACTGTTTTCGCCAAAACATCTGATTTGCCAACAGCTGTTTTATGTTATGTTCTACATTCCACTGCTATATAGATTATCCCTCTTAGCAACTACTATAAACACATCGACTGTTTTGTTAACGAAACTGAAGTGGATTTGTCGAATAGAGTAATTTGCCTAAAAGCAGGGTTAAATTGATTTACTCGTTGTTAATTTCTGCAGGTATATTTAGGTGTAGTGGTAGATTGTGTTGGTGTAGTACTGATATTTTTTACTGTTTTATTTACAAAGCGCGAAATGTAAATGTAGTGAAATTCTATATTGTTTAGATATACGACAATGAATAATTCAGTTAAAAAAAGCAATGCCTTCATTATTTCGTTTCTGTTAAAGTGGCATTTTTTGTTTCGTCACGGAATTTATACTGTTTAATTATATTATACAGTGTGTCCCACGAAGAGGTTTACGCATTTGATCCTCCATTATTTACTCAGCCCTCCATTGATCATTTTGAAAATACATGTACTTTTTAAAGAAATTACCAGAAATAGTACGTGAGAATTGCATCTGGCTTAGGTTTGTAAAAACAAAATGGCGGACAAAAAAAAAGCATAAAACTATTTTTTTATTTTTTTACGTTTTTATTTTTAATTAAAAAAAAATTATCTATATACAAAGTAATTAAAAGAAAACTAAATAGCAATGAACATTTCACAAATTAGACCTATTCAAACTTCAACCATCCACAGCTATAGGGCCTACACTGATAACAACGCCGATTTAATACAGCAGTACAGTGAGATTTTTAAGAGGGATGGGATTTATTTATTTTGGCCGCCATTTTGTTTCTACAGACATCAGCCAGATGCAATGTTGACATACTACTTACGGTACCTTCTTTAAAAAGTATAGTTTCAAAATGATTAATGGAGGAATGAGAAAATAATGAAGTATCAAATGCGCAAACCTCTTCACACTGTACATCTGTTAAAAAGTTTTTATATTTTTTACTGTAAGCTATTATTCTTAAAATAAGATACAGTATAAGAATGTATGTCTAGTCCGTTAAGAATTTAAATGATATTTAATAAATGTTAAATATACATAGGCTACAGTAGGACATTTTAGTTGATGACAAATAAATGATTCAAATGTTAAATCATTTTGACGTTATCATTAAGCCTATTGTGGCGATTGCGTAAAACATGATCTTAAGATTTTAATAACGTAATCAGTTTTAGTCAATAAAATGTATTATTGCTTGAAATACCTACACATAGCTAGAGATACAGATTTATATTAAATTTTTGCACCTCAAAATCAGCTGTAACGATATATTTCAAATTTCCCTCAGATTTGGTCCATAAAACACACACAAAATATGGGTCGCTACCCCCAAAAAAATCATGTTCGAGAGCGCTATCAAAAATAACTTTAAAAATCCGTAACTCAGAGTAGTGTATCAAATTTAAAATTTAAAAAAAAATCACGGTTTTTGAGTAGACACGGGAAAAATGAACCCTGATAGCCGTTTGTGTTGATTTTCCAATTCACGTATTCTTGAAACGAAAATAAAACATAATTTTATTTTAAAAAAATAGCAGAGTAATCTGTATCGAATTAACAATAATTAATCTAAACACTCTTTAAACAAACCGAACAGAATAATCTTTGGTAAAGAAAACATCTCTTCTTTTCTGCTTAAAACGTTCTCCGGCGTCTTCCGATTTCTAGCTTCCATTTTTCTGCAATTCCACAGATCTTGATCCAATCCCCTCTCTCACTTCCTTATCAATTCTTTCTCTTCAACTAAGTCTCGGTCTTCCTCTTTTTTTGCGACCATGTGGTTTCCATTTTTAAATCTGTTTGAGAAATCGATTTTCGTCCATCTTTGAACGTAACCAAACCATCGAATTTGTTTTGTCTTAACGTCGTTTACAATGATTTCACGGATTCTTAATTTTTTTATCTTTTCCCGTTCCGACCGACCTGTCTCTCTCCACGAATGATCCATTTCTGTAGCTCAGACATTTTTCTGGTTTTGGTTTCATAGGCAATACTTCTCTTCCATATGAGATCATACTCTTACAATTGTATTATTTATTCTGTTTAATTTATTTTTGATAGACATACTTTATTTACGAAATAAGTATGTTTTAGGGATAACATACTTTATCTAAAGCCTAACTTAATTTAGCCTAATTAAGGCCTACACTCATCTAAAACACTAAGAATACATAAAATAACAACGTTAATATACAAAAGTTATTTGCAACACAGTTTTTGTGAAGAAGGCTAAGCGACAAAACGATCAAGTAAGCATTTTTTTAAATTTTATGAATATTATGCGACAAATATCGACCTATAATTAGAAAATATTTTTCAACGCTACCAGTCTACCAATTATCACAACACAGCACGTTTCAGAATTGTTTATAAATCACATCATAAGGGAAATGTAATTTGATTTAGATGTGGCCTAATCGTAACTAGGTCTAATCTTGTCCACGAGCAGGGCGATGCGCCTCTGGCGGTTATATGTATCACAACACAGTGTTGCCAACTGGCGGGTAATCCGATTTGCGGGTAATTTCGAGGCTTGCTGGTAGCCTCGTGATGAGGGTAATTCAGATCTCACTGAGATGTACAAAAATTATCAAGAGAAGTTATTTCACCCGCGTTCATCTTTTGTTTAAATTATAAGTGTTGACGTTTTTGTGCACTTTGCAAATAAAAACACATTTTATACATGTTTTGGTTGAGTTCTCTCTTTAGTGAAAATCTCTTTACAACGGCGAAAACTAATGTTCCCTTCAATGCCTTTATAAAGATTTTACTGTATAAGTAAAAATAAAGTAAAACGTTCTTATATTCGCAAACGTTTCTGCCGCCTTGGTGGCCTAGTTGATAGCGTACTGGGCTTTCACCCCGAGGAACCGGGTTTGATTCCCGGCCAGGGCTTGGCATTTTCATACGCTATAAATCATCCCATCGTCTGCATTAGCCCCCCCCCCAAAAACGCAAACTTTTCTTCCACCAGCTAATTTTCAAAATCTGCTTGTATATAGCCTAATTTAACTATTTACCAATTATAAATTGTTAATATAAAATAAGTTTTGGTAACATCATATTTTGTAAACAAACTAAATATTAAAATTAAACAAACTAAATATAAATTTTGTAGTTCTACTAAATACTATTAATTATTTGTATTTAAAATTAGGCCTTTATCTTAAGGGCTATTTTTTTAAAGCCTATAACACTAGCGTAGATAAATTTACTAACTTAGGCTATTATATTTCAAACATTGGGCCTATAGTACTTTAAAGCAGCTTATTTAAAAATTGTGAGACCTATCTAATAGTAAAATTAATTGTTTTCTTAATAATTAGTGAAATAAATATATAAAATTGTAAAAAATATGAATTTTTTTAAACCTTGTTCCTATTTTGTAGTTTTTTAACTGTAAACCCAGTTTGACAAATCGAAATGTCTGTAAGGCTTACAAAATTGATTGCCCATACACGAAAACCTTTAGAACACAGGTTTAATAGTAAAACACTTCTGCTATTAAAATTGACTAGTGAAATGAAAATAAATCCTGAAATACTAGCCTTATAGCAACGTACAAGTTAAAAGTTGTTATTCGGTAATAAACAGGAACAATAAAGTGAATTTTGAAACGAAATAATAAGAAATACAGTAGGCCTAAGAATAGCTAAAAATCATATTAAGACAAACTGTCAAAGTTTAAGCTTTAATGAAACATTACCTCAACCGAAAAAAGAACACATATACATTAAAATGAAACATAAATCGTCTTTTTATAAAGAAATATAAGGTATTTTGTTTCATGCAATATAACTGGGGCGGTCAGATATTGATTTAAACATTTAGAACTAAACATAACCTTACTTACGAATAGCCTGCGGCAAGGCGACAGAATCACAACACACAAACCACATTCACAAATTTTATATTAGCACTGTAATAAATAGCGGTTATAAAAAAGCACTAAAAGAACAATTGCGTTTTAGTAAAACTGTACACGGCACTGTAAACATTTTAAATTTTGTTTAAAACGGCAAGATACACAATCAACAACAGGAAGCCGGTTTGCGTTTGAAATAATACAATGCTACAGCTGATTCAAGCGTGCTTGGCTCAGTGCTGCCAACGTAGAAAGTCGATAGAGTTAAAATTCCCCCCACTCTTACTCCTTTTTACGTTATTGCAAGCTCCCGCGCATCAGTGTTACTCTATACAGAATTGCCAACATTCTAAATATTAATAGCCTACGAAAGTCTAACAAAAAACTGAGTCAATTATTATTGTCATTAATTATTTTTTTTTTTTTTTTTTTTTTTTTTTGGTGTTTAACGTCTGACTGTTGTGCACACTTGGGCTAATGCAGACGATGGGATGATGTATAGCGTATGAAAATGCCAAGCCCTCGCCGGGAATCGAACCCGGGTCCTCGGGGTGAAAGCCTAGTACGCTATCCACTAGACCACCGAGGCGGCCATTAATTATATAAGTTAACGACTCTATTTTTTTAACCACTTCGATAAAACAAAATGCCGATTTATAATAAAATGGTATAAAACTGAACAAGTTACACAAAAATCTACATTACACACAAACTAATGCCAGATTTGGTTAACCACAGTTATTTAAAAACAGGAAACATTTTGTGTTTACAAAATATTGTTCAAGTCAAAGTGAAATCAGGCTGACAGTGAATAGCGGAACAAGATAGCCATCGCATAGGAATGAAATCATATTTCGAAATGAAAAAAAAGATCGCAAAACGTTGTCAATAAACAATTTGAAAACAACAAACAATTGGGAATCTTTTATTAACAAAAATTGAGGATCTGTTATCAACAACCAATCCACAATATTAAGCTAATCTGATATCAATTTGGTAAACAATTTGAAATCAACAAACAACCGGGGATCTATTATCAACAAACAATTGGTAAGCTGTTATCAACAAACAATTTGAAATCCTGAGAATCTATTATCAACTAACAATTTGAAAACAACAGAAAATCGGGAATTTGTTAATAAAAAAACAATATGAAATCAACAAACAACTGGGAATTCGTCTACAAAAAGCAATTTGAAATCAATAAACCATTGGGAATTTGTTATTAACAAACAATTGGGAATTGGGAACAACTTTTGGTATAAAAAGTGTAATATGGTTATTATTTTTTTTACAAAACCATATTATATAAGAGACTCCAATAACAAAACACTTTTTTTCCTAAGAATCGCTACGAGTCCATTTTTGAGAATGGAATCAGGAAAATTGATACTCAAATAAAGAAATAAACAGAAGGAGATAAAGAAATGTAACGTTATTCTAAACTATTACTTTTCGACTAATCGCTCATACTCTAGAAAGGCGTTCCTTTTTCCAACAATCCTTTAGTAATACAGTATTTCAATACACAAAACTATTCCACAAAGAGAAAGATTAAAGAAAGCTGTGACATATTAAAAAAAGTGTAAGATTTCTTCCTCTTCCGGTGTTGTTTAACATCTTGCCTCGGGACATGAAATATTACTTTTCGTTTTTTTTAATCTGACGAACAAAAAAGCCCACTTCCGGTTTAATTTTGCAAACACGACTTGCGTAGAACTTAGTGCGCAGGCACGGTGGAGCCATCTGGCGCTCATTTAGCGAACTGTTGTACAGGAAGCAACGGAATGAAAAGTTACAAGCCGGCGTTTTCGTGAAAATATTGCGGAATGTGCTTTTAAACAGGCACTTAGGAAAGAAGGGGACAACTTTGGCCGCGTGAAATATTAGCTCCGTAAATTATTTTATGTTCTCATTAAAAGTAGCATGCATCGTCGCCCATACGGGAGTGGGCGTGATCCCCATTTAATTCATGGATAATCTCTACTTACTAAACAGTTTTTGGCAAATTTAAGCTATAATTCATAATTCATTTACGCTATTGTTCAAAAAGATTCAATTGATCTTACAATATTTTACTTTAAACTAGTTATATAATTTTATAAAAAGCCTTTACATCTAAGCGATGTCTCTTTTTCAACACGACTGTTCGGCATTTGGTTTGTGTGTTCGTTTCTTACGCAGGTTAGGCCAAATGCATTAACCGATTGTTCTGAAATTTTGTTCGTAATAAGATCCCTAATGAAGTATTGTACGATTTTTTTCCATTCACTGCCGTTTCAAGATGGCGGACTTCGTTTTAACGAAGACAAGTGTACGCAATTTTGGCCGAACGCATTGTCCGCAAATGTACTTTGTACGTATACAGCCTAAACGACGCATTTTTAAGGTTTTTTAAAATTCACTTCCTTTTCAAGATGACGGCCGGCCGTGTTTTAAGAATGGCCAGTGTGAATGGCTATTTTCAATACTTCTGTTCACAATTGGTTGTCGTATCACAATTTTAACCACTTGATGGAGAAAGAGCATAAAATCCCAATAAAACTGGTCCACTTACATTATTGCTAAATATTGCGGTTACCGGTTAAATTGGCGTACAAGAATGTGAGTGCGTCAGAGCGTTGTCGAGGAGCGGTGGCCAGGCAATAGCCTACACGAAGTTTAGTGTTCTTTGAACTACTAGTGAACCAAGATTGTTTGATAACTAAGTTACTAAACTTTAACTTAAAAAATGTTTTTCATTCATACTGATCTCAATTTTGCGTCACAGTGATTAAGTTTTCAGGGGGAAGGAGCTCCAAATTACTCATCGTTTCTAGGTATTCTTTACCGCGAAGATTGGCCCTTTTTGCAAAATATTGCTACTACGCCTATAGTACTAATTTGTGCTAAAACTTTCGATTTTGACTTTTTAGTGTCTTTATTTCAAAGCGTTATTTCACTAAAATTTGGATTAACTGCCATAAAACATGCGAAAACTGCCTGGAGTTGTCATGTGTTACCCAAATATAAGAAAAATCTGTTGAACTGTTTCAGGGAAATTACTTAGTGCAATAATGTCAATTGAGAAAGCTCACGTAGTGTTTATTACAAAGAAATACATCACGAATGGAAATTTCAAGAAACGTAAACAAATTTTCTGTCCACTTCGGTCGCAAAAACACGAATTCAAAGAAAATCTTTGTTTTTTTTTAGAAAACAGGATGGAAAAATGATTAATTTTTTTAAAAGGTAAACAGGTGAGAAAAACACCTCACTGCCCCCCCTTCCCAGGCGTGAAGAACCGCTCTTTTACTCATCAAGAGGGTAACGTCCAACCGACCCCGAGGAAATAGGAAGAGAAATTATTATTTTTCGTTTGGAAATAAACTTTATATTATCGGAAAAGGTTCAGCGATATAATCCTTTGGCTTATATGCAAAACAAATTCAATCCGAACCGATTAATCCCGATGCTGAAACAACACACACACGCGCGCGCGCCCTAGTCTACATAGCTCGGCTAACTCGTGCGGAATGAATGAATAACACCGTTGAATACACATTGGTGTATCTAACGGGAGTCATAGGGACCTTCAAGTGCACGTTAGCCTTACCCATGCATGCAGGGCTCTGTATGAGTGCATCTCATTTCTTTAGCTACTTGTGGATGTAAGTAAGAATATAAGTAAGCTACACACGTAAGAATATAAAATAGAAAGAGCGGTATCTCACCGCACAATAAAAAGGTTGACAGAACCTCCGTAACGTGGGTCAAGAGAAAGACAAATTGGAAGGAAATTAGCAGAGCAAGCATCTGCAAACACCTCAGTAAGGAACTGGGAAGTTACCAATTAGAAGTGAGGGACCTACCCACGTTATCCTCTCATACTCCTAACCTTTATGAAGACACTACGAGTGGAGAAGGCGCTGTAACTGAGCATCACAGGAATACAGAAAGGTGGTACAATAGATCTACAAAAGTCTCAGTGCAATAATAATTCTTCAATCGTTCACCATAGACTCTACAAGAAACTGTCACTTTATTTCCACGATTCCTATTTACAAATACAATTTTTAAAACAACCCTAAAGAGAATAATGTGATTCTGTAGTTTTTTTCTTATTATTATTTGCTCGGACATGTGCCATCATTTGAGTAAATGGAAAACATACACGAATATAGATCACAGATCAACTCTCGATCTCAAATGCCTATTGCAAAATATTAACTCAGCAAGATTCTTAGGATTCTGCTGAATTATTATATAATAAATAACTATGAACGAATCAGTCAAGGATGATACAATGAGTCTTAAAAACGTTTCTTTATTATATGTAACAGAGAACCACGACACACACAAAAAATAAAAACCTATGCAACAGCTGACAAATACGGTGTTAAAACAGTAATGTGTGCTGGTCAGAAGTCAAAAGACAACTTACTTATCGCTGTTCTATCAAATATCGGAAGGAAAGGAGACTAGGTTAGGGTTAAGACGAATTGACTTATAAAGTATGATCCTTGTTTTGGGAATGACGGCTGAAATCACGTTTTTACACTCACAATTAACTGCTGATCAGGAGAACAGAAACCGAAGACAACAAACAAAAGTATCGCAGCGATGTTAATAAAATACAAACCCAATTTGGGGCGGCGAAGAGTGTTTTCTTGTGTGATAACAAAGGGGAATTTTATTACGTAAGGCGACCTGAAGGGGAGTTGTGAAGCGTGAAATTATATTTTGTAATCAATAAGAGAGAGAAAGAGATTGAAAGACTGAGAGAGAAAGAAAGAGAGAGAGTGGAGAAAGGAATTCGCATGGGACATAAGTTATTGATTGAATTAATAAGAGATTTGTAAGTACATGAACAACGAGTGACACAAGCGGCATTAGACCTGCGTTGTAGTAAAGCTAATTTCGATTTTAAAAAATGAGCTACAGCGAACCTTCGCACAGTCATCAGCGAAATATTTTCCTCAGAATCTAAGTAAAGGAATTGGATTACAGTTGTGCGCGCGCGCGCGTGTGTGTGTGTGTGTGTGTGTGTGTGTGTGTGTGTGTGTGTGTATATATATATATATATATATATATATATATATATATATATATATATATATATATATATATATAACGATGATAAAATCAGATATTCAATAGTAAGAGTGAAAAAAATGGTAAGAATGAAAATTAACGGACAAAATTGTGCTGGTTGGTTGATATTACTAAAATTATAGTTTGCGATTCTCAAATAGGAAAAAAAATAATTTACGAGACGATATTTGGTTGTTCTTATTTTTGAGAAATGTGTGTTTTCACCTCGTCAGCGAGATAGCTGTTTGCTTTGGTTTTAAACGTTTAGGCTACACAAAATATAACATATATGTAAATGACACACATTTATTTTAAAGTAACGTCATATTGAATTATTTCGTAGAAAATGTACTACTGTAATTGAACTACGATATTAAAATTGTATTTTATTTCATTTTTTATTATAAAATGTATTTCTTTATAGGGTTATGTTTGACATAATTAATGTTGATAACAATTTCGTTACTAACCGAAATTGATCAACAGTTTTAAAGTGCGGTAATAGGTTGTGGAGTTATGGGTTCTTTTCGTATTTTTAATGTAATTTTTAAATTTAAAATACTAATGAAAATTTAAACGTACATTGTAGCAATGAAAACAGATTTTTAAAACAATATTTGGTAAAGAACCTATACGGAACACACAAAAACGAAACCTGACCGCTGTAAAACGTTTTTACCACAAACTTTTCGAAAACCCTAACGTACGTTTAAATCTTTATAAATTAATTTTTAAATTTACATTTTCGTTAATTACCACAAATTTCTCATGTTTAAATGTTCTAGTATGTGGTGCTCGTTTTGCAACTTGTTTCTTCTAAACAAAACATTTCTATTACATCAGCGACACACCTCTTGCCTTGATTATTTCTTCAAAGCTATCGTTCCATGGAATCACTTTCCCTTGACGAATCAGGGTCCACTGTTTATCGACCTGTAAGGAAATCTCGGATCTGATTAAATCACCCAGCGTCAGCGCCAGAGGTCGTCAGTGTCTAATTGACAACTGACCGCGACAGCACTGAACGCGGTCAAGAGGTCGTCGGTGACATCTGACCCGGCGTCAACTCACCGTGTAATTGGAGAACGCGAGACCAGCTGAGATTAGCACTTTGAGGTCGTTTGCAATCTACAGTGAACCGGAAGTGTTCCAGCACAGTTAAACTCATGTTACGATTTGAAATGAACAAATGGTGTAAGGTTATTACACGATATGTTTTACATCTAGCTAAGTAATCTAAGCATAGTCTAAAAGTTTTATCTAGCTACGTAATCTAAGCATAGTCTAAGACTTTTATCTACTTAAGTAATCTAAGCATAATTTAAGTGTTTTATCTAGCTAAGTAATCTAAGCATAGTGTGTTTTATCTAAGCGTAGTCTAAGTGTTTCATCTAACTAAGTAACCTAAGTATAGTGTTCCCTCCGCAGGGGGGTGCAGACTAGCTGCACCTAATGAGAGGATTTAGACGTCCCTAATGGTACCCGAGTCTAACACACACTTACACTTACGACTTTAACACTTTACACTCACACTTACATTTAGGGAGGCGATAATAGCCTTAATGTGCCTTTCGCCTTAAAATAAGCATAGTGTAAGAGTTTTATCTAGCTACGTAGTCTAAGCGTAGTCTAAGTGTTTTATCTAGCTAAGTAATCTACGCATAGTCAAAGTGTTTTACCTAGCTAAGTAATCTAAGCATAGTCAAAATGTTTTATCTAGCTACGTAATCTAGGCATAATCAAAGTGTTTTTTTTTCGAGTTAAGTAATCTAAGCACAGTCAAAGAGTTTTATATATTGTATAAGGTAACGAACGTTATTGTAATACTGTTACATTTCCAAAAAGGTGCTTCCATCACCATGACTGTTGAGGATAGCAATTATGTCTAGTTAATTTTTGTATTATTTTGTGCCAGTTGTTTTTTTATTCGTCGTCTTCACTTAAATTTAAAAAAATTAAATTTCGACATTGACTTATAAAGAATGAAACTGTATGTTGATACTATTCGAAAGTATTGCCGCCTTTAAGGTTTAATGTTTTTTATTATTAATTTATTAAAATAAATAATTAAACACTTACTACATGAATAGCGTTGTACTACCACAGGCCTCACCTGAAACATAAGAGAAATTAAGTTAACATAGCGTTACATCATTACAATTAAGAGAACAGTATAAGAGTATTAACGAACTTGTGTTTGGCCACTACAATAGGTAATTTTCCAAAGGAAATTCGCTAACAAAAATTGAATAAAATATAAATAAACGCTTCACGCAGCTGTCTCGCTGACGTGATAGAAGCGAATTCCCAAAAGAATATTTTCCTTTACCTTATCATTTTTTGATATTCTGATTTCACCATCCTAATCAGCACTGATACCTGCGTATAATAGCATTTTAAGCGTTCAAATTACCTCTAAAACGGGGCTCGGTAATCGAAGTGGTTAAAGCATTGGTCAGTCTACTGCGTCACCCAACTGCGCACAACTTGGGTTATAAATCAACATACATGATACAATTATAAACAAAATCTAATGAACAGTTTTGAGAAATTAAATGAACATTCCGAGATTTTTATCGATAAGACAATTTTAGGAGTAATATTTGAACGTGAGAGAGTTTGTGTTGGTTTTGCACATTTATTCTATGCACTGTTCAGAACTGCAACATGTATAACCGCTTTACAAATTAATCAACCCAATAATTAACAACCCATATTAATCGACTTATTACCTCGCAACGTATCCATTGATCTACATTTGAATGGTTTCAACAGTCTAAAAATATCGTTTTTAAAAATACCCCCCAACCAACCACGCCTACGTGTTTTTAAAAGAACGACAAACTCGCCTTAAAATAACTTTGTGATAAATTCTTTTTTGTATGGAAAAAAATAACAACTGTGTTTACATGAAAGAGTAGGCTATTCTTTGAGGTTAGAACTCATTAGCAGGGCTACAGAAACAAAATGGTGGACAGAGAAGCGTGCTTCTGATGTCCTTTGCAGGGTTTTTACAGGTTTGTAATTTATTTCCGTCGACATAAAAAGTCCCTCTAATTTACCCTTACAACGTTGTTAACGTGCATCAACGCCGGTGTAAAAATGTAATTATTGCCTGTTTTAACGCGACAGGAACGAATAATTTTACGTGCAAAAGGTGTCGTATCGTACGTAAAATGGACGGAATATTACGTCTATATACGGATGCGTTCAGACGTGAGAGTTTTCCGGTGGTTCGAACATTGAGATAATTCTGGATCTCAGTGGTGTGTGTGTGTGTGTGTGTGTGTGTGTGTGTGTGTATTCAATTCAGCAATAACTGGACCAATAGAAACTAACAATGAACATTGATTACTTCATGTTTTTAAAGTTTTGACTTCTGCCAGTCCCTCTGATGCGCCTTATATTTTAGGAAAGCTCAGTCTCCAGTTTCCTTCAAAGTGATTACACCACATGGCTTATTCTAAAAATGTCATTTCAGGAAGCATTACTTCCTGCTTAAACAAAGCGACAATGACTGGAATTTTTTGTTAAAAGAAAAAAATCTGCAAATAGAACTGGAAACGGCCACCCTTTATTAAATTTTAATAAAGGTATTTTTCTTCTTGAATTGATCCGACACCCCCACCCCCATCTCAGAAAACAAAAAGCCATCGTAACATTGTCTCTTTTACAATTACCCCTTGAACCAAGAATAAAAGGTTTCCATGCCGTCTGTTACGCGTTTACAATCTGGCCTTTGTTTAACGTGAATGTCACTTAAAATTAAAGTCTCATTTTAATATTTTTTAAGGAAATTTCTATTTATCAACCAAGTTGAAAGTGAAAAAATATTTACACTTTTTATGTATTTAACTTTTGCAGTGTTTCTAAAAATTTCAGTGAAATTAATACATCGGTTATCACAGCACGCAACTGTATCGCTGATGAATTTTCAGAACATTTTTTTGAAATTCTGATTTCATCATCATAATCAGCATGAAAATCAGCATTTAAAACTTTCAAATTATATTGAAAACACGAAAATAAACCCTGACCGTCGTCAAATTGCTTTATTTCAACTTATTCTGCAGTGGTTAAAATTTGATTTTCAAAGAAATATAAGACAAAAATTTATATTTTTTTTAATTTAAAAACTCCCGCCATTTTGGAACTGTTGAACGGATTGTGCTGGGTAACAAATCTTTTCAAATTTTACCAGAATAGACTTTTGTGCCAAGTTTATATTTAAAAATTGATCTGAAGGTTATTAACGACACTAATTTTTTCAAGGTCCCGGATCTGATTTTTACCATAATGGCCGATACAATAGCTTTCGCAATGGACTCATCTTCACTAAAAAAAACCTTATGCCTTTCCGAGATTTTTTATCCCGAACATCATTATGAGAGCGAGACAAATCGATCATTATAATAATCGATTGACTTGGTAGAATTTGTTTGTCCGTTTTCAAAATTCAAAGAAAATTAGCACTTACATGTATGTCAACTGCAAGCTTACGCATTTTAACGTGATAGAAGCGAATTTCGCAAATTACTATACTAATCCTGTTCAAAAACAACAGAAAAAGAATGAAAACCTGACCTAATTTATCAAATTCATGATTAACACAACTCGTTTCAATCTAACAACTTGGGAATAAAAAATGTAGCAGACAAGAGTAAATTTAAAAAAAAAGTAATCAGTGTTCATTGCTAGTGCGTATTGGACCAATTTATTATTGATCTTAAAGCCGAATTGAAAATATACACGAGTGATATTAAAGACAATGGACACTTACCTACATCATACACAAATGTAAAACATCAATCTTATAAAAACAGTCAATGCCCTAACTGGGCTACAATGGCGTTCATTATAATTTAAATATATACTATTGAACTTACATAATTCTAAACAAATAAATATTGGATGTAAAATTAATTAAGGTTAGCAACGGGTTTTGAACTAACTTCCTTTTTTTGTTGTTTAACGTCCATACTTTACGCCAGTTAGACTAATGAGGATGAGGGATCAATGTTAACGGTAAGGGAAAAGCAACGGGAGTAACTGCAGCTAGAGCTTAAGGTGCACAGTTCAGAAACGCAGAAGACTGACCGGTGCTTTACCACATCGACCACCGACTCCTCCAGAATTAACTTCCCTTAGCTTCATAAACAGCAAACAAAGCACTGAACCGTGAAAGTAACTTGGAAAATTATACCACCGGTCACAAGTCCAGTGTGTTGTGGATTGCGTCTATTCTCCATAGTGATCTTCAACCAACCAATCGGAGAACAGCGGTGTTGCTAGTTTGCCTCGATATAAACTGAATACGTGTGAATGAGAATATTTAAAAGTGCCTGTACCGAGGACATGTGACAACACCGCACTCTCTTTTGACTATACCCCAGTTTTTCACTGCATTAGTCACTTCACGAATACTAATTATGTGTATACAGACAGCGTTAAACTTCTTTACGTATTACTCGGTGAAAAAGTAACCCCTCGTTTGATTTTTTTCTGTACAACGATTTGAATAGTGGTTCTATGGACAGATTTTATGGAAGTAATACAATTTTTTTACTCTATAGGATTTTTTTGTAGGAAATAATTTAATTCTAAAGCAAGTTTGTTTATTGTTTTTGTACCGCTAATTTGTCACAATACCGAATAAATGTTATTCACGCATATATTGAAGGTACTGTTGTAAACAAACCAGATTCCATTAAAAAATGATTAACTCGTTCAGCTAAAACAAGTAGAGAGAATTTTGCCCCGCTCAATTCTCTCGAGTTTTTATTTCCCTCTCTCAGCGTTTTCGGTACAGAAATGCAATTTTGACAAGACAATCGTCTACACTACACCTTTCGGTACGTCAAGCAGTTTTGAAATAATAATTTCCCTTCCCTTTACCAATCAGGCTGCCGTGCGCGAGAAAATTCCCTATTGTTATTCCTAAACCGGAAGTTCACGAAATTGGCTTTTCTTTGTTACGAGGCGTCTTATCCGTTTTATCAGACTTTATATGACACATCCGCTTCCACGTGATTTTAAGCGAAGAATTTGGATTTTATTTTCATATAAATAAAAATATGACAACGAATTTCTAAAAAGTAACAGTATCACTGCAACACTCTTATTTCGCCAATAGAAACTTGAACGGCACATAAATTAGGGTATAAATGATATTAGAAATTCGAAAAAGCAACCTGATCAAGGTAAATATTATTTGCTAATTTTCTGTTGAAACTTATGCAATTTTAACGCTGATAAGCATTGTAAAATTAGGTATTTTTAGTAAAAGTAAAAAGTATTGAATTGGAAAATAAGCAATTGGAGCAGCCAGCCTGGTAAAACCTAGAACAGGGACCATTAAATGAGGATTAATCCTAAGATATAGTTCACTTTTGAGGAGTCAATAAAAATTATATATGTATAAGTGTGTGTGTGTGTGTGTGTGTGTGTGTGTGTGTGTGTGTGTGTGTGTGTGTGTGTGTGTGTGTGTGTGTGTGTGTGTGTGTGTGTGTGTGTGTGTGTGTGTGTGTGTATGCGCGTACATGAGTGTGTGTGTATGTGTTGCAATAAAGAAGATTACATAATAGTGGTAAATTAAATTTAAATTTTACAAATTGAGTTTTTTTTGTAGTAATGAAACTAAAACAGGCTAAATCTTCTACATAAAAGTGTATAAGGTTGTTTTCAGAATAAAATCGAGAATTTAGTAACCTTATTTGTGGTCACGTTGTGCCAGAGAATTGGAACTGGAACTTGTTAACCAAAAATATTATAAAATATATTTTCTACGCTAACAGTTTTGGATTTCTTTTAAAATATTTTACTTTCTGTAATAATGTTTAAGACTATGAAAAAAATTACATTGTAAAATTAACATAAACAGGATAATTCAATATTTGTTTAACATTTTTACTTTAAACGTAAATAGTTATTTTTTTAATTTTCTTTTTCTTTTAATAATACTTTTTTCTTTGTTTTTGAATAAATAAACCAGTCATAACCAACAACTTGTACGTGTTGATAATTTTTACCTGCTACACCTTCTTGTCGAAGTACTCGAACATATTGTTCTAAATATTATTTTGAACTAAATAAACTTTTAATTTTTACGAACCACCACAATTAAGTCAGACGGCCTGCCCATATTCAGTTGCACTGCAAATAATTAATTCTTTAACAAGCAATTATTTCAAACAACCCATGGTCTCTAGATTCTTTTATGTCAAAATTACATTTGGAGAGGAAGATTGTGTGTTGGGACAATCTGGAAACGGCGTATGGTATACAGATGGCTCCAAGACAAAGACACTGATGCTGGAGTGTACTGCCTGAGACCAATAGCGAATAAAGCTGTTGCCCTGGACAGTATGCAACAGTATTCCAGACTGAAATAATGGCTAACGACTGTTTTCAAGAGAATTTTAAACTAGTCTTTAAGAAACTGGTATTTATATTTATGCCAAAACACTTGAGAGTCCTATAATTCGGTCCAAACTAGTATGGGAGTGTCGAGAGAACCTCATGAGCTCTCTCCGTGGGCAACCGAGTTACTCTTCACAGGGTTTCTGGGCATAAGGAAATTGAGGGTAATGAGGTTGAAGTAAAATTTGCTTCTGAGTCTATCGGAACCGAGACGGTTTAAGGGATCCGTCTATAGTTTATCCCGGCCTGTTATAAATCAATTGATTAACAAGCAACACCATGGGCATTTCCATAGCAAGCGCCTCGTGGAGGACTTAAAAGGGCTGCAGACGTTCTGGGCAGCGCACAACAGGGAATTCATGGGGCTCAATACTAGTCTCTGTGGTATAAAGGTGCACAAGAACAGTATAGGTATGTACCAAGGAGAAACTGTGTGTAGGTTATGCAATAAAGAAGGAAACTGCAGGACACACAATTTAAGATTGTGAAACTCTTCCAAGCAGGAGCTATCGCTATAAATAGTATAACTGTCCGTTGTTCTTTATTTGTGGATGACTTTGCTATTTATGTTGGTGCTAGAAATATGGCAACAGCTGAAAGATCTCTTCAGCTTACAATAAACAGATTGCAGTCGTGGACGAGGTCTACTGCTTTAAATTTTCTGTAGATAAAACACAGTGTATAGTCTTCAATCGCCGTCGACAGATTCAAGATCCATCGCTATATTTAAATGTATTCAACTTCAGACTACCCCAAATGTTCGATTTTTGGGTCTAATATTCGACAAAAAATTATCTTGGAACCCTCACGTGAGTGATTTGAAGTTACGATATAACAAAATTCTGGATATGTTGAGGGAACTCAGCGGCTCTCGATTAGGCGATGATAGGACTTGTATGCTGATGTTTTATCGTGCAGTAATTCGTTCGCGAATTGATTACGGCAGCATTGTATATAGAAAAAGGTCGGCACGACCTTCCGTATTAAAGAAACTAGATCCCGTCCGTCACTCAGCTATCCGCCTTGTTTCTGGCGCCTTTCGCTTTAGCCCTGTTGTGAGCCTCCTTACCGAGGCTGGAGAACCATCACTCTTTCGACGTAGACAACAGTTGCAAATAAATTATGTGAGTAATCTACTAACTAAACCATGGCACCCTGCTTATAGTACTGTTTTTCATAATCAATTTGTCCGACAGTATGAAGCTCGTCCGCATGTCACTGCTCCGCTTGGCATTAGAACTTTCCGTGTGTTCGACGACTTGCGCGTAGAACTGCCTCCAATGTTCGAAAGATCGTTTTGTTTTGTTCCTCCATGGACTATTAACATGCCAACGTTCGATTTTCCTCTATCCTCTATCAAACGCAACACCTTTGAGCTTGTATATTGTCAAGAGTTTTGCCATCTTCTTCATTCCTATCCGTCTAGTGAAATTATTTTCACAGATGCTCGAAATTGGAGAATAATGTTAGTTGCGCATTTTACTCAATTGGTCAAACGGAAAAGTATGGATTACCCTCAGTTTCTAGTGTCTTCACTGCCGAATTATTTTCTATCTTTTAAGCTTTGACAACAGTTGTATCTGACTCTGCCCATTATCTAATCTGTTCCGATTCTAAAAGTGCCCTGCAGGCTATCCAGGACATGTACTCCACAAATCCTCTTGTTCAAGATATTTTGTGCTCAATCCACTGGCTTGAACTGCGTAGTGTTGGTATGTCATTTTTCTGGATACCTGGTCACTGTGGGATAGCTGGAAACACTAGGGCAGATAATGCGGCGAAGGAAGCTACCTTGCTGCTGCCAAGCACACAGTTTGTGATTTCATCAGATTTTCTGTTATGTAAAGCACTTAAATCATATGCATTGGGCAAATGAGTGGGCAGCTCTCGGTAATAATAAACTGAGGGTAATTAAAAATACTGTTCGTCCTTCGAGGTCGTCTGTACGTACAAGTCGTAGGGAAGAGGTAGTGGTTACCGCCCCTTTGTGAGTTTTGCCAAGCACCTATCACAATTGAACATGTTCTGCGAGATTGTAATGGTCTAAGGAAGATGCGTCGATTATGTGGAATAGGTGTCAATTTAGAGGAAATATTAAATGATGATTCTACGGCTATTGACCGAGTACTGACATTCTTGAACCTTTTAAATAAAATTTAACTTATTGTTGTTATTGTTATTATTTTTATTTTTAATTTTGTTTTGTACATTGTATTTACTTATTTTTTCAGGGACAATTTTCATCCCTTTCTATTTTATTTTATTTATTTATTTTCTCTTAATAACTTTATCTCTGTTATGTATATATATATATATATATATATATATATATATATATATATATATATATATATATATATATACTTTTACGAATTGTTATTAAATTTTATTCATTGTTATTTAGTTCGTAAGTATTCGTTATTGTAATATAGTTATACCTGATATTACAATTTTTGTTTTATTTATTTTTACTATTGTAGTTTGTTGTTGTTGTTTTTTTTACTTTTTATTTTGCGTGACGGCGATGATAACCTAAACGGTTTTTCGCCGCAAAAAAAAATCCCAGCAGGAGGTAAGGGTTTTTGGTTTTCAAGACCCTAGGGTCCTCCAGTAGGATAAGCTAGTCAGTAGATTGTTGGAATTTACTAAGGTTTACAATCTGCTGAACTAGTACAAAAATGGTTTAGTTGTACAATAGGTCCGTTGACCGCAGTGGGGTTTCACAATCCCTTCCTCTAGTATATAATCTAATCTAAGCAATTATTACTTAAATTTAGGACTGAGGTTGCAAAAAAACCTGAACCATTATCTAAAGTGTATGTATTCAAAATTGCATGACAATCCAAGGAGTAGTTTACACTTAGCTTATATTCCGTAAAAACACAAAAACTTTTAATTTTATATAAAGCTTTTAGGTAAACATAGAATTTGCTATATTCACACTGACAAACACAACGTAATATTTATAACTGGAACAAATGAACGGGACTATTCAATTATTTTTTAATGTTACATATTGTATTTAAAACAAACGAAAACAAACCAATATGAAAAATAATTACTAGTGACCACCAACAATATTATTGTTTCAATGGTTACCAATTAATTAATAATGAAGGCGTAATTGTTTTTTCATTGTTCATCGAACAGTAAACAATCATTTTTAATGACCTTTGCCATCTCTTTAATATGAAATCATAATACTAATGAGTCAACTCAGTGTTTTTTTGTTCCAGAAAGTTCAACCGTATGACGTGACATACTGGGGCATTTGACGTGAATAATTTGTTAAACCATCATAGGTGTAATTTATACAGAATGGACAAAAAATCCGATATTACCGAAAATTTAAATAACTTTCGATTTACCTGTTTTGTGATAAAATTTACTAAATTTCATTTATAAAATAGGCTAGTAAAAAGTTCAAAAAAGGTATTACGAAAGAATTTAACCATATTTACCGAAACTATACAAATAAAAATATGCTTCACCTTTATTTCATACATTATTACGTTAAACAGTCCAATCGGTTTTGTACAAAAAATAAGGACCGTATGGGGTACCTACAGGTTCGCCAGAACACTAAGAAACACTCACGCCTCGTACTTTTCCATCTTAAGGCCTAACAATAAAATAAAACCGACTTCAAACCGATTGAAAGGTATGTAAACGAAATTCCAGGTGACCCGTGAGAGTGCAGCACAATGCAAGTATATGTGACAAATAATTTTGTGTGAACAAAACAACTGATTGCTAAAAAAATATTGGCGTAGGTAATATTTAAGTTATTACCGCATTCAAGCGAATCAGTTTTGAAAGTAGAATTGGTAATCTAGGCCAGTTCTAATATATAAATATTACTAACTAAAAGACTCTAATTTTAGTAAACAGTAAATACTGTAGCCTAAATTAGGAATGTAATGTAAAATCCTGTTATAGTAGGTTTCATTTGTAATTAATGGTCCCATTCAGTCAACAAAGTCAACAAGTCGTTATTGAAACTACTTGTTTGAGGTACCTACAAGTGCGATAGAACACCAGGGTACTCTCACACCTCATAGTTTTCAATTTTAAGGTTTTAAAATCAAGTAAAACAAACTTAAAACCGATAAATTGTTTCTAAACAAAATATATAAGTATCCCCGAGAGAGTGCAATGCAATGCTATGTGTGTGTGTGTGTGTGTGTGTGTGTGTGTGTGTGTGTGTGTGTGTGTGTGTGTGTGTGTGTGTGTGTGTGTGTGTGTGTGTGCGTGTGCGTGTGTGTGTGCGTGCGTGTGTGTGCGTGCGTGCGTGCGCGCGCGTGTGTGTGTGTGTGTGTGTGTGTGTGTGTATGCGCGCGCGTGCGTGTGTGTGTACCGAAACAGTTGATTGATAAAAAACATTGTTGAAAGCCATATTTAAATTATTACTCCATACAAGACTGAAATAATTATTTACCTTATCAGATTTGAAAGTAGAATCGGTAAGACAATCTAGGCAAGTTCTAATATGTAATTATTAATAAATAAAAGACTAATTTTAGTAAACAGTAAATACTGTAGCCTAATTTAGGTATGTAATGTAAAATCCGGTTATAGTAAGTTTCACAATTAATTAATGGTTTCATTCAGTCATTTATTGTATAGGTTACAGTTTTAAATACGAAAATAGAACAGAGTAAGGCCTGTTACAATCACAACCTAAATATTAATTATAGCATTCATTTAAAATAACTAAGAACTTCTTGCAGTACATTGTATATTATTTCAGAAAGAAATGCATATTAAGTCACGTAACGTCATGAATCACGCTCGTTGTTTACAGCTCTTCCAATAGTTTATTTTTCTATCGAAGTTCAGATTTCATCACCTCCGTTACCAACAAACTTATCAGTTTTCTATTATTGATTATAAACTATAATTTCATGCTTCAAGTCGCCCCTACAGAATGCCTTACGTAATAAAATTCCGCTTTGCTATCGCTCTTCGCCACCGCAAATTGGTTTTGTATTACAATTTTTCCGTTGCCTTTCATCTCTCGGTTATTGATTTTAACAGAACGCTAGTGTTTTATGTTTCATGTTTGTCTTTATTTATAGGTACTTTCGTTTTGTGTTTTTGTTCCGTCGTTAATTTCTATTTAAAATATACAAATTCATGCACAGTATCTAAAAATACTTATAATTTCTAATACATTTATAGTGTGTATGTGTGTGTGTGTGTGTGTGTGTATGTGTATGTGTGTGTGTGTGTGTGTGTGTGTGTGTGTGTGTGTGTGTGTGTGTGTGTGTGTGTGTGTGTGTGTGTGTGTGTGTGTGTGTGTGTGTGTGTGTGTGTGTGTGTGTGTGTGTGTGTGTGTGTGTGTGTGTGTGTGTGTGTGTGTGTGTGTGTGTGTGTGTGTGTGTGTGTGTGTGTGTGTGTGTGTGTGTGTGTGTGTGTGTGTGTGTGTGTGTGTGTGTTTATGTAAACGTTACACTCCAATAGCGAAACGTCCAGAGACCACACTGACTAGAGCGTTGTTGAAAAAATAATGAACTTTCTCACATTCAATGCTCGCAATTAGAAGTTCAAATAGAGAGTTTAAATGCTTGTGGTATCTGTCAGCCATATTGAAAAATTTTCAACAATAATATTAGGAAACCATTTTTGTTATTGAACCAAAAATAAAAATCATGTATCATGTTCTCTCTTCCTTTTTATTTTAATTACGATAATCTGTTCGAAAACACGACAAATTAACAATTAAGTTTATTATTAACGACAAATTAAGTTTCAGGTTATCCTGTTAAAAACTAGCTATGTTATAGTAAGAGATCAGTTCTTCGCAACGATCGGTTGATTTCATTGAACAGCTGATAATATTTTTCAGGTTATGTTGTTAAAAACTAGCTCTGTTAATTTTTCTTGTTTTTGAACAAATTATCGTAATTAAAATAAAAAGGGAGAGAGAGAACATAATACATGATTTTTATTTATTGTTCGATAACGGAAATGTTTTGCCTTTTTTCAATGTGTGTATGTGTGTGTGTGTGTGTGTGTGTGTGTGTGTGTGTGTGTGTGTGTGTGTGTGTGTGTGTGTGTGTGTGTGTGTGTGTGTGTGTGTGTGTGTGTGTGTGTGTGTGTGTGTGTGTGTGTGTGTGTGTGTGTGTGTGTGTGTGTGTGTGTGTTTGTGTGTGTTGTGTGTGTGTGTGTGTGTGTGTGTGTGTGTGTGTGTGTGTGTGTGTGTTTGTGTGTGGGGTGTTTGTTTTTGTGTGTGTGCGCGCGCACGTGTGTGTTTGTGATAAAAATCAAAACAAGACTTTTAAACTAAGAAAGAAAAAAATTTTATTTTCTTAAATAGCGGCTTAATTTCTATCGTTAGTTGACATTAGTCTTATGGAAATGACTTCAATATGACCGACAGGATATGTAGACTCTTAATTATAAATTTATTACTTCGCAATTTATAAGATCAAAGAAAAATAATCACTGTACGCAGCTGTCTCGCACGCGTGAGTTAGAAGGGATTTTCCAAAATGTAACTATTGTGTGCACTTTATTGTGTAACTATTATCGTGCACATTTTTGAAATTTGATTTCACCGTTCATAATCAGCCTAAATTCAGAACACATTGGAAGTCAAAATTTTAAAAAATCCTCTGAGAATATAAAAAAATAGTCTTAATCACCGTCAAAAGTTCATGTATGGTGGATTACATTTTCAAAAAAAAAGATTAAAAAAATTAAAAATAATATGCTTGTTTTGTTTTTTTCTTTTAGGGTCTATACGTTAGACTAATAAGGACGGGGGATCATGGTTATCAAAAATGTTAAGGTTTACGGCAGTAATCCCAGTCTCGAACTTATGGTTCACTAGTTCAACGTACCGGCGATTTAACCAACTTAGATACGCTGGTTCTCTAACGCTTAGCTATAAAATTATCTGCACACGTACAAATAATATTATTAATTTAATAAGCGAGGTTAATTTAAGTTAACCTCTTTACTAATTTGTTTGAAAGACTGATCATGTTTTCTTTTTGTATGTACTATTCCTTTTATTTGAAAACTACCTACAAAATACAAATAATATAAACTTGTTTTAGTTTATTGGTTAAAAGAACAAAAATAGGAGAGTTCAAAGCCAAATTCACCTAAATTCAAAACCAAATTACGATTTGGTTATCACAAGATTAAAACAACCACTTTAACTGATAAAACATAATGAACTGGTAGTTTGATTACATTAACGTTGCGATTTAATCAACTGCGGTCCACAGATACAAATTTCAAGTAGTGTACTAACTAAATGCAGTACAAGGACCTCTCGACAACTTCATTGATGTCGTTCCGATCTATTAGTCTAATTGCCGTCTGTGTTCCATTTAAGAGGCATTAGCAATATATAATTTCCCTCTTTGCTAGTCACGTTTGTCGAAAAAAGAAGTAAAATTTCCCTTTTGTTATTGTTCAGCCTCAACCACAGGCCAATCGATGCTTTTGTAATATCATTTCCTTTTCACTGATTACTTTTTCTTAAATTTAAAGCGTAGTTATCTTTTTTTCACAAGAAATTTTGTTATTTTGTTGTGTATATACAACAAATAATGTTTGTATATATACCTTCCCTAGTTTCAAACATATTTGTTGGCGCGTTTCGGAATACTTCCATTATCAACATTTTGTAGCCTAGCTAAATTTTGATAATGTAAGTATTAAAAACCGCGTCAACAGCATTTTTAACATTTAAATTGTATTGGAATTACGAAAATGAAACCTGACAGCAGTCAAATTGATTTTTACATTTTCAACGGAATTTAAAAATTAAAAATGAAATTTATGCAGTTTTCAACGCTGACTACAATGGTAAAATGAGATTTTTAGAAATACATAGAACAAAATAGCTATAAATTTTCTGAAGATTTGAAATTTCCGCCATTTTTAAACTGATTAATGAATTCTGCTGATTAAAGAACACGTCCAAACTATTATCAAAATCGATTTTTGTGCCAACATTGAATCAAATTGGACTAAAACTGCTATCGAGAGTGTGCTGGAAATGCTAAAAAAACTATTACAATTTAGTATGACACTTTATATATACAAAAATAGGAAAACTTACTACACTGGTTCAAATAAATCAAAGGCGATAATTTTAAAGTTACAGTACATATTTTCCTCTTGATAAAACCCTCCCCGCTCAACAAGTAACATCCCTCTCGTAGTCGTACAAGATATCAATTTCCAATATAACACACCTTATAATACCACTACAGTATTATCTGCAAGCTCGGTTTATCCGTACACATAAATTTCACAAAATGGGCAAAGCTGGTTTTTGAACAGACGCTGCACAAGCTTGCCAACGTACCCGATACCATCAGATTTTTTAGCGGTTCATCTCGCGTCCTCTGTACCTCCGATTTTAGTTTTTGAAAGCAATTAATTTTAAGCTAAACAAAAGTCAATTTCTGTGCGCAGCTGTTTTGCTGACATAACAAAAGCGGACGTTTTTGTATTCCAAAATAAAATATGAAAAATATTTACTGCCATTACAATTAGCCTCAAAAAGTCACTAATTAACATTTCGTAAAAATTTATTATCATAATTACCAATGAAATAACTGTCTATTCTATTTATTTTTAGCGAATCACCGATGGAAAACGAGCTGTGAAGCATCGTTCATCATGGTGAAGTTAATAGTATGCGTGCGTGTGTGTGCCTGCGTGCGCGCGCGCGCGCGCGTGTGTGTGTGTGTGTGTGTGTGTGTGTTTTCTTTTGAAGGTCCTCGGGTATAGGTTGACTACAAAACACAGTATGATTTAGACTATTCTAATCCAGTAAACCTGTAACATTCTACCTAAAGTAGTTAAATATCGAAAATTATATAAAATATATTTTCCAAAATATGTCTCCGAACTAAAGAATCATAAAAATAATATATAAGGACACTGACACAAAAGTTATTTAATTTCTGTTACCTTATCAATTATGACGTTAATTAATAAATTAATTCATTGTTTTCAACATCCACAAATAAACAGTCCAAACACGAATACGCAGTGTACACTTTACAAATAGATCAATCATTATTTTATTCGGATAAAGTACTTTTGCCCATAAAATTGTCATCAGTTTTAAGAAGGCGTTAAACCAATAAATCCAGCACAGCAGGATCTCCGCGCTGCCTACAAAGTTTCAACAGAGGAAATAAAAACGAAAACTCAATTTGCGGTTGACGTACGTTTCTTCGCCGGATAACAAAGAGGTAACCTTTTTTTAAGCAAAGAGTGTTTTGAAGCATGAAATTATGTTTTAGCAATGCGCGGGAGAGAAACATTCGTCGGAAATCACACGATGTGTTTGTATAAAAATTTATAAAATGTACACAACAAACGGTTAGTGAATTTCCACTGCAAAATGAGCTATTGGAGTATCCCATCATGGTAACATCCACCACCAGAATCGGGGAAACGTCCGATTCTGCAACTTTAGATCACTTTTTAAGAGGTCAACACATGCACGCACGCGCGCGCGCGCGCGCACACACACACACACACAGCAGTGGAGGAAGACGTGGAGCATGTATTTTTCCGGTGTCAGAGATTCGACGAGTACAGGATGAACCTGCAAAAATATCTGCAAGGCATCATTACCGGAAAATCTGGTTGCGACAATGATGGACTTTACAGGCCAATTGGAAGCCCATTGCAGGATTCGCGGCAGTGGTCATGAAGAGGCTAAGGACTGAAGATCAAGAAAGGAGAGCCAACGCTGTATACGGATAGGCGGAGTCAGTTCACATCCCCGCTAAGTAATGCCTGGCGGCGGTTCCGTGGGGTGGTTGCAGAAGAGGAATGCTTTTGGTGGTTTTTTAGTGGCTAGCAATATCTTGAAGTTAACTTGAGTCCCATACTTTGCGGACACCTACCCCAGGTTATCTGTAAAAGATTTTCCATCTTTTTTGGCATCACAAACACACACACACACACACACACACACACACACACACACACACACACACATATACACACACACACACACACCCGCAGGGGGATGCAGACTAGCTGCACCTTTTGAGAGGTTTTAGACGTCCCTCGCGGTACCTGAGTCTAACACACACTTACACTTACAACACTTCACTTAAGACTTTAACACTTTACACTCACATTTACATTTAGGGAGGCGGTAATAGCCTCAATGTGTTTTTCACCTTAAAATAACAATATATATATATATATATATATATATATATATATATATATATATATATATATATATAAGACGCTCATGTTCGCAATTTTAGTTCGATTCGATTCAAATTTGGCACAAAAATCGATTCTGTTAATAGCTTGAACAAGTTCCAACCAAGTTCGTTGAACAGTTTCAAAATTGCTGACATTACAAATCTCTAAAAATGCATAACGTCTTGAATTGTTTTCAACATTCGATTCACCATCGCAATCAGCGTGACAAACTGAGTAAATTAGCATTTTGAAATTTAAAAATCGATTAAAATTATGAAATTTAATTTGACGGCGGTCAGGGTTCATTCACATTTTGAGAAATGTGAATTAAAAGTTAAAAACGTTAATATATGCAAATAATATTAATTGTTATTACGGAGAAATCTGAATTTTTAAAGAAAGAATAAAATAAAGAAACACACTTTAGGAAATATGCTCCTATCACGTCAGCAAGGCAGCTGCATGCGGCGCTTATTTATTTCATAATTCGAAAAAATACTTTTTGCACTTACAAAAAAAGAAGTTGCTTTAGCCCCAACGATATCACCACGGAACCCACCTGAAACATACAGTACAAATAAAGTGTTGTTTTTAATTGTAGGCATAATTAATTCAGTCCTAGTTACAAAGAAAATATTTTTTAACAATTATAAGGCCGGGCAGCCACAGGCGGAACGGAGCTGAGCTGAGCTGAGGTAAGCGGAGCGGACGGACGGCAACCAGAAGCTGAGTTCAGTCAGTTTAAATAAAGCGTTAGTACCTTTTAAATCTAAATATTTATGCATACTGTTGAATTCCAGGAACTGTTACGTTTAAAAGCCGTAACCAAGGCAATGAGAAATAATAAGTTTTTAGCGTAATCAGCTTGGTGGGGGAAACTAAGTCAGCTTCAAAACCGACGTCGCTTGACTCCGCGCAGCTGCGTTACGATTTCAGTGGTCGCACTTACATTAAAAACAATATATTAGGTTTTGAATGCGTAGTTCGCTCCGCTCCGCATTCAGTAGCCGTCCGGCTAAGAATATTTACACAATAATTCTAATACTTTGTTACTGTCTCTTTTAAATTTAAAAATATCGAAAATACCCTCTACTAATATATAGAAAATTTCTTTAGGCAATTTTGAGAATAATGCAATGTTACCTTATAAAACCTCTATAATTAATTATATTGTAGTCCCAGAAATATGACTATACAGTATTTAAATAATACATATAGAAACGTATACAAGAATACCTAATCGACATGTAAACAAATCCCAAACTATCGGTATTTTTAGAACTTAAAAGAAAAATAACTTTTCAACTTAATTGTTATGAAAATTTGATTTTACCAGCGTTAAATCATTAAATTACCACTGTAAATTTTTACAGATGAAAAGACGAAATTGAATTTAACGGCGGTCATGGTTAATTTTCGTAATTTCAGATTGATTTTATTAATACGAGTATATCTCGTAATAGGTCATTTTTCAACAAAATCTGTTCGACGGTTTCAAAAATTTTACAAAATCAAACCCTGACCACAGTCATATTAATGTCTGTATTTTTAATTGAATTTGATAATTTAACAAGTTAATTTACGCTGATTATGGTGCCGTTTAGATGTTTTTAGTAAGACAAAACGTTATCGTTGGAAATTTGCGCCCATCACGTCAGCGAGACAGCTGCGTGCCGTGATTATGAAAGCGTCTATGGTGGTAAAAGCACCGATCTGTCTACAACGTCTCCTAATTTGTGCACATCAAGGTCGTAGGTTCGAGACTGTATTTACTACATAAAGCTTTTCCCTTGCCGTTAACACCGATCTCTTGTCATCATTAGTCTGACTGGACTTGAAAGGAAAAAAATGGTAGTTCAGTCTCTTTATGGCATTAGCAAATCAGTAAGCAAAACATCGTAAGGGAGTATCGACGGATTTGTTCAGTTTATTGACAGAGAAGGGAAAATGGTATTACTGCACAAACTAGGATTTTCAACAATAATATTTAATTGAATCATTGACGAACATTTAAAGTCCGTTTCAAATTCACAGTTGACTTCATTAAAAATTTATGGAATAAAAACTTTTTGTCTTTCGATGCTTTTCTTCCTTTTTTTACAGCGTCTGCCTACATTTTCAGTTTGTTCATTATACCAACTTTACGACAAAAAAATTACCCGCTTTGTTCGGAATAAAAAAAAAGTGCTTTAAAGGACGGGATATTTTATATAATTGAATTTTTAATTAAATACTGAAATTAATTCGAGTTCACAGGCGACAGCGGTGTGTGTCTGTGTGTGCGCGTGTTCGTGTGCATTCGTACGCGCGTTCGTGCAAGCAACTTAAATCCGATTTAATTCAAACAAGGGCACAAAAATATATTTTGGACCACTTTGTTACTCACCAAAATCCGTTTCAGTTGGTTTCAAAATGGCGGTTGTTCCATTAAAACATGATTGTTTTTGAAAATCTTATTCTACCGCAACGCTGTAGTGCTGAAACACACACACACACACACACACACACACACACACACACACACACACACACACACACACACTTTGTACAATTTTCCTTTCTCGACGAAAATGCGCCTATTTATGTCTGAAACCGTGTTCTCTTCGTGCTGTAAACACGATCGACTTAGATACTATTTGATTCAAAGTGGGTACATAAATATATCTTAGACACTTCGTTACTTAGCAAAATCCGTTTCAATAGTTTCAAAATGGCGGTCTTACTATTTTAAAGCACACTATTACTTCCCCTTAAACGTTTTTGGAAATCTTGATCTACCATATCGCAATCACTGTTACAATTTGGATTAATAGCACATTACGACGACGTACCTGACGAGGAGTTTATTTTTAACGTAATTTCAAATTTTAAATTCCAGTTCATTCAGCAGTTAGCGAAGAGGAGAGAAAAAAGAATTTGTGTACGAAATTTTCCGCACTGCGTCAGCGAGACAGCTGCGTGCCGCGATTACTACAATATGACGTCACGGAAGTACGGAATCCACCGAGGTCGAAGACGTTTGTTAAGAGCTTAGTTTTGCCCTTCAGAGTTATGTGAACGGTAAAACCCCCAACACAGAGATAATACAGAAGTGGTATCATAAGGTGGTATTAAAGGGTAAGGGTATTATATTGGAAAACGATAACTCGAGAAATGTGGGTTGCGGGGGGCGGAGAAATCAAGAGGGTATAAGGGAGGCAAGCAAATATCGAAATAATTGTCGAATAGAAAATATGTCGAATCTAATCGACTGTTTACAGCACAAACAGAACCAGGTTTCAGACTAAATAGGCGTATTTTCGTTGAGAGGAAAATTGTACAAGGTGTGTGTGTGTGTGTGTGTGTGTGTGTGTGTGTTTCAGCACTCAAAAGTTGTGGTAGAACAATATTTTCAAAAAAGCGTAAAAATCATGTTTTTTAAATGGAAAGACCGCAATTTTGAAACTAACTGAAACGGATTTTACTCAGTAACGAAAGATATTTTTTGTGTCCAATTTGAATGAAATAAGATCTAAGTCGCTTGCACGCACGCACGCACGCACGCACACACACACACACACACACACACACACACACACACACACACACACACACACACTCCGCTCGCCTGATGAACTCTAATAAATTCCAGTATTTAATTAAAAATTAAATTACATAATATAACCTGTCCTTATAAAAGCACTCTATATCTTTTTTATTCAGAACAAAGCGGGTAATTTTTTGTCGTAAAGTTGGTATAATGGACAAACTGAAAATGTGACGCAGTCGCAGTACAAAAACAAAGAAAAGCATGGAAGGACAAAAGGTTTTTATTTCATAAATTTTGAATGAAGTTAACTAGAAACAGACTTTAAATGGTCGTCTTTTAGACTTTAAACAGACTTTAAAATATGCAGACATTAAAAAATAAAATTGGTATGATTAGGCATTTTGTTTTAAAATTTGATTTCATCACGTTAAGGATACCAGTCGTTATTTTTACTTTATGAGAGTCAAATTTTTTTAATTTAGTTGAAAATGGGAAAATGAATTATGAAAAATGGGCTTTTACTTGACGTCATTCTGCGTCTTTAGTTTTTTGCGGTAATTTAAAATCGCCGAGATTACGAAAAGAGTTAAATTTTTAATTGCATCCAATGTCTAATTCATAATTAGTTTCGTTTAGAAAATTATAAAACCGGAATTTCATTCTTCAATGGCGCTAAGGGCTTTCATAGATTATTGCGCTGCAGTTTAATCTATGCATATTAAAAAACCTAAGGGCAGAATATTCTTTGCATTATTCACAAGACTAAAGCTGACGGGGTGAGAAGGAGGGGTGCATATAGGGAAGGAGAAGGTTTCATATTTTATTCAATTAACTTTTTAATTAAGTCCAGAGATTTATAGGCGAGGTTGTTCTGAATTTCATTTTTCAAATTATAAATCTTAGCTTGGATAATGGTAGCTCGGCAATTTTTAACATATAACATATTTTAGGGCTGGTTATAATGGATTTTGCGTGATGCGAGTGAAAAAATTTATATTGATAGTTATAGAAAAAGATCCGTTGTTTAACATTAATTCATAAATATCAGCTGATTTCATTGAACAGCTGTTAGGTTATAATAAGTTTTAGGTTATGTTGTTAAAAACCAGCTGTGGTAGTTATAGTAACAGATAGGTGTTTCATATTAATTGGTAACGATCAGCTGATTTCATTGAACAGCTGATAGACTACAGTAAGTTTTATGTTATGTTGTTAAAAACTAGCTCTGTTAATTTGTCGTGTTTTCGAACAAATTATTGTAATTAAAATTTAAAAAAAGAGAAAACATTATATACGATTTTTATTTTTCGTTCAATAATAGAAATTAGTTTTTTCCAAATAAATTTTAAACCAGTTCAAATATTTTTGTTGGTTTATTAAAGTGTTTCTATTGGGGAAGAAAGCTGGTGTAGCTACCGTCATTGTAAGAACCGGGACTATGAAATGGGTTCCGATTCTAACTTATAGATCACTTTTTGCTGGGTCGTTAAAAATTTTATATATATATATATGTGTGTGTGTGTGTGTGTGTGTGTGTGTGTGTGTGTGTGTGTGTGTGTGTGTGTGTGTGTGTGTGTGTGTGTGTGTGTGTGTGTGTGTGTGTGTGTGTGTGTGTGTGTGTGTGTGTGTGTGTGTGTGTGTGTGTGTGTGTGTGTGGGTGGGTGGGTGCATGTTTGGCACGTTCATAATTTTTGTTCAATTTGATTGAAACACGAAACGAAAATCTATTTTGTAATATCTTGGGGAAGTACCAGTAAAATTCAGACCAAAATTTTGAAATAAGAGTGTTAAACAGATACATAAATACATTTTTTGCAGAGCTCACGATAGAAGGTCCCCGGTCTGAATCTTACCACTACGGCCGCTCCTAGGTATTTCCCAAAAGAAATTCACTTAAATTCCTAAATTCCATCATGTGATTCCCTTTGGAAAACACGAATACTTGCTTTAAACAATGTAACTCAGGGAATGCATTCGGGGCGAGATAAAATAAATGACGTCACTAAACAAATTATGTTCTTTAAACATTTCACGGAATCTTTTTTAAAATGTTAAACCTTAAGGAATGCACAAAGATAAGATAATCTAAACAAACGCAATTGAAGCAGAGATTTTAAACAAAGTTTACCGAAGCAACTTAAGAGCTTAAGAGAAACAACGATGATCTCGCGGTGGAAAGAAGATAGCAGGGAAAATTTATTTTCCCTATTCAACGAAAGTGTTGTGATAACACTGATTGAAATATGAAGAAGTAAATGTTTTTAGAATAAATCAACCAGTTTCAAACTGGTGAACCTGTTATTTTTAAAGTCTGAACATATCATTAGTTGTGTTTTTTAAAAATAAAGTTCTTCAATAAATTTTGTAATTCGTTTGAGGAATTTAAATAATCCCGGCAAGAAACTGTCTCGCTGACGTTGTGGAATCGAATTTCGAAAAGTAACAAACAGAATTAACACAAACATTTTTGTACTTTGCAACAAAAATACTAAACGAACCCTATCTTTCAACTTAGTCGTTCAACAGCCTCCGTTTCCAAGAAAAGTTTTTCGAATAATGTAAACGAAATATGACAGAAAGTTTATGCAATATTCGTGCACATATATCCGATTCATTTACTCATTATTTTTAAAACGCTTTTTGTAAAAAATACCTAAACAGCAGTACTTACGCAAGAAGAAAGAGTTTGGGACAAAAAGGGAGGAAAATAAAACGGAAACTCAATTTGCGGGTGAAGTGTGCTTTCTTCGTCTGATAACAAAGGGAAGTTTTTACGTAAGGCGTAAGGGTTGTGAAGGGTGTAATTATATTTTGCCAATAAGAGAGGTGGATTTTTCTAAATGTTATGTCTGGGAGCACGAAACCCAGCTTCAAAAAGTTTTGATAATGTGAAAATAGTACAGTCTGGTTATAGTAACATTTTTTTGTATGAAAGAGTTATTTTTAACAACGACTATTCTTGCAAAATCGCCGGAAAAAAACGAACTACTTGTTACTTTAGATAACCAAAATCAAATTTTATTAACTCCTATTTTTGCTCTTTTGACTTTTTTTACTGGCTACTTTTCAAAATATCTTCAGAGCTTTAGATGTTTTTCCAAAATGTTGACTGTCATTTTAAATCTTCAGGTTTGCTGGACTGTGCCCCGTTCAACATTTCTTACAAAAGAAAAGACGTTTTAAGCTTACTGCGTTAGGTGTAAAATACTTCCGAAGTCCAAATAATTGTCATTGCCGAGTTTAAGAGTTTCTTTTTTTTAAATTACGATTTCATATCGAAGCCTTTCTCTCTTCAATGCTAAGAACCAATGCTTCCGAGATCGTAATAAGTTTCTGTAATATTGTGAAGTCTGTGTACTGCTTGGTGTTCAGAATAACGAGTATATTTGCAGTAAGATTTTTCCCCTAAGACTTTTTCTCTTCTCTAAGGACGGTAGTAAGGACTACGGTTATTTGACGGAGTTTACGTAAGAGATTTCCATGGCTTTCGAGGTGATATCAAACTTTGGACCTATAAGGCAGTAAAGTTAAGGATAGCGAATATGCTTTTAGATTTTTGATCAAAATCTTTCTCTCCTCTTTACTGCAGATAGTAATGGATATGGTTTAGTTTACATAAGTGACTTCCAAGAACATATGCTTTTAAGATCGTAAGTCCAATAAGATAATCAAAGACAGTAAGGCTCGTGAACGTCCAGGAGTTCTGGATAGCGACCGAGTTACAGGACGTTTCCACTAAAGCCTATTTCTATTCTCTACCGATGACAGTAATCCACCTTTTGTTATATTCGAAATTATATACTCTAGATTCACTTATCCATTTCACCCCGAAGATTCATACGTTATTTTTTCAACGTAAGCGAGATGTTTTGGGGCTTATTATAACAATAAGAAGTCTATATACACTGTATTCTTATACACTTTCGTGGAAGAATGATATTATTTCAATTAGAATAGTTACGAATTTGAAAAAGTAAGTAGTTTGCTGAATGCTCCATGAAATGTTAGTAGTCAGAACTGCAGAAACCCCTCGTACGTACAGAGGGGTCAACGGTATTAAGGAGTTGTTAAATTGGTTTTAGTTCAGATTAGAACACAAGATTACGCAGTACTTAACATGTCAAATGGTATTGCCAATTCCCCGGCACCCACGAGACTGTTAGTAGTGAAGTGTAGGCAACTCGGCAACACGGTAATGTATTGCTAATGTGGCGCAAGTGCTAAGCATCGCCGATCTTGGACAGCTTTTACTACGAGTGTTCTGTATGTATTATTTATTCACAGAATAACATTTCTCAGCGTCTGAGTGTAAAAGAACAAGTTGGAATTGAAATTAGATAAAACACGTTATTAACTGGATTGGTAATGACAATATACTATCTTTCTGAAAACATTTTATATCGGATATTATGATATGAAAAAGGTAGAACATCGATAAAGTTTGAACTGAAGAGACGATATGAAATAAAGTTTAGCAGAAGGAAGTGACGATATTACAAAAGCAGCGGCAGTCTCGCGGTAGAGGTGATATAACAAAAGGGAATTTTCTTACGCGGTAAGCCTGAAACGTAGGGGAGGGAATATTTTGCCAATGTCTCTTGAATAGAACACTGAAGGCAATTAGTTTAATAGATTGGAACGACATCAAATGCAGTTACAGAATGTATTTCGTCTTTACGAGCTCTGCGGATAGTCTCATAATATTTGTTCATAAATTTCAAGTCTGTAACGTTGGTAATGTAGTTAAGTGAATTACATCTGGTGCCATCTTTTATGTGATTAATGGCGAGCCAGGCATTCTGTGAAAGCGAATAAAAAAGCTTCAAAAATAACATTATGTATTACTGCATTTGAAAATTATAACTAGCGAATTTTTATTGTAAAATGAGCTACTAGAACGTCCATCATAGTAAGACCAAGACCCGGAACATTGAAGTTAATGCCGATTCTAACCCATCCTCACTTTCTAAGGTGCAGTTAAAAATTTTATATATATATATATATATATATATATATATGTATGTGTGTGTGTGTGTGTGTGTGTGTGTGTGTGCGCGCGCGCGCGCGCGTGGTGTATGTGTGTAACAATTGTAAGCGCTCTCACGATCACAATTTTTGTCGCAATATTTCATTCAAACTTCGCATAAAACTGGATTTTTATAACAGCTTGAACAAGTCCGTTACCCAGCAAAATTATTTCAACAGTTTCAAAATGGCGACCATTTCAAAACTTTAAAAATTCATAACATTTCACCAAACGCAATCAGCGTAAAAACTGCTTAAATTATCATTTTGTATAAGTTTAAATTAAAAATTGAAATTTACAGGTTACGTTTATATATCTTAAATTTAATAATTTTATTATATATATATATATATATATATATATATATATATATATATATATATATATATATATATATATATATATGTGTGTGTGTGTGTGTGTGTGTGTGTGTGTGTGTGTGTGTGTGTGTGTGTGTGTGTGTGTGTGTGTGTGTGTGTGTGTGTGTGTGTGTGTGTGTGTGTGTGTGTGTTTGCTAATGGTATACGCAATCGTTTAATGCCAATTAAATTTATTATTAGCCCATGATTTCATTTTACTCTATTCAGACATTATAAACAGAGTAATGCAGATATCACACACGAAAAAAGCTAACCATATCAGGTTGGATTCGTTTGAACTTACAATCCCCCCCGAACATCAGCATAATGTAAGGTATTGTTACAATAACAGACAATAAGTAGGTACCAGTATCGAGTTACAAGAAAGCGAGACAAGCTGGCTGGCAGGCTTGTGTAAACGAAGCCATTATTAAAGCCTGACAAATTATCCGAAGGCAATCCGCCTCCATTGATTAGATAATACCGCGATTGTGGTATCCCGTAATACCTTTGGTTACAAATTATTTGATTCAGCGGTACTTGGTCGGTACGTTAATTAAGCCAGTTTCGATTTCGTATAGTCTTATACATTTCCTCTGCCCTATCCTTTACAACTGAGGTTTGTGCTTTCGTCTACTGACAGTGATACATAACAGTATGTACAGTCCAGCCACTTAGTAAACAGCTAGCGCGAGAATTTCTCGCGCATGTAGGAGAATTCCCCCCCCCCCAGAACCCTCCAACAGTACAATAATACAGAGTCGGCCAATCTGATTCTACAAACGGTTACGACTCAGCGATACTGAAGGAAAAGGATGAAGCTGTGAAAAGAGAGTAGGGATTCGACCTCTCACTCGCACATTTTCTCTCTCTGTCCTACTGGTACTCTTAGGAGGCCGTTTCCTAAGCGGCTCACCTATATTAACGCAAGCTCGGTGGTAGAGGTGGTTAAGGCACCGGTCAGTCTGCTGTGTCTCTGAACTGTGTAAAGTCGATGTTCTTATCTGTCGCTTTACCCTTACCGTTAGCACTGATCCTTGGTCCTCATTAAAAATCCTAAATTCTGGTTCGTCTGCGCGGGTTTCATTTACTCGGTTTTCTAAACTGATATTGCTTATTTAATTGAACAGACAGATTTAATAACTGATAGGTTATTATTTTTACCTGATCCATTCCAATACAACCTAATGATGACTTGAAACTTCTTGGCTAACCAGGAATGTGAGCTCAAAGATATACCACGGTATTTGAGTATATATACTGTCTGCAACGGTACGTGAATGTTTTGAGTTTTTTTTATTCCATCCTGTAGAAACTACGAGTATTGTATATTTTTTACCATTAATTCTTTATTCGCATTCTTCTACACCTCAAGCATTTTTTTATCAACACTTCACAGACTGGCCCCTTCCTTTTTCTTGTTGCTATATCCTTTACTTTTAACTTTCCAGAAACATTGAAGACTCCGTACACACACGCGTGCGCGCACACACACACACACACACACACACACACACACACACACACACACACACACACACACACACACACACACACACACACACACACACACACAATGTTTCAATGGAAACTCGCTAATAACAAAACCCTATACTCGCATTATTGGATTATTCCTTTTCCTTTGCTAATTAAATATTTTAACTGTAGCCTATTTCCGCTTTTATCAACCCTAACTTTGAAACCAGAGTAATAAAAGCTTTTTTTTCGTACCGAGGGAGGTTCTCCACTTGCCTCGGGGAGTTTTGAAACAAAAGCTTTACAAGTTGAAAGGGGAAAGTACTTTTTTTGTTCTACTAATTTTAAATGAGATTAATTACCATGCTTCCATCCTTCCATCATACACCAGGTTAGTTTCATACAACTGGTAATATTGGCATAATTAGACGCGCGTGCTGATTTTAGCGAACTCACATTGGAGAATGAGCTATTGGAACGGTCATCACGGTAAGACCTAAGCCCGGGACCTTAAAATAGCGCCGATCTATACTTCTGGATTTCTTTATGAGGGTCATTAATACGTTTTGTTTATATTTTAATCAGATTCGATTAAAACTCGAATTTACCAGGATAATAGCATTGAATATAAACATACTAGAATGATAACCCTAAATGAGAGAGCTATGCGAGTACTCGGTGCTGGTGGAATATTGTGGCAAGAGTTCAACTACAGTTATAAATACATAACAGTGCTGTATATTTTCTCAAACACCTTTTCTTCTGTCCCACGCAGCGTGCAGCAACCGTAGCGGGGAATACTCCAGCAAAAGTATTATCAGCAAAGATAAATAGTGTGAGGAATGCAGAGCTCGGACTTGCTATTCTCGGCCTGAGCCTATTGCGTTATCGAACGAGTGAAGCGAAGGTTCCAAATCGACCGTTCGTTTTAGGTGTGTTTGTTATGCAGTTTTGGCCAAACGCATTGACTGTATTGAAATTTGGTACGGAGATACCTTGTATAAAGTCCGAACGACTATCTGTAAGATTTGTTCCATTCACTTCCGTTTCAAGATGGCGGCCTCATTTACAACTGTACGTACGAAGGTACTTTATATAAAGCCCAAATGACGTATGTATAATACTTTTTCTTCCTATTTACTTCCGTTTCAAGATGGCGGTTTCTGACCTAATGATGACACTTGTACGCAATTTCAATCAAACGCATTGGCCGATTGTTTTGAAATTTTGTAAAACGGTATCTTATAGAAAGCCCGAAAGATGTATATATAAGACTTTTTTCCATTCATTTCTGTTTCAAGATGGCGTCCTCTGATTAACAATAACGAATGTATATAGATAAACGATTAACGTTTTGAAATCTAGTAAGAAGGTATCTTGTATAAAAGCCAAATGACGTATTATTTTCCTACTTACTTTCGTTTCAAGCATATAACTCTACCATGATGAGTGTACACAATTTTAATCAACGCACTAGCCGCTTGTTTTGAAATTTAATGCGAATGTACCATATATAAAGCCCGAAATACTTATGTGTAACATTTTCCGCCATCCACTTACGTTTCAAGATGGCGGGCTCTAATTCAAGGTTGAGAATTTAGTTGCAGGTTATATCCCGTATTACTGGCTGAAGGATAAAACCTATCATAATTTTCAACGTATCACGAGAAAGAGCTTAAAATTGCGAATAAAAGTGGTCCGATAATATTTTTCGTAGATATTACGACTAACGGTTGAAATGGCGGAAAATATTACGAGCGCTGTCGTGAAGCACTCTGTATATTAATTTAAGAATATACTGCGAGGTCTGCTGTTCTTTGAACTAGTAGTAATGTATCATAAAACGTCTGTATTTTCAAAAAAAATATTTCATAAGCCTCTTTGTAACAGGGCTCAAAATTGATAAGCTACATCGACACGTAAAAATATAAGCGCCCATTTTTAAAGGGTTTTATCAGTCATCGTAGATTAAGCCCCTTTCAGCTTTCGGAATATAGATCGTAAACATCAAAGAGGAGGGGTGGGGGGAAGACGAAGAAGCGTTCTTGTCACACTTATTTTCTTCTCTTTTTTTAACGATTATCGATTCCTTTTTTTATTTTTCTTCTTAAGCTTTGAAGGAGTTCAAACGATGAAGACGTCGCCGTATGTGTTCAACAAGTAACATCCAGTACACAAGATCATGAGAAAATCATCATTTATCGTATTTTTTAGCACATTTTCATTGGAAAAAATGTGCTGTTGGAGCGACCATTACAGTAAGATCCAGACCCGAGACCGTGAAATGAACCCGTTAAAATTTGAGTGGTCGTTAACATTTTCATTTTTATTGTGTGTGTGTGTGTGTGTGTGTGTGTGTGTGTGTGTGTGTGTGTGTGTGTGTGTGTGTGTGTGTGTGTTTTTAGCACGTTCACGTTTGCAGTTTTGGTCCGATTTTATTCAAACTAGGCGCAAAAACCGATTACGGTAATTGATTGAAGAAGTTCGTTAACCAGCAAAATGTATTCAACAGTTTCAAAATGGCGGTTATTTCGAAAGTTTATAAATTCATAATTTCTTTGTCAGAAGTCTTATTGAAAAACCGATTTCAACATCGTAATCAGCGTTAAAAACTGCAATATCAACATTGTGAAATTTCAATATTTTTTTTTAAAAAATTAATTTGAAGGCGGTCAAGGTTCATTTTTGTATTTTCAATTGTAAATTGATATTTTAAAATCCTAATATATGTAGCTTTTAATGTTGTATATGATGATGAAATGAGATTACCGAAAGGGTAAGATAAAGAAAAATACTTTTGGAAATCCGCTTCTATCGTGTCAGAGAGAAATCGTTCACGATTATTTCAATATATAATATAAAAATAATATAATCACGGTAAGCACCTTTCCCGCTGACATGATGGAAGCGGATTGCCAATAATATTTACTTTACCTTACGCACTTTTCAAAATTACAAGCTGCATGTCAGCATTTTAAACTTTCAAAATTACCTTGAAATACTAAAACGAACCGGCTTATTTTAATATTTCAACGGTCCTTACAAAATTCGAGATTAAAAAAACTGTTGATTTGTTAAAGATTAAACTTTCCCGCCATTTTGAAACTGTTAGTCGGATTTTACTGCCAAACGAATCTATCCATGCTATTACCGATTTTTGAATAATATCGAACTAAAATTTCGAACGTGAGAGTGGTAAACACAAACACACACACACACACACACACACGCACTTAATTTTTTTATTTTATACTTATAAATACAAACTTTTGAATCAAAAAGCTATATATATATATATATCAGGTTTACGCTTATTTACAAGTCCCAAGTCTAGGTCTTACCAAGATGGCCACTCCAATAGCTCATTCTCAAGTAGAAATTCGTTAATTAATTCACAATTCTGAGTGAGAATCAGTAAGAACACAATAAAAAAAGCATTCCATGTAATGTAGGTGAAACAGGTACATTTTTGTTGTAGTGGTAACACAAAAGTGTTTTGAATTTAAAAGACAAATTCGCTTTGAAGAATTACCTTCAAACGAAACATAATAAAAAAACAAAAATAATATCTAAAGGGGGATGAAGGCGTAAAACAAGATATTACCCCGAGGGCGGAGAAGAACCAGTACAGACATCTTGTGCAATTTGTCATGTCCCACAGGGTTCCGTGAAATATGTATTACATCCTATAATTTTTTATTCTTTTGTCCGGCTCCCTAATCTAGTTCACAAAAGTTCCGCCAGACCGCGTTGTGTGCAGAATCCTTTGCCGCAACATTTAACAAAGCTTTGTGTTCATTAAAGGGAAGGATGATTCGACGAAAAAGGGTTTAAACTAGGACGTGGAAAGTGCTGCTGTTTAGCGAAAAAAACAAAGACGCCTTATGTACTAATGTGCCCTGAGATAAATGAATGTGTAGCGTCAAAACGGTAAGTTCAAAATATTATTTAACTAGGCAGCTTCGTCCAGAAGAATGACAAAATATATATATAGTTTGCATAAACTAGATAATAATAAACTAGAAAATAATACTCACTAAACAGAACAGAAGTAGAAGGGGATAGAAGACAAATGAAAATTTTCTAAATATGCCGTGTTAGAACACTTGCATATACATAATAAGTATATAGCGTTTGCAAATGTTCTTTAAACAGGAGAGTAGAAAATGATAGAAGAAAATGTTTTAAAAATATGCCGTGTTAGGCTTTGCACATACACGTTAAATAGTACAAAATATAGAGTTTGCAAATGTTCTTTAAACAGGAGAGGAGAAAATGATAGAAAAAAATGTTAATAACATACGCCTTGCACATACAAGTTAAAAAGTAAAATAGAGTTTGCAAATGTTTTTAAACAGGAGAATAGAAAATGATAGAAAAAAATTAATGTTTTCAAAATATTGCGTGTTAGGGTTTGCAGATATGTAGTGGCCTAAACTGTAAAATAAGTTTGCAAATGTTCTTTAAGCAGGTTAGTAGTATGATAGAAAAAATAAATTCAAAATATGCCGAGTTAAGGGCTAGCACATACGTAGTAAGTAGTGAAATATATAGTTTTCAAATGTTATTGAAACAGGAGAGCAGAAAATAATAGAAAAAACCTTATATCTTTCAAAGCCAAAGTTAGGCTTTGCACATAAGTGTTAAATAGTGAAAAATATAGAGTTTGCAAATGTTCTTTAAACAGGAGTGTAGAAAATGATAGAAGAAAAATGTTTTTTTTGTGATTAACGTCCGACTATTGTGCACACTTGGGCTAATGCAGACGATAAAAAAAAAATGTTTTAAAAATATGTCGTGTTAGGCTTTGAACATACACGTTAAATAGTACAAAATATAGAGTTTGCAAATGTTCTTTAAACAGGAGAGGAGAAAATGATAGAAAAAAATGTTAATAACATACGCCGTGTTAGGCTTTACATACATACAAGTTAAAAAGTAAAATACAGAGTTTGCAAATGTTCTTTAAACAGGAGAATAGAAAATGATAGAAACAAATTAATGTTTTCAAAATATTGCGTGTTAGAGTTTGCAGATATGTAGTAGCCTAAACTGTAAAATATATAGTTTACAAATGTTCTTTAAACAGGTTAGTAGTATGATAGACAAAATATGCCGAGTTAAGGGTAGCACATACGTAGTAAGTAGTAAAATATATATATAGTTTGCAAATGTTATTTAAACAGGAGAATAGAAAATAATAGAAAGTTTTTTCAAAATATACGGTGTTAGGCTTTGCACATAAGTGTTAAATAGTGAAAAATATATAGCTTGCAAATGTTCTTTAAACAGGAGAGTAGAAAATGATAAAAGAAAAAAATGTTTTAAGGGTTTTTTTCTGTTAGGTTTTACACTTGTGAGTAAGTAGGAATTTTTGGTTTTTATTAAAATAAAACTTTAATACGGAATTTTATTATTGTTTATTATTACACATTTGTCATTGTTTATGTATATAAAAACAATACGCTACGTTCCGAAAGTGTGTGGATCAAATCTTATTCTCAAATGCCTGACTTAAACTAGAACATACCTACATGCATGCCTAGGCTTATGGTAGAATAGTAAAAATTACTAACACTCCGGGCTGATGTCCTGAACAGTAAGGAAAATAAAAACCAAGACTTGTGGTCACTGGAACTACAAGTCAGGAAATAAACGAAACAGCTGACGAATACAGTATGAAAGCAAGAATGTGTGCTGGTCAAAAGCAATCAATTTACTAACTTCGTACAGAGGTTACAAATACGAGGAAAGTAATGTTTGCCTTTCTAACTGGTGTCACAAAATTCTGATAAAAATCAAGTTCTGATTTGAGATGTGTACCTCTATGTTTGACAAAAAATTTATTGATATCCAATTATAACTGACTTTGATTAAGTAGGCTGAATTTTAATTTTTAGAATCCTTCATAAACAGATTTGAATGGAGAGGTAATGCGACCCACGTTTTCAATAGAACTGTCAGAAAAATTATAGAAAAATTATTTTTTTAATTAAAAAAATGATAACGAGAGATGGAAAAACCATATTTAGACCTATATGCCAAATATTAATGTGCACAAATTAGTTTTTTTTCTGAAATTTTGGAATTGAAAAAACAAAAATGAAGCCAACGCCAGTCGTCGAATACAGTTTCTAAAGTTGACTGCGATAGAGAAATGAGATTTTCATAAAAGTGTAAGAAATAAGTTACAATTTTATAGACTGAATAAGGCCGATATTTTGAAACGGTTTCATTGGATAACGAACTTGCCTACACCAAAATCAATTTACGATCGAATCAAATCGGTCCAAAATTTCAAAAGTGCTCACAAAAATACATTTTATGATTGCGAGAGTTACTGCAATGGAATTGAATACCTCATTTTCCATTTGGAATGCCTTAGTTACGAGAAAATGTAATGTTGAGTTAAAAGGGAAAAAATATCCCTCCCCTCGAACACTGCCTCAGTTTCACAGATGTCCGATATCTTTAAAGGCAATTTCTTCGCAATCAAGCTCCTTAAAAAGTCTTCACCACTTCTATACCCAAAGTGGTGGGGGGTGGTTTTAAATTGCGTAAAACACGAATAAAACCAAAAGTATTCGTTCTTTCCGGAAAGAAAAATTGCTAAACTTTCACAAAAGGTACTTAAACTTGAATAATTCTAAGATTGTAATTCTGTGTAATGGCTACTTTACAGGTATTTTATGAATGACTGAGTGAAATAGGGTTACTATTACACTGCGACCTTTGTAAATGTTTTATGCCTCTTTTCTATATTACTGAGAGGCTCAGTTATGGCGCCTTTTCCAGTCCTAGTCTAAGGATTTGGAGAGGATTCAAGATGGATAGCTCCCTCCACTTCTAACTGCTGACTTTGCAGTTCCTTGCTTGTTTTATTAATTCCCTTTCAATTTTTCTATCTCTTTATCCTCATTACGGATGGCCAACTTTTTTAAAGTGCGGTGAGATAATTTTATATTATTATTTATGGGAACACCCAAAAGTAGCTAAGGAAATGAGGTCCGCCCATACAGAGCCGCACATGCATGGGTAACGCTAAAATACACTGCGAGGTCGCCAAATCTCCCAGAGCTCCGTTTTGATACACCATTAGGCCTGTGTTACTCACTCCATCAACATGGAGAGTTACACCCTAGAGTTAACCGAGCTTTGTAGTGTGTGTGTGTGTGTGTGTGTTGTGTTGAGTAGGAGTAGGAGCTACGGTACGGATGAGTAGGAGCTAGAGGTACGGTGGATCGCTAAAACAATCAGATGCCTCCGCCGGACTGATATAAAATGATATAAAAAGATGTTTCTTTTTTTATTATCAGACCTATTTCATTTTATTCAAATGAGCTATGTTCGCTTGTCGCCAACACGGTAAGACTCAGATTCAGGACCATGAAATAAGCACCGATCCTGATCCCTAGATAATTTTTTGAGGTGACGTTAAAAATAATACATATACTTTTAGTTCTCTAGTCAGGCCTGGCGCTTTGTTTTACGAGAGAAGACAGAAACTTTCAATAGCACAAGTAACATGTAAAAAAGCGAAACGCCTGCCGTATAGAAATTTTTAATATTTTAAAGTGAATTTAAGTCTACCAGTGAGTCGAAACTTTTTAGTGCGTTCGTGGCTTAGTAATATGATTTAGTCTACTGCTTAAGAAACCAAAGGACGTGTGTTCTAAATCCGCTACTGAACTTACCTCATGTTGCTTAGCTCAAAATTAAGTATATATAAATAGGTTTAATAACAAATATTTAAATTGTAATGAACACCATTATACTACGTACCCGACCCATCTAACGTAAAATTGTTTAGACTATTTAAAGTTAAATATACCTTGCACATTGTATATAAATAACTATTTTTTAATTATTAAGGATTGCCGTTGTACAACATGCCTGGGCCACCAATTAATTGGACTGAAGTTGCAACTTTTTTTGTTTTTAATGTCCATTTTCTGATCCCGGTTCCGGGCTTAACCGTGACAGCTGCTTATTTTCCATTGCAAATGCTCTTAAAAGAGTACAAACAAAACTAGAACGTTGAAGTAATTTTCGATAACTTTAAAATTAACTTTCAATATCTTTATTACTAACGTCGAGCGAATTAAATAATCAACATCAAAGCTATTGTTTTATAAGTGTATTAGTGTAGATGGGGTGCGGTAGGGGAGGGGGTAGAGACAAAGTACAAAATTTGTAGACGGTGAACCTTCTCGAGTGTTTGTTAAGCTGTCGCTCTTCTCTGCCTCTCGTCTTCAAGTACTGTTTGTTGTTCGCATTTAAATATGTTTGTTCAGCCATTTGCGTTAACGCGCTAGGCCTACGTCTTTGCTAAACAATTCTTGGTGGCGTTCACCGAGTCGATAACTAGTTTTGCTTGGAGAAAGTATAGAGATGGGAAGAAATAGTGACGTGACGGCATTTAGTGCTCTTATCAGAAACCGTCAGACAATTTTGGAAAATTGTGCGTATGTTTTCGTACTATAATGTGCTACAAGAAAAACGATTTTGCAACAAATTGATCTTGAGGGGGCTTATATCTGTTTTTAGGTCCCCTGATTCTAAAAAAACGTAGTTTTATCCAAATCCAGCTTGTCTGTGTAAATCTATAAACATTGCCGGATCTCTTGATTAAGAAAAAAAATGTTTCGACCAATTACAGGTTCTCTATACACATACGCACACACGCTAGCGCGCGCACACACACACACACACACACACACACACAAAAAAAAAATCTATTATTGATCTAAAACTAAAAATCACATATCATGTTGGTTCTTCCATTTTTATTTCAATTACGATAATTTGTTCGAAAACACGTCAAATTAACATAGTTTTTAACAATAACATGAAACTTATTATAGTCTATCAGCTGTTCAATGAAATCATCTGATCGTTACGAATTAATGCAAAACAACTGATCTTTTAATATAACTATCAAATTAAATTAAAGATTCATTTCACATACTTAAATCGGCCAAATTGCTTTGGAGTTTCCGTAGTGTATTGGTTATCGCATGAGCTTCACACGTCCAAGGTGTTCGGTTCGATCCCGATGGAAAAACAGAAAATTTTAATTATAATTAATTTAGTATGAGACTTGCGACTCGCAAAATATACTGTTATATATCCTATCAATATAAACATGTTCCTCGCATCACCCGTCCCGCAAAATCCAACATCAAAACCATCCCTAAAATACGATACATATTAAACCGTAGTTTCGACAAATTTCATCTAGTTTGTGTAAATCTATAAAAATTCTGAAGATCATGATTTAAAAAATCGACAACTTTCAGTTTATCTATGTAGGCCCTATTTCTATGAAAACTGTCAGGTCCTCTGATTCAAACGACCTACTTTCGACTAGCTTGCCTGTATATATCCATGAACATTTTAGGTCCCTTGATTAAAAATAGTGTTCACCAATTTCAGTTTGTTTACATTAAATCTATGAAAATTATCATGTCTCCTGATTTCAAAAAACGCAGTTTCGATCAACTTCAGTTTGTCTGTGTGTATACTTATAAAACAATTTCAGGACCCCTGATTCTACAGAAAGTAGTTTCGAAAAAGTAGTTCAATTTTCTGAGAAAATTTTCAGATTCTTTGATTCCAAAAATAAACCTAGTCTAGAAATTGTTAACAACCACTCAGAATATGATTCAGAGATAACGATCGGTGCTCATTTCAAAGTCACAATTCTTGATCCTACTATAAGAGATCTTATTTTCCAATGGAAAAGTACAACTGCAATAACACTGTCCGTTTTATATAGAATAACATTTTACGGTTTACGAAAAACAAAAAAACTCAATATAAGTTTAAAGCAATGATAATGCAATGACATTGTATTCATAATAAGTACTTTTAAAATTTAGAAAAACTACCGTATATTAAGAAAAAACATTTTTTTTAACAATTCAATTTAAATATCAAAAAGCTTACCATAAGGAAAATATTTACTGTAAAAACTGAACGTACAAAAACAGGAAAACCAGGACAAACAACAGTACGAAAGCTGTAAAGTTTTAATAACAATAAAGTCCAGGGTCAGTTTTTTCTTAACAAGAAAGGACTCTCGGCTCTCCAACATTGGAGGGTATAAGAGGGAAATCCAATTTAGTAGTACAAGTTTTTTACCTGTTAAAATAGCAAAGAAAGAGGGAATTTTCTTAGGGACAAACCTAAGCGTGGACAGTGGATTTTATTAAATTTAATAATATTGTTGGAAGAAAATCACTTCTATGATTAAATTCCTACACTGTACTAGTCAGGACGGCAATGGTTATATAAAGGGTGTTCCACGAGTTAAACAGCATACCTCGTGTATTTCTCTCATGAAAATAACCGCGCAAAAGGTGTTTCACTGACATAATGGAAACAAATTTGCAAAAACGTTTAACGACCATAATCAGTATTAAAATCTGAAATTTCAAATTGCACTGAAAAATTGCACTGATCATAGTGAAATTAAATTCCTAAATTGCAACGAATTCAGAAATAAAAACACTAATTTATACAGTTTTTAACGCTGATTACGACGGTGAAATCCGATTTTTGAAAACACTGGCCAATACAAATAATTGGTTTTAAAAAACTTGAAATGGCCGCCATTTTGGAACTGTTTAACGAATTTAGCTGTTAAACGAACTTGTTGAAACTATTACCAAAATTGATTTTCTTATCAAGTGTGAATCAAATCGTATTAAATTTGGAAACGTGTGCTAATATATATTTTAGCATTTGTTTGGGAAAATGAGCTCTTGCAGCAGCCATCATGGTAAGATTCGGGACCTTGAAATGAGCGCTGATTTTAACCTCTAGATCAAATGTTGTCCTATAGATTCCTAACCTCGAAGTGTGTGTGTGTGTGTGTGTGTGCGCGCGCGCGCGCGCGTGTGTATCTGTTTTAGCATTTTTGTTTTTCAATTTCGAATCTCTGAATTGCCGCCTAGGTGGCCTAGTTGACAGCGTACTGGGCTTTCACCCCGAGGACCAGGGTTCGATTCCCGGCCAGGGCTTGGCATTTTCATACGCTATAAATCATTCCATCGTCTGCATTAGCCCAAGTATGCACAATAGTAGGACGTTAACAAAAAAAAAAAAAAAAATTGAATCTCTGAAGAAGTTATACTGAGAGAGGTACTGCGCTTATTTAAAGGTTATGGGTATGGGACTTACCATAATGGCTTCGGTTTACAGCCAAGTAGAAATCTGTTAATAACGAACGCAAAATATGCAATTTGTATTTATTTCATAAAAATATATGCGTGAATATAAAAACTTTTGAAACGCAAAATAATGAAATCTTTACAAGATAAACGCAATTACATTAAACGAATTAAGTTTAAAATTCCGACCTTCCTTTCTCACTTTTAAGCAAAATTTTACTGAATCAACTTCCATCAGCGAAAACGACGTTTTAAGTTACTTTAAAAACAAGAGAAAAAACAAATCCATTTTATATAATCTTACGTAATTTTGTTTTGTCCTGTTTTTTTCTGTCAAACGTATGATAATTCTAAATTGTTAAATGATTCAATCGTAACTATAATCTCTTTAGAATTAATACACACAGAGCGAATATTCAGTCAGCATCTGTTAATATAATAGAATTAAAAAATTTTCACTTCGAAGAATCTTTCGACCTTGTGTGTGTTGTTAACCAGTTGACAATACGAATTACTCCGCTCTTTGTTTAGTTAAAATTATTTTAGATACCTCATTTTAAAGGTCAGTTTTTATTATTATTATTTTTTTTTAATATATTCTGCTTTTACAGATACAGCAAAGATCTACAAAAGCGAAAAATTTCAGTTACTAAACCAAAAATAAAAATCATCCATCCTATTTCCTCTTCCTTTTTTTACTTCAATTACGATAATTTGTTCGAAAACACGACAAATTAATGTAGCTAGTTTTGTAACAACATGACCCGAAACTTGTTATTCAACCTGACAGCTGTTGAATGAAATCAGCTGATCTTTACGAATTAATACAAAACAACTGATCTTTTAATGTAAATACAAATTTAAATTAACGATTTATTTCATAAATAGCTGTTACCCGCTGCTTTGCCTGCAATAATAATGTGGGCAATAAAATTTATATTCGATTTTCAAAATCAGAATAGGTTCATTTCATTTTAATATATTTCTATATACAATATTATAGGGTTTATGGTTTTCGGCCAAGAAAAATAAATTTTTGCTACTAGATACTCTAAAACAGGGTCTTGTCATATTTTAATAAAATCAGTATTATTAAATAGTCACTATTATTCAATTAAACTGGAATAGTATTGTGTTTACCCCAGGTACCTAAACCGTGTTCATACCAAATTTATTCTCAATTGGTCCAGTAGTTAAAGTGTGATTGAATAACAAACAAATAAACAAAAGCAAACTTTCAGAAATATAATATGACTAGCTGTTACCCGTTGCGGCTTTGCCTGCAATTATAATGTAGGCAATAAAATTTATAGTCGATTTTCAAAATCAGAATAGGTTATTTTATTTTAATATATTTCTATATACAATATTATATGATTTATGGTTTTCGGCCAAAACATAAAAATTTTTACTACTCGATACTCTAAAAAAGGGTCTGTCATATTTTAATAAAATACAGTATTATTAAAAAGTCACTATTATACAATTAAACAGGAATAGTATTGTGTTTATCTCAGATACCTAAAGCGTGTTCACACCAAATTTAATCTCATTTGGTCCAGTAGTTAAAGTGTGATTGAATAAGAAACAAATAAACAAAAAACAAAATGTCAGAAATATAATATGATTAGCTATTACTCGTCACGGCTTTTCCCGCAATCATAATATACATTAAAGATCACGCATCACCGTGTTCGGACCAACAACCGTGTTCGTTAGGTTATGGTGAATTTATTTTTTAATATACAGGTTTTTTTAACGCATCACTGTGTTAGTTAAGTTATGGAATACTCCTTAAAAATAATTTAGGTTTTTTCCTCCATCACCATATTAGGCCAAACAACCGTGTCAGTTAGGTTTGGAGTACTCTTTTTAAAATAATTAATCAAGGTTTTTTTAATGTATCACCGTGTTAGGTCTAACAAATACGTTAGTTAGCTTATGGAGTATTCCTTAAAAAAAAATATAAAGATTTTTCATGCACCACCATGTTAGGCCAAACAACCGTGTCAGTTAAGTTTGGAGTATTCTTTAAAAAAATAAAGGTTTTTTTCACACATCACCATGATAGGCCCAACAACCATGTCAGATAGGATATGTAGTATTCTTTAAAAAATATAAAGGTTCTTTTCACGCATCAACGTGTTACGCCTAATAATCTTGTTAGTTAGGTTATGGAGTACTCTTTAATAAACGTTTTTTCATACATCATCGTATTAGGCACAACAACCGTGTCAGTTAGGTTATGAGTACGCTTTTAAAAAAATAAAAAAAGGTTTTTTTAAAGGATCACCGTGTTAGGCCTAACAAACATGTTAGTTAGCTTATGGAGTATTATTTAAAAAAAAATATAAAGTTTTTTTCACGCATCGCCATGTTAGGCCTAACAACCGTGTCAGTTAAAGTTTTAAGTACTCTTTAAAAAAATAAAGTTTTTTTTTCACACATCACCGTGATAGGCCCAACAACCGTGTCAGTTAGGATATGTAGTACTCTTTAAAAAATATAATGGTTTTTCACACGTTACCGTGTTAAGCCTAACAACCGTGTCAATTAGGTTATGTAATATTCTTAAAAAAAAAGGGTTTTTTCACACATCACCATGATAGGCCCAACAACCATCTCAGTTAGAATATGTAGTATTCTTTAAAAAAATATAAAAATTTTTTAAAAAATATAAAAAAAAACAGTGTCAGTCAGGATACGTAGTATTCCTTAAAAAATATAAACGTTTTTTCACACATCACCGTGTTAGGCCTAACAACTGTGTCTGTTAGTATATGTAGTATTCTTTAAAAAAATATAAAGGTTTTTCTACGCACCACCGTGTGAGGCCTAACAACCGTGTCAGTTAGGATATGTAGCCTAATATTCTTTAAAAAAATACAAATGTTTTTTCATGCATCACCGTGTCAGTTAGGATATGTAGTATTCTTTAAAAAAATATAAAGGTTTTATCACACATCACCGTGTTAGGCCTAACAACCTTGTCTGTTAGTACATGTGGTATTCTTTAAAAAAATATAAAGGTTCTTTTACTCACCACCGCGTCAGGCCTAACAACCGTGTCAGTTAGGATATGTAGCCTAGTATTCTTTAAAAAAATATAAAGGTTTTTCACGCATCACCGTGTTAGGCCTAACAACCGTGTCAGTTAGGTTAAGCAGTATTCTTTTAAAAAATGGGTTTCGTATCACCCAAAACCCGTGTTAGACGTATTTTTATTGTTTTGCCGATCTACAACACGTTACCGATTTTCGCCGGTAGCAATTTTCAGGTTATGTTTTTCACTTTTATTTTCGATTTTTATCGTACTTCTCGTACTTTCATATTTTAGATTCTTGCTTTTGGGCACATAATAAAGCATTTTAGTAACAAAAATATCGAAAAATCCAAGATATGCTACACTGCATATTTAACATTTCTTCATATAATGTAATTACACAAATATATATACTATCTTACAATTGGCACTCTGCGTAGGGATTTTTTTACATTTAATATTGCAAATTGAACACAAAGTAACAAATTAAAGTCAGTTTTGAAAAAATTTCAACTAAAATAATTGAAAATGTTACATTAAAAGCAATAATTTTGCAATAATTTTGCAATAAATAAAACACAGATGAAGATTTGTAAAATGGGATTAGATCTATTTCTATCTCAGGTGCCTAAATCTCATGTCCAGTAATTAAACCTAACTATAGTTAACACAGGTCACAAACCTAAAGACAAATAATTATTTTGGGCTGGGTAAGTATTATAATGACGTTTTTTAAAAAGAGGGTAGGCCTATGTTTATCTTAGAAACTTATACCATATTCGTACTAAATTTCATCTCAGTTAGTCCAGTGGTTAAAGCGTGATTGAATAACAAACAAACACACAAACTTTCAGAAATATAATATGACTCGTTGCGGCTTTGCCTGCAATTATAATGTAAAATTTATAATAGACTAGCTGTTACCCGTTGCGGCTTTGCCTGCAATTATAATGTAGGCAATAAAATGTATAGTCAATTTTCAAAATCAGAATAGGTCTGTTCATTTTAATATATTGCTATATACAATATTATATGATTTATGGTTTTCGGCAAAGACATAAATTTTTGCTACTCGATACGCTAAAACAGGGTCATGTCATATTTTAATAAAATACAGTATTATTAAAAAGTCATTATTATACAATTAAACTGGAATAGTATTGTGTTTATCCCAGATACGTAAAACGTGTTCACACCAAATGTAATCTGATTTGGTCCAGTAGTTAAAGTTTATTTGAATAACAAACAAATAAACAAAAACAAACTTTCAGAAATATAATATGATTAGCTGTTACCCGTCACGGCTTTTCCCGCAATCATAATATACATTAAAGATCATGCATTACCGTGTTAGGACCAACAACCGTGTTAGTTAAGTTTTGGAGTACTCTTTAAAAAAAAATATTTTTTTTCCTCCATCACCGTTTAACCCAACAACCGTGTCAGTTAGGTTTGGAGTACTCTTTTTAAAAAAATAAATAAAGGTTTTTTTTAATGTTTCACCGTGTTAGGCCTAACAACCATATTAGTTTGCTAATGGAGTATTCTGTAAAAAAATATAAAGATTTTTCACGCATCACTATGTCAGGATATGTAGCCTAGTATTTTTTAAAAAAATATAAAGGTTTTTTGATGCATCACCGTGATAGGTCCAACAACCGTGTCAGGATATGTAGTACTCTTTAAAAAAAAATGTAAAGGTTTTTTCATGCATCACCGTGTTAGTTAAGTTATGGAGTACTCTTTAAAAAAAATATAAAGTTTTTTCCATGCATAACCGTATTAGGCCCAACAACCGTGTCAGTTAGGTTATGGAGTACTCTTTTGAAAAAAATAAATAAAGGTTCTTTTAATGCATCACCGTGTTAGGCCTAACAACTATGTTAGTTAGCTTATGGAGTATTCCTTAAAAAAATATAAAAATTTATCACGCATGACTATGTTAGGCCTGACAACCGTGTCAGTTAAGGTTTGGATACTCTTTAAAAAAAATAAAGGTTTTTTTCACACATCACAATGATAGGCCCAACAATCATATCAGTTAGGATATGTAGTATTCTTTAAAAAAATATAAAAGTTTTTTTACACATCACCGTGTTAGGCCTAATAACCGTGTCAGTTAATATACTTAGTATTCTTTTAAAAATTTTAAAGGTTTTTTCAAACATCACCGTGATAGGCCTAACAACCGTGTCAGTTAGGATATGCAGTATTCTTTAAAAAAATATAAAGGTTTTTTTACGCATCACCGTGTTTGGCCTAACAACCGTGACAGTTAGGATATGTAGCCAAATAATGTTTAAAAAAATATGAAGGTTTTTTCACGCATCACCGTGTTAGTTAAGTTATGGAGTACTCTTTAAAAAAAATATAAAGTTTTATTTCATGCTTAACCGTATTAGGCCCAACAACCGTGTCAGTTAGGTTATGGAGTACTCTTTTGAAAAAAATAAATAAAGGTTCTTTTAATGCATCACCGTGTTAGGCCTAACAACTATGTTAGTTAGCTTATGGAGTATTCTTTAAAAAAAATATAAAGATTTATCACGCATCACTAAGTTAGGCCTGACAACCGTGTCAGTTAAGGTTTAGAAACTCTTTAAAAAAATAAAGGTTTTTTTCACACATAACAATGATAGGCCCAACAATCATATCAGTTAGGATATGTAGTATTCTTTAAAAAAATATAAAAGTTTTTTTACACATCACAGTGTTAGGCCTAATAACCATGTCAGTTAATATACTTAGTATTCTTTAAAAAAATTTAAAGGTTTTTTCACACATCACCGTGATAGGCTAAGAACCGTGTCAGTTAGGATATGCAGTATTCTTTTAAAAAATGGGTTTCCTATCACCCAAACCCGTGTTAGAAGTATTTTTATTATTTTACTGATCTGTAGATCAGTAAAACAATAAAAATACGTCTAAAATCAGTACAACACGGTACCGATTTTCGCCGGTAGCAATTTTGAGGTTATGTTGGTCACTTTTATTTTCGATTTTTATCGTACTTCTCCTGCTTTCATATTTTGGATTTTTGCTTTTGGGCACATAATAAAGCATTTTAGTAAGAAAAATATCGAAAACTCCAATAGATGCTGCACTGCATATTTACCATTTTTTCATATAATGTAATTACACAAATATATATATACAACCTTATAATTAAAGTATCCTAATAAAATTGTATAGGCTATAATATATATATTCTGCACTGTGCTTTAAAAATATGAATAGTCTTAAATGAAAAATACCATATTGTGATTATTAGATGAAAATGTAACATTAAAAACAATAATTTTGCAATAAATAAAGCATAGATTAAGATTTGTAAAATGGGATTAGATCCATGTCCATCTCAGGTGCCTAAATCTCATGTTCAGTAAACAGTAATTAAACCTAACTATAGTTAACAGATGTTACAAAACTAAAAACTGATAATTATTTTGGGCTGGGTAAGTAGTATAATGACGTTTTGTAAAACGGGATTAGGCCTATATGTATCTGTGATACTTAAACCATATACGTACCAAGTTTCATCTCAATTGGTCTAGTGGTTAAAGCGTGATTGAATAACAAACAAACAAACAAACAAACACACAAACTTTCAGGAATATAATATGAATTAGATTTCCAAAATCAGAATACCTTCATTTCATTTTAATATATTTCTATATACAATATTATTGGATTTCTGGTTTTTGGCCAAGACATATAAATTTTTGCTACTCGATACTGTAAAACAGGTTCCTGTCATATTTTAATAAAATACAGTATTATTAAAAAGTCACTATTATACAATTAAACTGGAATAGTATTGTTTTTATCTCAGATACCTAAAGCGTGTTCATACCAAATTTAATCTCAATTGGTCCAGTAGTTAAAGTGTGATTGAATTACAAACAAATAAACAAAAACAAACTTTCAGAAATATAATATGATTAGCTGCTACCCGTCACGGCTTTGCCCGCAATTATAATATACATTAAAGATTACGCATCACCGTGTTCGGACCAACAACCGTGTCAGTTAGGTTATGGTGAATTTCTTTTTTTAAATAAAGGTTATTCTAACGCATCACCGTGTTAGTTAATTTATGGAGTACTCTTTAAAAACATTTTTTTCCTGCATCACTTTATTAGGCCCAACAACCGTGTCAGTTAGGTTTGGAGTACTCTTTAAAAAAAAATAAATAAAGGTTTTTTTTAATGCATCACCGTGTTAGGCCTAACAACCATGTTAGTTAGCTTATAGAGTATTCTTTAAAAAAAAATATAAAGTTTTTCTCACGCATCATCATGTTAAGCCTAACAACCGTGTCAGTTCAGGTTTTGAGTACTCTTAAAAAAAAATAAAGATTTTTTTCACACATCACCTTGATAGGCCCAACAACCGTGTCAGTTAAGATATGTGGTATTCCTTAAAAAAATATAAAGATTTTTCATGCATCACCGAGTTAGTCCTAACAACCGTGTCAGTTAAGTTTATTAGTATTCTTTTTTTAAAAAAAGGTTTTTTTCACACTTCACGGTGATAGGCCCAACATCCGTGTCAGTTAGGATATGTAATATTATTTAAAAATATATAGAAGTTTTTTACGCATAACAACTGTGTCAGTTAGAATATGTAGTAGTCTTTAAAAAAATATAAAGGTTTTTTCACGTATCACCGTGTTAGGCCTAACAACCGTGTTAGTTAAGTTCCATAAAAAATATAAAGGTTTTTTGTTAGAGTACTCTTTAAAAAAAATATAAAGGTTTTTTCATGCATCACCGTATTAGGCCCAACAACCGTGTCAATTAGGTTATGAGCACTCTTTTAAAAAAATAAATAAAGGTTTTTTTAATGGATCACTGTGTTAGGCCTAACAACCATGTTAGTTAGCTTATGGAGTATTCTTTAAAAAAATATATACATTTTTTTGCACACATTACTGTGATAGGCCCAACATCCGTGTCAGTTAGGTTATGTAGTATTCTTTAAAAAAATATGAAGGTTTTTTCAACCATCACCGTGTTAGGCCTAACAACCGTGTCAGTATTCTTTTAAAAAATGGGTTTCTTATTACACAAAAACCGTGTTAGACATATTTTTCTAGTTTTACCGATCTACAACACGTTACCGATTTTCGCCGGTAGCAATTTTGAGGTTATGTGAAATCAGATCTGTGATTCGTTTTCTGAATGCTAGGAAAGTGAAACCAATTGAAATTTATCGGCAAATTTGCGAAGTTTACGGACAAAATGCGATGAGTGATTCAATGGTGAGAAGATGGGTCCGACAGTTCAATCAAGGACGTAGTGAAGTGCACGATGAAGAACGCAGTGGGCGTCCATCTTTGGTTATAGAAGAACTGGTTCACGCGATTGATGACAAGTTCCAGGAAAACCGCAAGTTTACAATTAGTGCTCTCGCTATGGAATTTCCCCAAATCTCACGATCACTAATTCATGAAATTGTTACCGAAAAACTGAAATTTCGTAAACTTTGCTCACGTTGGGTACCAAAGATTCTTACTGAGCAACATAAAACAAACCGGATGGGTAGTGCACTTCAGTTTTTGACCCGTTATGATGAAGGCGGCGAAGAATTTCTGACAAAGATAGTCACAAGAGATGAAACTTGGGTTCCTTATGACATCCCTGAAAGTAAGCGGCAATCAATAGAATGGAGGCACACTTCATCCCCAGCGAAGGTTAAGCCGAAACGAATCTTGACACCTCGAAAAATGATGTGCACAGTGTTCTGGGACTGGAAAATCATCTTACTCATTGATTTCTTACCGCGTGCTCAAACAGTCAAAGTAGATGTTTATTGCGAAACACTTAAGAAATTGCGCCGCGCAATACAGAATAAACGCCGAGGATTGCTGTCAAAAGGTGTTGTTTTTCTTCACGACAACGCACGACCACACACTGCAAATGTAACGAAAAACCTCCTACAGGGATTTGGCTGGGACGTACCGTTGCTGGGACCTCCGTACAGCCCTGACCTCGCTCCTAGCGACTTTCATCTGTTCTTACATCTCAAGTCTTTCCTTGGCGGCCAACACTTCAACAAAGACGAAGAGCTGAAAGAAAATGTTTCCAACTGGTTGAAGACACAGGCGGCAAACTTCTATGAAGAAGGTATACAAAAACTTGTGCCACGCTATGAAAAATGCCTACAAAATTTCGGCAGTTATGTGGAAAAGTAGTTTAAGAGTTGTAGAATTTTGTGCAATAAATAATTTTTCTGTATCTTTACACAATTTAATTTTATTATCAAACGGAACTTACATTCTGGATGTACCTCGTATAATACAGACAATAAAATTTGTAGTCGATTTTCAAAATCAGAATAGGTTCATTTCATTTTTATATATCTCTATATACAATACTATACGATTTATGGTATTCGGCCAAGCCGTATACATTTTTGCTACTCGTTACTCTAAAACAGGGTTCTGTCATATTTTTATAAAATACAGTATTATTAAAAAGTCACTATTATACAATTAAACTGGAATAGTTTTGTGTTTATTTCAGGTACCTAAACCGTGTTCATACCAAATTTAATCTCAATTGGTCCAGTAGTTAAGTGTGATTAAATAACCTTAATCACACTTTTGTTTTAACCTTAAAAAAATAAACAAAAACAAACTTTCAGAAATATAATATGATTGGCTGCTACCCGTCACGGCTTTGCCCGCAATCATAATATACATTAAAGATCACGCATCAACGTGTTAGGACCAACAACCGGGTCAGTTAGGTTATGGTGAATTTCATTTTAATAAAGATTTTTTTAACGTATCACCGTGTTAGTTGAGTTATGGAGTACTCTTAAAAAAATAAAGGTTTTTTTCAGACACGTTATGATGTCAGTTAGCCCCAACAACATGTCAGTTAGGATATGTAGTATTCTTTAAAAAAATATAAAGATTTTTTCACACATCACAGTGTTAGGCCTAACAACCGTGTCAGTTAGGATATGTGGTATTCTTTAAAAAAAATATAAAGGTTTTTTACGCACCACCGTTCAGTTAGGATATGTAGCCCAGTACTCTTTAAAAAAATATTAAGGTTTTTTCACGCATCATCGTGATAGGCCCAACAACCTAATCACTCTGTTACGACTCTGTTAGTTAAGTTATGGAGTACTCTTTAAAAAAAATGTAAAGGTTTTTTTCATGCATCACATTATTAGGCCCAACAACCGTGTCAGTTAGGTTATTAGTAGGGGCCTGCTCTTTAAAAAAAAAATTAATAAAAGTTTCTTTAATGCATCACCGTGTTAGGCCTAACAACCATGTTAGTTAGCTTATGAAGTATTCTTTAAAAAAATATAAAGTATTTTTCACGCATTACCATGTTAAGCCTAACAACCGTGTCATTTAAGGTTTTCAGTACTCTTTAAAAAAAATAATTTGTTTCACACATTACCGTGATAGGCCCAACAACGGTGTCAGTTAGGATATGTAATATTCTTTAAAAAAAATATACAGGTTTTTTCACGTATCACCGTGTTAGGCCTAGCAATCGTGTCAGTTTTGTTATGCAGTATTCTTTTAAAAAATGGGTTTCTTATCACCCAAAACCCTTGTTAGACATATTTTTATTGTTTTACCGATCTACAACACGTTACCGATTTTCGCCGGGTAGCAATTTTGAGGTTATGTTAGTCACTTTTATTTTCGATTTTTATCGTACTTTCATATTTTGGATTCTTGCTTTTGGACACATAATAAAACATTTTAGTAACAAAAATATCGAAAAATCCAGGATATGCTACACTGCATATTTACCATTTTTTCATATAACGTAATTACACAAATATATATACCACCTTACAATTGGCACTCTGCGTAGGGATTTTTTTACATTTAATTTTGAAAATTCAACACAAAGAAAAAATTATAGTCAGTTTTGAAAAAAATTCCAAGTAAAATAATTGAAAATGTTACATTAAAAGCAACAATTTTGCAAAAAATAAAACACAGATTAGGATTCTTAAAATAAGATTGAATCTATGTACATCTCAGGTACCTAAATCTCAGGTCCAGTAAATAACTACAGTTAACACATGCCACAAAACTAAAAACTAATAATTATTTTGGCCTGGGTAAGTAGTATAATGTCGTTTTGTAAAACGGGAAAAGGCCTATGTTTATCTCAGCTACCTAAACCATTTTCGTACCAAATTTCATCTCAATTAGTCCAATGGTTAAAGCGTGATTGAATAACAAACAAACAAACCAACACACAAACTTTCAGAAATATAATATAAACTAGCTGTTACCCGTTGCAGCTTTGCCTGCAATTATAATGTAGGCTATAAAATTTACAGTCGGTTTCAAAATCACAATAGGTCATTTCATTTTAACATATTTCAATATAAAATATTATACGATTTATGGTTTTCGGCTAAGAAATATAAAGTTTTGCTACTCGATACTCTAAAAAAGAGTCCTGTCATATTTTAATAAAATACAGAATTATTAAAAAGTCACTATTATATAATTAAACTGGAATAGAATTGTGTTTATCTCAGACTACCTGTTACCCGTCGCGGCTTTGCCTGCAATTATAATATAGGCAATAAAATATATAGTCGATTTTCAAAATCAGAATAAGTCATTTCATTTTAATATATTTCTATTTACAATATTATACGATTTATGGTTTTCGGGAAAGAAATATACATTTTTGCTACTCGATACTCTAAAACAGGGTCCTGTCATATTTTAAGAAAATACAGTATTATTAAAAAGTCACTATTATACAATTAAACTGGAATAGTATTGTGTTTATCTCAGGTACCTAAAACGTGTTCATACCATTTAATGTCAATTGGTCCAGTAGTTAAAGTGTGGTTGAATAACACAACAAATAAACAAAAACAAACTTTCAGAAATATAATATGATTACCTCTTACCCGTCACGGCTTTTCCCGCAATCGTAATATACATTAAAGATCACGCATGACCGTGTTAGGACCAACAACCGTGTCAGTTAGGTTATGGTGTATTTCTTTTTTAAAATAAAGGTTTTTTAACGCACCACTGTATTAGATAAGTTATGGAGTACTCTTTAAAAAAAATTAAGGCTTTTTCCTGCATCACCGTATTAGTCCCAACAACCGTGTCAGTTAGGTTCTGAGTACTCTTTTTTAAAAAATAAATAAAGGTTTTTTTAATGCATCACCGCGTTAGGCCTAACAACCATGTTAGTTAACTTATGCAGTATTTAAAAAAAAAAATATAAAGATTTTTCACCCATCACCATGGCCTAACAAACGTATCAGTTAAGGTTTGGAGTACTCTTTAAAAAAAATAACGGTTTTTTCACGCATCACCATGTTAGACTTAACAACCGTGTCAGTTAAGGTTTGAAGTACTCTTTAACAAAATAACGGTTTTTTCACACATCGCCATGATAGGCCCAACAACCATGTCAGTTAGGATATGTGGTATACTTTAAAAAAAATATAAAGGTTTTTTTCACGCATCACCTTGTTAGGCCTAACTACCGTGTCAGTTAGGATATGTAGAATTCTTAAAAAAAAAATTTAAAGGTTTGTTCACACATTATCGTGATAGGCCCAACAACCGTGTCGGGATATGTAGTATTCTTTAAAAAAATATAAAGGTTTTTTTCACGCATCACTGTGTTAGACCCAACAACCGTATTAGTTAAGTTACTCTTTAAAAAAAATATAATGGTTTTTTTCATGCATCACCTTATTAGGCCCAACAACCTTGTCAGTTAGCTTATAAGTACTATTTAAAAAAAAAATTAATAAAGGTTTTTTTAATGGATCACTGTGTTAGGCATTACAACCATGTTAATTAGCTTATGGAGTATTCTTTTAAAAAAATATAAAGCATTTTTCACGAATTTTCATGGTAGACCTAACAACCGTGTCTGTTAAGGTTTTCAGTACTATTTAAAAAAAATAAAGGTTTTTTTTCACACATTACCGTATTAGGCCCAACAACCGTGTCAGTTAGAATATGTAGTATTCTTTAAAAAAATATACAGGTTTTTCACGCATCACCGTGTTAGCCCTAACAACCGTGTCAATTAAGTTATGTAGTATTCTAAAAAAAAATGAAGGTTTTTTTCACACATCAACATTATAGGCCCAACAACCGTGTCAGTTGGGATATGTAGTAGTCTTTAAAAAAATATAAAGCTTTTTTCACTCATCACCGAGTTAGGCCTAACAACCGTGTCAGGATATGTAGTATTCTTTAAAAGAATATACAGGTTTTTTCACGTATCATCGTGATAGGCCCAACAACCGTGTCAGGATATAGAGTAGGCTATTTTTTAAAAAAATATAAAGGTTTTTTCACGCATCACCTTGTTAGGCCTAACAACCGTGTCAGTTTGGTTATGCAGTATTCTTTTAAAATATTGGTTTCTCATCAATCAAAACCCGTGTTAGACGTATTGTTATTATTTTACCGATTTACATGAGGTTACTGATTTTCGCCGGATAGCAATTTTGAGGTTATGTTGGTCACTTTTATTTTCGTTTTTATCCTACTTCTCGTGATTTCAGATTTTGGATTCTTGCTTTTGGGCACGTAATAAAGCATTTTAGTAACAAAAATATCGAAAAATAAGTATATGCTACACTGTATATTTACCATTTTTTCATATAATGTAATTACACAAATATATATACTACCTTACAATTGGCCCTCTTTGTAGGGATTTTTTTACATTTAACATTGAAAATTCAACACAAAGTAACAAATTAAAGTCAGTTTTGAAAAAAATTTCAACTAAAGTATTGAAAATGTTACATTAAAAGCAATAATTTTGCAATAAATAAAACACAGATTAAGATTCTTAAAATAGGATTGAATCTATGTTCATCTCAGGTACCTAAATCACAGGTCCAGTAAATAACTACAATTAACACATGCCACAAAACTAAAAACTGATAATTATTTTGGGCTGGGTAAGTAGTATAATAATATTATGTAAAACGGGAATAGGCTTATGTTTATCTCAGATACCTAAACCATTTTCGTACCAAATAATCTGAATTGGTCCAGTGGTTAAAGCGTAATTGAATAACAAACAAACAAACAAACACACAAACTTTCGTTGTTGGGCCTAATACGGTGATGCATGAAAAAAACCTTTATATTTTTTTTAAAGCGTACTCCATAACTTAACTAACACGGTTGTTAGGCCTAACACAGTGATGCATGAAAAACCTTTATATTTTTTAAAGAATACTACATATCCTGACACGGTTGTTGGGCCTATCACGATGATGCGTGAAAAAAACTTTATATTTTTTTAAAGAATACTAGGCTACATATCCTAAGTGACACGGTTGTTATGCCTAACACGGTGATGCGTGAAAATCATATTTCTGAAAGTTCGTGTGTTTGTTTGTTATTCAATCACGCTTTAACCACTGAACCAATTAAGATGAAATTTGGTACGAATATGGTTTAAATATCTGAGATAAGTTTAGCTGAAAAAAATTTCAACTAAAATATTGAAAATGTTACATTAAAAGCAATAATGTTGCAATAAATAAAACACAGATTAAGATTCTTAAAATAGGATTGAATCTATGTTCATGTCAGGTACCTAAATCACAGGTCCAGTAAATAACTACAATTAACACATGCCACAAAACTAAAAACTGGTAATTATTTTGGGCTGGGTAAGTATTATAATGATGTTTTGTAAAACGGGAATAGGCCTATATATATATCTGATACTTAAACCATATTCGTACCAAATTTCATATCAATTAATCCAGTGGTTAAAGCGTGATTGAATAACAAACAAACAAACTTTCAGAAATATAATATGAATTAGATACCTAAAGCGTGTTCACACCAAATTTAATCTCATTTGGTCCAGTAGTTAAAGTGTTATTGAATAACAAACAAATAAACAAAAACAAACTTTTAGAAATATAATATGATTAGCTGTTACCCGTCACGGCTTTGCCCGCAATCATAATATACATTAAAGATCACGCATCACTGTATTAGGACCAACAACCGTGTCAGTTAGTATATGTAGTATTCTTAATAAAATATATATATATAAAGGTTTTTTTACGCACCACCATGTCAGGCGTAATAACCGTGTCAGTTTGGATATGTAGCCTTAGTATTCTTTAAAAAAAATATTAAGGTTTTTTCACGCATCACCGTATTAGGCCTAACAACCGTGTTAGTTAAGTTATGGAGTACTCTTTAAAAAAAATATATAAATGTTTTTTTCATGCATCACGGTATTAGGCCCAACAACCGTGTCAGTTATGTTAAGAGTATTCTTTTAAAAAAATAAGTAAAGGTTTTTTTAATGGATCACTGTATTAGGCCTAACAACCGTGTCAGTTAAGGTTTGAGTACTCTTTAAAAAAAATAATGTTTTTTTCACACATCACCGTGATAGGTCCAACAACCGTGTCAATTAGGTTATGTAGTATTCCTAAAAAAAAAAATAAAGGGTTTTTTCACAGATCAACATGATAGGCCCAACAACCATGTCAGTTAGGTTATGTAGTATTATTTAAAAAAATACAAAAGTTTTTTTACGCGGAACAACCGTGTCAGTTAGGATACATAGTATACTTTAAAAAAATATAAAGGTTTTTTCACACATCACCGTGTTAGGCCTAACAACCGTGTCTGTTAGTATATGTAGTATTCTTTAAAAAAATATAAAGATTTTTTTATGCACCACCGTGTCAGTTAGGATATGTAGCCTTGTATTCTTTAAAAAAATATAAAGGTTTTTTCATGCATCACCGTGTTAGGCCTAACAACCGTGTCAGCTAGATGTAGTATTCTTTAAAAAAATATAAAGGTTTTTTCACGCATTACTGTGATAGGCCCAACAACCGTGTCAGGATATGTAGTAGCCTATTCTTTAAAAAAATATAAAGATTTTTCACGCATCACCGTGTTAAGCCTAACTACCGTGTCAATTAGGTTATGTAGTATGCCTAAAAAAATAAAGGTTTTTTCCACACATCAACGTGATAGGCCCAACATCCGTGTCAGTTAGGTTATATAGTATTTCTTAAAAAAATATACAGGTTTTTTCACGCATCACCGTGTTAGGCCTAACAACCGTGTCAGTTAGGGTAGGTAGCCTAGTATTCTTTAAAAAAATACAGCTAAAGGTTTTTTCACGCATCACCGTATTAGGCCTAACAACCGTGTCAGTTAGGTTATGTAGTATTCTTTTTAAAAATGGTTTTCTTATCACCCAAAACCCGTGTTAGACGTATTTTTTATTGATTTACCGATCTACAACACGTTACCGATTTTCGCCGTTAGCAATTTTGAGGTTATGTTTTTCACTTTTATTTTCAATTTTTTTCGTACTTCTCGTGGTTTCATATTTTGGATTCTTGCTTTTGGGCACATAATAAAGCATTTTAGTAACAAAAATATTGAAAAATCCAGAATATGCTACACAGCATTTTTACCATTTTTTCATATAATGTAATTACACAAATATTGGAACAGTAATATTTGTAATTAATTACAAATATACAGTAATTGTAATATTACAAATTATAATTGGCACTCTGCATAGGGATTTTTTACATTTAATATTGAAAATTCAACACAAAGTAACAAATTAGTCAGTTTTGAAAAACATTCAACTAAAATAATTGAAAATGTTACATTAAATCAATAATTTTGCAATAAATAAAACACAGATTAAGATTTGTAAAATTGGATTAGATCTATGTCCATCTCTGGTGCCTAAATATCATGTCCAGTAAACAGTAATTAAACCTAACTACATTTAACACATGTTGCAAAACTAAATACTAATAGTTATTTTGGGCTGGGTAAGTAGTATAATGACGTTCTTTAAAACAGGAATAAGCCTATGTGTATCTCATTTACTTAAACCATATTCGTACCAAATTTCATCTCAATTGGACCAGTGGTTAAAGCGTGATTGAATAACAAACAAACACAAACTTTCAGAAATATAATATGAATTAGATTAGATTAAATCGGTGAAATTTCTTTCACGTTTCCGTAGTGTAATAATGGTTATCACACGCGCAAGGCGCCTCTTTCGCTCCCTGAAGGAAACAGTAAATTTAAATCATAATTAATTTAATATGAGACTTTTGACGTACAAAATATACGGTTATATATCAATATAAACATGTCCCTTGCATCACGTATCCCACAAAATCCAATATCACAACCATAAAATATAATATTTGTTAAAAACAAATAAAATATTAAAAAGCTGACCACATTCTGACTTATAAGATTTTCAAAACGAGATATCAAACATAATTTTTATTTTAACAATTAACGGAATAATTTGCATCGTTAATTAACATTATTTTTATGCATTTTCGACGTAATTTAAAAGTTTAAATTGCTAATATATGCAGATTTTAACGCTGATTATGACTGTAAAATCAGAATTTCGAAAAACAGTACGGGAAAAGGAAAACACTTTTAGAAATCTGCTTCTATCACGTCAGCGAGCTTACACAGAAATTATTTAAAAGGTTACACATATTTTGCTCAGTTTTACCGTCATTATAGGCCCATAACAAAACAGAACATTCATTACAACTCGACCAGAGGTGAAGTCAGGAAAGATCATGCTGATTTATGGGCGTTGCAGTGAATCGTCTTTTGAAGATATCGGAAGTGAAACGTTTACCTAGGAGATGGAATCGCTGGACACGTCATCCAGGAGGAAATTAAATAAGAATAGTGTTGTCCAGTCAGAGGAAAATATGGATGTGGAATCCTGTAAGGGTCGACCAGAAATTGAAATTGATCCTTCGATACCCCGTTTGGTCTGAAAATAATACATCACGAAAAGTTTCATCGTTGTAAACTGTTTTTCTCTTTATTTACAATTTATTCACACCATCACCATACGTTTATAATTAGGCTTAACATTACTGTACGCAAAATGTACGAGGGTTGATCAAATATAAACGAGACTGATTTTTAAAAAATTTATTGCTTACTTACAAATTATTCTTGATACAACTTATTTTTCTACATAGTCTCCCGCACGAGTAACACATTTTTCCCACCGGATTGGAAGTTTTTTAATTCCATCTTCGTAAAAAGTTCTCGGGCGTTCATTGAGCCATTGGAGCACGAAGGTCTCCACCGCAGAATCGTCTTCGAAACGCTGGCCTCCAAGCGCCTCTTTGAGTGGCCCAAACAGGTGATAGTCGCAGGGTGATAAGTCTGGACTGTATGGGGAATGTTCCATTGGTTCCCAGCCAATTTGATCGAGTTTAAGCCTCGTAGCGTTCGCCGAATGTGGTCGGGCATTATCGTGAAGAAGAATGACGTTTCTCGCCGGTTTAGATTTCCTTTTCCTACGAAAAGACTGTTTTGCGGCCTCTAAAACATCGCAATAATATTGTGCATTTATTGTGCGTCGTTGATGGAGGAAATCGACGTGAAAGGCGCCTTGATTGTCGAAAAATACAGTGGCCATTACCTTCCCGGCCGACGATCGTGATTTGGCCTTCAGAGGCGCCCTCTCTCCCTCTTCCGCCACTCCATACTTGCCTGTTTCGACTCGGGAGTGTAATGGTGAACCCATGTTTCGTCACAGGTGACAATCCGGTTTAATAATGCCTCACCATCTCGTTCAAATTGGGTCAATAGTCGCTGGTAAATCTCCAAACGATTCCGTTTGTGAACGTCGGTCAAAATTCGTGGAACCCACCTTGCAGATACTTTGCTGAGTTCCAGGTTTGATGTAACGATTTTTTGAACGCTACCATAGCTCAACTGGAGTTCATCTGCAATAAATCGCAGCGATATACGTCTGTCTTCGTCCAGGAGCTTCCGAACAGCATCAATGTTTTCGTCCGTGACGGAAGTGGTCGGGCGACGATCATGACTGAGGTTTTCTACTGCTTCCCGTCCTTCGGCGAATTCCTTGTGCCAAGCAAAAACGCGAGCTCTTGACAGGGTCCTGTCCCCGTATTGAGCCGTCAATCTACGAAAGATTTCAGTCGGATTGACCCCCTCCTTGGCCAAAAACTTAATAATAATTCTCTGCTCCAAGGAAACGTGCACTTCACTCTCACTTATTGTATAGTTTTATACTGAAGGGTCCGAACGGAAATGTTGCCCGTCTACGCCCGTCCCAAACCTCCCAGGCTACCTGAAACCCCACCCTTTAGAGTTCAATGTCCAACGGAAAAGTTTTTAGAAAGTCAGTCTCGTTTATATTTGATCAACCCTCGTATTAGTGACCGTTTTTATTATTGTCGGAACGAAGCGAAATCTATTTTAACTCGACCGTTCAACGTTCGGTTTCTGTTTGATACGTAATTTTGACCAAATGCAATGACCGATTGTTTTGAAATTTGGTACGAAAGTACTTTGTGTAAAACCGGAACGACGTATGTGCACAAATTTTTCCCATTCACTTCCGTTTCAAGATGGCAGTCTTTGATTTAACTATGACGAGTGTAGCTGGTTGTTATTTCCTGTTATACTGACTGAACGGCAAGCCCTGTCATGATTTTGACCGCTTTATTGAGAAAGGGCAGAAAATTTCCAACAAAGTTGGTTCAGTAACATTTTTTATAAATATTACGGGTACCGGTTAAACTGGTGGAGAAGGTTGGGAGCGCTGTCGTGGAACGGTGTCCAAACTTATAATTAATAATATCCTGCGAGATCTACTGTTCTTTGAACTACTAGTGTTAGTTTAATGTTCACCCCCCTACCCACTGGTGAAACACTATTGGTTCTACTCTGTTGACTAAGAATGTCAATACAATATTTTCAAGATTTCATTAAAAATATTATTTAATAATTACAATTTCTTAAATCTGAGAGTACGTAATGATTTCTCACAGTCAACTACCATGTATACCTCTTTTTAACATTTATTAAATAAAGAATTTTCAAATACGGTAAATTACCTGGAACGAATTAGTCTGATTACCACCCCTTGTCTTCCGCACCCCCGAGCCCCTTTGAAGGCAATCTACACAATCAAGCTTCTTAAACTCCTTTGCTGCCTCTTCAGTCAAAGTGGGGCGATTTTGAATTTCGTAAATTGCGAGTAAAAAGAGAGTCTTTCTTTTCAAAAGTAAATTACTGAAGTTTTTTCCAACCCCGCCCCGCCCCGCCCGGCTACTTTCTCCGCTTCAGGGACAATTTTAAAGCCGAAGTACTTGGGCCCGCATTATAAATTAAACTTCCCGCGCAGGACATCCCTTATTATACAGTAACAGTTTTGTGTTTATTGCTCACAGGGTCAATAGGAAATTGATTTTAAATATGTGTGTGGGCGCGCGCTGGTGCGTGGGTGTGTGCGTGTGTGAGCAAGTTGACGTTCATAATTTTAGTCCGACTTGTTTCGAACTTGGCACAAAAATCGAATATGAAAATAGCTTGGACAAGTTTGTTAACCAGAAAATTTTTTTCAACAGTTGCACAAGCTTGCATGAAAATCGATTTCTGTGCAACTTTTTAATCGTATCGAACTAAAACTGCGAACGTGAGTGTGCTAAAACACATACACACACACACACACACACACACACACACATATATATATATATATATATATATATATATATATATATATATATATAATTTTAGTCCGACTTGTTTGAACTTGGCACAAAAATGTGTGTGTGTGTGTGTGTGTGTGTGTGTGTGTGTGTGTGTGTGTGCGTGTGCGCGCGTGTGTGTGCGTGTGTGTGTATTAACGATTGCTTTTAAAGTGATCTTGAAGGTCAGGATCGGCGTTCAGTTTAAAGTGCTAAGACTGGATCGTACCATAATGGCCGCCTTAACAGATGTTTTTTAAATGTACGTTTAAACGCTACTGCTAAGTTTTCAAATCACCAACAAAAAGCCTAACTGGGAGGTAAATACATCTGGCGAAAGGAACAAATAGAGAGGCGACAATAATTAAGCCGGTGACAACAGCTGTTTGTAACGAGATTTGCTCAGGTTCCGGTGTTTACTTTAACAGTTTTCGTTTTACTTCCGGTTGTAGAAGCAGTTCTCAGGTTATAGAATGTCTCCTGCAGAATTAACAGTATATTTCTTTAAAATATGTCACTGCATACCTGTTGCTATTAAACAATATAGGGAATATACAGAATTACTATTGGCTGTTTTAGCAAGTAATTTCCTCATCCCCTCAAGTCTGGGTCATACCAATAGCTAATTTCCACGATAATTCACCAATATGTAACTTACTGTATAACGAAGTCGTGTTTTCCCTGGCTTTTCAAATATGCGCAACTGCAAACACTTACCCTCAAAGAAAAAAACATGGGGAAGCCGTAGAATCGCTTCACGCAGCTGTTTCGCTAATGTAATGGAAGAGAAATTCAGAAGAAAATAGAATAACCTAACAATAGAAGAAAGCAGCAACTTTTTATCTCTGGCTTTTTCGATAATCTGATTTCATATGACAACCAGCATTAAAATCACCATAAATTAGTGTTAAGCGGAATTTTGAAATTTTAAATTCTAACGCAGATTTCAACGCTGTTTTAGAAAGGTGAAGTTGTATTTTCAAAGCCGTGTAAGATGAAATAAGTTGTGTTCTTTTAAGGATTCTTATTCGCCGCCATTTTAAAACGGCTGAACGGATATATTCGGGCAACGAACTCGTACAAACTATCATCAATATCGATTCCTGTGTGGTTCGAATCGAATTGGAACAAATTTGCGAGCACTAGATCGCTAAAACACACGCACGCATGCTCACACATACACTCACACGCACGCGCGCGCACACGCACACACTCAGTACCCTCAAAAATTAAAAAAAACGGAGGTCAGGCTTAGTATGCGGGCTCTGGATCCAGGGCGACCTTCACTTTTATTTAGCCTTAATTACGCATGCGAGGCTACTTGTGGGACATAATGGTGAGTACCACTTAAAAGAAAACTCTAGGGGACATGTAAAAGTAACCTGAGTAGACAACTTGGAAAAGGTGGAAACTAGTGTTGTACTTAATCCCGTCGAATCCATCAGTGAAGCAGGAAACCACATAAGCAAATCCACTGGTTGATGAGTAACTAAAACCAAAAAGATCGAGATCCAATGGGAGCTAGTACAGAAAGGCACTGGGGTTGAACTTAAACTGGGGAGAAAAACAGCAGATTGTGGGGATGCTGGGTGAACCGACCCAAAAAGTGATTGAAGAAATGACAGATGAGGGCAAGCATCTCAAAATTAATAAAACCGCCTTGAAAAGTGGGCAGTAGATGGGCTTTTGGTTAAACCAGGCAACCTATCAGGAATCAATATACGGGTTGACCTTTTCCTCAAATCAAAGAGATTGAGATCTGATGGAAGTAACTCGGAGGCTGAAGAGCTGATAAGTGGAGGGCATGACGTTGGAGGTGGTGTTGGCCAGGACTGTGTTCCAGCGAAGGAGATAATCTGTTTCCCATTTCCAATAGACGAAGGTCTTCGTAAGGACAACTCAGGGTGAACAGAATGATCTACGGAGAAACCTGTGTAGGTTGTGCACGAAGAAAGAGGAAACTGCATGCAACATAATCTATGATTGTGTGGTTCTTGCCAGCAGGAAGCAAAAGATGCTTGGCTTTCTGAACTCTAGAGACCTTCAGGAAAATAAGTTAGTTGGTGGACTGCTGGAGGTCATTGAGGGCACCAGTCAGCTGAACTAGTAACCAAGAGTTTTAGTTGCACAGTAGGTTTTTTAATCGCAGTGCCTAGGGTTTAAAATCCCTTTACCTCTAGTCTTCAATCTTAACCCTATTACTCGTATTTTCAAATTCAAAAAAACTTAAACGTTATTAAACATTAATAAGAAAGTTTTAAAAATAAAAACGACAGTAGTTTTACTACGCGAAGTAGTTTATATCAAATTACTTTAACTTTTCAACGTAACTGTTTTTTTTAATCAGTTAGTAAACCCAAATATTTCTTTTGCATAGTCTCTTATAAATATACCCTTATGTTTTGTTAAGTACTTTATCATCAGCTGTTAGTGCGTTAATCAACTCATAAATATTGTTCAATTTAATTAATGCAATTTTAGAAATGGTCGCGCTGGAAAACAATCAATTTACCGTGAACTCGCCAAGATACAACGTTATTGATTGGACCTCTGACAGCTGGCAAATAAAGTCAGAAAGGCTTCAGGCAAGGTAATGGACTTGTGAGTTTATGGGGCGTAGCGGTAAGACGTTTACTGGTGAGGCGGAATCGAAAGGGGAAACGGTTCCCTTGCAGGAGATGGAATAGCTGGACACGTCACATAAGGGAAATTGAATGAGAATTTAGTGTTAACTGTATATACGTACGTACAAGTCCGTTTGCGTGTTACATAGATATATGTGTAGGCCTGCACAGACAGTTGTGTATCATAGAACAACAAAATTTATTTAGAATATCCCTTGTACTATTGCAAAGGCATCGATATTACAGCATCGTTCAGCTCTTGAAAATCTTATATTACAAAGTGTCATAGTTTGATTAATACAGAATTTAGCTTTCTTTTCAGCAAATTTCCACTGTAAAAGTGAGCTATTGGAGCAGCCATCATGGTAAAACCTTGAGCCGATATATATATATATATATATATATTCATAAAAATAAATCATCAGAATCATCAAAATGAAACATAAAAATCATCAAATTGAATCATGTGTGTGTGTGTGTGTGTGTGTGTGTGTGTTGTAGTGCATCTGTGCGCGCTTACGCGTTTTAGCATACTTAGGCTAAGTTCGCAATTTTGGACATGATCATTTTGATGATTCAATTTGATGATTTTGATGAAATGTGACGAGTAGGACAATTTTGTCCAATTCGGGGGAGGAGTTTCAAATTAAAAAGTCTTTTTAGCCCTTTTTGGCAAAAAATCGTACATCGGATTTTCATAGTAGCTCTGAATGTAGTTCATCTGGAAAAACCCGGTAAACTGACTTCGTTTCTCTATATCGGTTCGTCGTTTTGATGAAATTTAGGACCGTATAAAACAATAATTTATAACTTAATTGTAGCTAATTTGAAATAAAAAAACATTTACGGTTCAGGAAAAAATTAGGAAGAAAAACCTGCCCGTCATGAGGAGGCCGTTCATAAAGTTATGGTTTCTTAAATATTGCCAAAGTTTACAGTAAATCGGATTGATTTTGCTCAATCTGTTCGATTTCTCAGTTCGTTTGTTGGAATAGTTTCACAAAACCAATTTTTAACGTTGTACATTTTAATGACGAATGGAAAGCTTCAAAACAATCATTTTTAAATACTTCATCATCATCATTCATCAACCAATCGCCCAATTGACCGATTATACTCAATAAAATTTAATGTTTACGAATTTCGGACCGTGTAGCGACTCTAGCACCCTGTTACCCAACTGCGAATGGAACTCGCGCATGCCAACAGGTGTTTGTCATTATCAACAAGTTGTTTCTTTCCCAGCAGAACGTTTGCAATTTTTAAAGGTCCGCCAAAAACACTGACCGAATAGCCGAGACGTCGTGCGCATTAAGTGGAAGTCGTGACGCGACGGACAGAGTTAATTGTTTCACCAGCGCTGGGAACGGCAATTTGTATTCATCCGCGTCTGCGATTTGGCCATCGTCCCGCCTTTGTTCGCGCTTTTATAGTTTTGACACTTCGCTAACGTGTACATAAAGAATCGTTTTACGGTAATGTTGTCGATGGTTTATTTCAAAAGGTATATATACAGTAATTCGTTCTTTATCATTCTCTCGAACTCTGTTCCTTGCAGGACCTTGGCCTCTCTTAATCGCTGATCGTCTAGCACCAGCGTGATCATTTTGTCACGCCGGAACATCAAATATTATTTTCCTTAACTCCGAGTCTTACAAATAGATTTCCTTAGTAACGGATTAAAAATGAACAAGTTACTAGTAAAACGCATTGCCTCTTCTAAGTAGCCCCCGCAAGGGGGTGCAGACTAGCTGCACCTATTGAGAGGATTTAGACGTTCCTCGCGGTACCCGAGTCTAACACACACTTACATTTACAACACTACATTTACGACTTTAACACTTTACATTCACACTAACATTTAGGGAGGCGATAATAGCCTCAATGTGCTTTTCGCCTTAAAATAACAACAACAACAAAAATCTATGTAGCCTGAGGAGAAGCATTTGATGACTGCAACCTAAGGCAAGGCCGTAAAGAGTATCAATGGTCAGTTCACGATTATAATCTAAGAAAGAATTTTATGGCTCCATTAACTAAACCCGGAACAGGCTCTCGAACTGAGCTCTAGGACCCAAATGACCAAAAACTGGTTTCTGCGCATGCGCACTGTACTCGAGTGTATAAAAGCAGGCCGCTGTGGCTAAACGCTGTGTGCTCTAAGAATATTGAGCATTATCTCGCCGACTCCGATAGACTCTAATAGAGTCTCTCGTCAAATAAGCTTCAGAATATTGAGCAGCTTATTGTCGACTCTGATCAAACATAGTGGTTAGTTACCGCAGATTATCGTAGCAAGAGGTGCTGTCAGGAAGCAGGTAACGTACAGCCGTACAGCGAGGTAAGAATTACTAAGCATTCTGAAACTTTAGATTTTTTTAGGATTCCGAAAGCTCGAGAATAGTGAACACCTTAATCCTCACTCGAGAATATTGAGCACTCGAATCCTCAAGCTCGAGAATACTGTAGCCCTTAATTCGTAGGCTCAAGAATATTGAGCACCCGAAATATTACTCTCGAGAATACTGAACACCCGAATCCTTAGGCTCGATAATATTGAGCCCTTAATCCTTAGGCTCGAGAATATCGAACATCCCAATCCTTACGCTCGAGGATATTGAGCACCTTAATACTTAGGCTCCAGAATATTGAGCCCTTAATCCTTAGGCTCGAGAATATTGAACACCAGAATTCAAACGTTCGAGAATATTGAGCAATCGAATTTTGCTTAAATAAATTGTGCAGCTATTTGGGGATGTTTACCGGATCCTACTTAAAATGGGTCGTTTAGAAAAGCGAGGTCGTGTAGTTGACATAATACATTGTAAATATGGGATCCCAGCATTAACGCCACAGTTATTTTAGTTTCCATTGGGAAACCCCTTTTGGCGATGATGACTTTATGCAGATGAGTAAAATCTTGTATTAATTTTCTCAATGAGCCCACTTAGTATACTACTGAGCCAAAAACCTTTCCCTAAATTTGTCCCCTGGAGAAGCCTTGCGTGCAGGCGGCTACAGACCGCGATCCGGTACGTTACACTTTTGACCTGCGTCTCACCCCCCCATACATGAAATTTGATTAAAACTCTTTTGCTCACAGTTTCACATCAAGATCCTCATACAAATGTCTTATATCTTTATAAAAACTTTTCAGTCACTTATCTTATACTGAAGAAGTCCTTAACAGTTCCATCATGAAATTTATATACAGTTATGACTGAAATTTGGTACAAAATTCATTTTTGGTAATATCTTGGACACGTTTGTAAGTTAAAAATACAAATTTAAGCAAATTTTAAAGCACATTGTGACGGTGGAATCACACAGTGGCACGCAACTGTCTCGCTGAAGTAATGGAAACTTATTTCCAAAAGCGTTTTTATCCAACTTGCCCTTATTCGATATTCTGATTTCACCAACATAGCTGGCATTAAAATCCACATATATTAGCACTCTAAACGTTTAACTTACAATGAAAATACGAAAATGAACCCTGACCGCCGTCAAATTAAATTTTTTAATTTCAACGGAATTTGAAAATTCAAAACGCTAGTTTACGAGCGTCGCTGATCACACGCTGAAATCAGAGATTTTCTGTCGTGAAATTTTCACGCTGTTGTCTCGATGACGTGATGGAAGCAAATTCCCGAAGGTAATTTTTTATTATTGTCCACTTTTCGAAACTGTTAATTTGACCACCATAATTAACGTCTGCAATAAGCATTTTAAACTTTCAATTTGCACTGAAAATACGAAAACGTACCCTGACCGCCATTAAATTAAATTTCCAAATTTCAAAGGATTTTGAAAATTCAAAATACTAATTCAAGCAGTAACGCTAGTTACGACGGTAACCTGATTTTCAAAACCATTTAAAACAAAAAAGTTACGAATGCTTGAAGATTTTAAATGGCTGCCATTGTGAAACTACTGAACGAATTTTTCTGATTAACGAAACTGTCCAAGATATTACAATAATCGATTTTCATGCCACGTTTGAATCAAATCGGACTACATTTGCGAACGTGAGCGTGCTAAAACACACACACACAAGTACGTCGAGTATTCTCGGGCGGGGGGGGGTTGCATATACAGGTATACTAAATGTCGGCACAAAGGGGAGATTACGCATGATCTAGAACATCCCCAGGGTTCTTAGTACCAAACCAGCTTAGGATACAATTAATTGCTTTGTGCGCCAATAATTAGCAAAATGCATTGTACAAAAACACTTCAACAATCATAAAGACTGTCAGTGTAACAAATCTGAAATAAAATGCATTTACTTACTGTTCGTAAGTGAATCGGAGGGGGAACCAAACCCTACAGTGATCAGGGTTTATTCTTTATAGATTATTAATTCACTGCCGAACCAAGGTAACTTTAATCAAGCGTGTCCTTGTAAACATTCTAATGAACCGATTTTTTAAAAATATTTTACGGTAGTTCCCAAACCCACTTTGTCGGCAATATATAAAGCGCCTCACCTAAAGCACATCAACATAAATCCATTAAAATCACACGATCGATTTTTGCACAACCACAAAATTTTCTCCGTACTTCTTTGGTGAGAAAGTAAAAATCATAATTTACCTAAACCGATTATACAGATTTTGAATGTCAATTTAATGATAACAATTTTGAAGGATTTTCAAATTAAAAATTAAAAAAGGCTATATTTAGTAATTAAAATACACTAAAACCAAAAAATTTGGTCAAGGTATATACAGTAACGTTTATAGCTAAGCGCGTGACCTTCCCTGAAGAGGATGACAGGAAAAATAAAGCATTTCCAAAAATCTGACTCTTCTTAATCGCTATTAGTGTACACAGCGTTATTAAGGTTAGCTACCTACGTACTGGTAATACGAGAATTATTTCATTATTGCCTTGCAATTTTGCCTTTTGAAAAACGCTCCAATTATGATTACACAGACCGATGTTTTGTGCATGGCTAGTACAACTTTGACCCGAGGTTACGCACACAGCTAAACGCCGTCAACTAAAACAGTACTGATGGAAATGAAACTTGGGTTAAAAAGAAAGGAATAACGCAAAAAAACGATAAAAAGAAGGACGTAGTGAGTATTATTGAATGATAGTACGACAAATGAGGGAACTAGGAAGTCCAAGGTGTCATGTGTAGACGAAAGAACTACCAACTGAGATCGTGGAAGACAGTTAATAGGACGATAGAAAGAAGGACGTTGTGAGTATTATTGAATGATAGTATGACAAACGAGGGAACTAGGAAGTCCAAGGTGTCATGTGTAGACGAAAGAACTACCAACTGAGATCGTGCTGAAAGACAGTTAATAGGACGATAACTGGTTGAACAAGGTTCAAAATACTGAGTAGATCAATATTATTAAAAGACCAATATAAAAATAATTAATTAATATATAATAATTATTAACATAATTAATAATATTAAATATTAATATATAATTAAAAGACCAATGACGATGTAACGCTTAGCTGAAAATGATGATGATTAATGAAGTTTAATTAACGTATAAACGCATACAAAATACGTATACTTCCTGTTATCATAAAGTAAACACTATGTAACACAGTTGTAAAATTAATAATAATTAATATTTAAATTTTAAATAACTTAATTAATTTTTTTAAATACCTTAGCAGAAGTACTCTTTCAGAACTGAAAACACGAGAAGCCTACGTACTTGAAACACACAGAAAATGTTCAGTTTCTTTCAGTTACCAAACATCTACACGTAAATTAATATAACACATGTTTTCTGAAAACAGCTGATTTGCGAAAATAATTTTTAGGTTAAGTTTTCAGTTTTTACTTTTTTCCTTTACGAAGTATCTTTATCTTTATCTCTGTCCATTTGTCTTGCCTTTGGAAAGCGTTTTGGCGATCAATAGGTCCGACTTTATCCGACATTATACGAAGTAGGCCTATAAAAATGTATTATTATGAAAGCAAGTATACATTTGAACTCGAGAAGTTACCAAGTTACAATGATATCTTTGCTGAATATATAATTAGTTTGAAGATATGTTTACAGATTTCTTACTTTTTTAAATAAATAAATTAGTGAACCTAGCTTGGATTTTACTTACTGTTATAGTAAAAGATCAGCTGATTTCATTGAACACTTGATACAGTATAGTAAGTTTCAGGTTATGTGGTTAAAAACTATGAATTTTAAAAACAATTGTTATAAACGTTTATATTAATTTTGAATTTATTATAAACGATTACAAAGTGCACGTGTTCTTCAATTAAGGAAAAATACCGAAACCAAAAGAACACAACGTTTTCATATAATATGCGTATACTGTTAAAGAAAAAGAAAAAGAGACATAACTAGAAAGATGAAATTCTTTTGCTAGTTTCCGTTTCATATTTCCGTTGCATACTTCCGTTTGGCAAACTTTTTTTTCTATTCACGCCTCTCGCCAAATCTAACATTGAATTCTTCGCTTTAATAATCGACCTTGAAATTTTGAAGGTCTCCTGATTTGAAAAAATGTAGTTTTAAACTTGGATATTTGTAAAGTTTGTGAACATCGCTGGAGACTAACTGACTGAACCATTTTGATGAAATTTAACAGGGAGGCCTAGAGGTATGTTTGTCCATTTTTGTCATAAAACTGCTTCCATCAAAGTTTGCTCTAACATAATCTAAGTGCGTAAATCGGCCTAATTACACTAAATCGGTTTTTCAGACTTTACTCAAATGTTCGCCATACAGGAAGTTCAACTAAAGTTGAGAAAAACGATCTGTTCGTATATTTCTTTTGAGCCAGATTTTCTGTATTTGGATATGAGAAAGTTTGTGTAACCATTTTTCGTGCAAAGTTTCCTTATTTTTTATTTTTCTCAACTGTTTCACAAAAAAATTTTTCGTTCTGATCCAATAATAATAGTTTTAAAAAAGAAAAAATAAACAAGTTCTATATTTAACCAATAAGAATATTCCCTTAAAAATAAATTAAATTCTGTGTATAAGCTATAAGAAAATTACAGTTAAAAATAAAATTAACTTCTGTATTTAGCCTTAAAGAATAATATTGTTAAAATTACGTAAATTCTGTACTTAGCCAATAAGAATATTATTTTCAAATGAATTATTTTTGTACTTAACTTATAAAAATATTCCGTTAAAAATTTTAAAAAAACATTTTCTGTATTCAGCCAATAAGAATATCGTGTTAAAGACCAAACTAGTATTTAACCAATAAGAATATTCCGTTAAAAACAGAACCGTGTACATGCAATACAGGTCACAGGCCCGACAAGGTTGTAATGTAATGATGGTCAAAGAGAACCGGCTTCCGTTCTCGCAGAAAGGGAAGAAAATTATTTAACCACACGCACTGTGCAATGACCCCGCTCCGGCACTCCCCGCTGAATGGGCTGATGACAGCTTGTCGTGACTGATGTAATTATTTTAGTCAATTTACGTAAATATTAAATATGTCTAGGATTTCTTCAATTCAAGGTCTTATTCAAGTTACACATATCTGTTATTTTCTCGCTATTGGAGGTATAAAAAAAGTGATTGTATCTGTTACCTTATACTTTTTTACTATACGAATTTTAGTTATATACAATATCAGCGCACGCACCTGTTTCGCTAAAGGGATTGAAACGAATTTCGAAGTTATTTTATCTTTTTAATTTTGATTTCACCATCAAAATGAACATGAAATTCCGTATTTCAGAATTTCTAATTATATTGAAAACGGAAAAAACGAACCATCATACGAATATTTCAATTTCAATAGATTTTGAAAATTCAAAATGCTAATTTATGCAGTTTTTAACGCTGATTAATGAAATAAAATCAAATTTTAAAAAATATTTAAGATACAATGTCACGAATATTGAATGATTTGGAAGTCCGCCATTCTGAAACTGTTAAACAGATTTTTTTGGATAACGACTTGTTTAAACAATTACCAAAATCGATTTTAATATTTTATATCATCGGATATGAGATGGGATCGGTTAACGGTCTTAATTCGTTCCATAACTGTATTCTGAGCAGACTGTTGTGCGAGTCAGCTTTTACAATAGATTTATGGAAACCATTTTGTTACATAGGAAAAAATAATTGAAAATATTCTTTCGCTATTAATATGTCGAAGATGAATAAAGAAGAAAATTCACAGAACAGAAGTCACACTTTATTTTAATTAAATTCATAAAAATGTAATTATGTCACATATGTACACACAGGACAAGTCAATACTGTATATCTTTTTAGTTTAATAGCCAAAGTTTATCTTTTACTTCCACTACCACAAGCACTACTTTTAGGACCCATTAAATTAATACTCACGGAAACAAATGAAAACAGGATTTAAACAACAATTTGAAACTCGCACAAAAAGACACTTAACGTTTTGTTAAATTTAAAAATCAAGAGTACGTAACACGATAATATTATAACTGTTTACATTTTTTTAAAGGATTAACAAATTAAACACACAGTAAAAAAAGAGTTGATGACACTCATTAAAATTAGGAAAAATGACAAAAAAGGGAATAGGAGTATAATACGAATTCTGTGAAGAGATAACTAAAAAATATCTTATAAGTTATGCCCTACAAAAACCAAACACTATCAATCAAAGGCTTGTTTGTGTTAACACAATGTTTATTTCTGTAGCACAGCACAATGTTATCTCTATATTTACACTTAGAAATAATTTAAACAAAATGTTAACACTCTTGTAATACATTCAGCCCATTATCCGAAACCTAAACTTTAACATGATTACAAGGTAATGTTTTCTATTGATCTTTTTTACAAATCAAAGTTAAACTTGAATAAAGTCATTCGGTTTAAAAATTAATTTCACCTAAACTTCATAACTGAAACTACTTGGTCGCATAACAGATATAAGCAAAACAAATTACAATTTTCGAACCACTGTTATCACCTAACTGAAAACTAGACGTCACGTTTGTAACCCCCAGCCCGCGTGGTCTAAATTTTTCCGGACTACGTCGATGTCACGTGACCTATAAACCAAACCGACTTAACTGTAATTGGCTAGTCCGCAGTCAGACTACTCTAACCTAATTATTAGCGCCGGGGGATGTTTAATGTCATTGGAGGGGAGGTGATCGCTCTGGGAGTTCAAGTGTTCTCCTGTAGTTATAGTAAAACGTTATAAATCTCGAGAATATAACTAAGTTATACATAATTACTAACATATTTACACACACGCTCGCGCGCGCGCACACACACACACACACACACACACACACACACACACACACACACACACACAACAGATAATATTTTACCTCAACTTTTTCTTTAAATTAATACTGATTTCACAATCATAAACAGCATTAAAACCTGCTGTTGATTGTTTTGGCAAAGGGATTGGCATTTTAAGCTTTTAAAATTGCAATGAAAATACAAAAACGAACCCTGAACGACGCGAAATTCGATTTACCAGTTTCACCTGATTTCGAAAATTAAAAATGTCAATTCATGCATTTTCCACCGCTTATTACTACAGCAAAATCAGTTAAACGTTATGATTACTTTCAAAAAGTAGCCGCCATTTGAGAATATAAACTGTTCAGCTGTTTATGTGCGCATAACTAGTTAATAGTTAAGGGTTGTAACCCTTTTTCAACACTCAGGAGTTGAATTCACTTTTCTGACCTTTTTTAAAGCATATATCGTTCTTACGATACTTTAATAAGAGCGAGGAAAATATTTTAGAAACTGAGAGTTGAACCCATTGTTCACTCCTTAAATATTACAGATAAAAGAAAATTTTATGTTTGACATTTTCGAATATCAACTTTCTAGACTATTGTAAAATTGAGAACTGGTGATTAGAAGGGTTAAAATTGAGCAGTTAAAACTATTATTGCCAAATTTATTTTGACCCGAAATATTACTTACTCTTAATAAATATGGATCAAATAGTAACAGCTTTGCAGTTGGTTGAAACCTCCATTTACCCTTCAAGGGTTGACAGGAATAAACCCATTTTTCACCACAAATAGGGTTACCGATATAAAAACAGAACAGCTTAGATTGGCCTATAAGGATTAAGTGTACCGAAGTTCAGCTTTCTTGGTAAATGGGAAATTGGCGAATTACTTGAGAAGCGAGGGAATTGTGTTTTACACACACACACACACACACACACACACACACACACACATATATATATATATATATATATATATATATATATATATATACATATATATGTTTACATAGACTTTTGGAACACACTATAATTATGACGTCACAGAAGAGCTGTTCACTATTCTTGCTTTGTTATTGCCTTACAAATAAGATTTGAACAGTACTAACTATTGAATTACTGCAAGATCATAATGACTGTACGGAGCTATCTCCAGGACAGTTAGGCAATGTTTGATCTAGGTTAGTTTTGTAATGCGCATGCTCGGTTTCCTGATGTTGCGCGTCTAACTAGACGTTTTCACGCTTTCTGCTTTCGCGCCGTTCACTTGTTCGTCTTGTAGTTCTTGCCAGATCGCCTGTCACAATCGTGGTTACATAGAGATTAAATTTACGTTTGTCATAGTGTAGTCTATAGACTGAACGTGGTCTTTTCAAACTTTGCATTGGTGAACAACAGAACCGGACTGTGTTTCTTCATAACTAACCTATGTCGAAAAAAATCTATACTACACAAATTGCACGATTTCGCGATGATTTCTTGTGTTCCTTAATGACCGAAGAGCTTGAAACTCTTATAAATCAATATTAGAAATTGGAATTAGTATTCCTAACAAAAAAATATAACGGAAATATGTAACGAATGTGCAAACGAATTTCGTCTCTCTATTTATGTCTCTTATAATCCTCATTTTCGATGCAGTAAACGCGTATTATATGAAAACGTTTTGTTGCTTTGGCTTAGATATTTTTCCTTAATTATTTAATACGTATACGTTGTATCCGTTTATAATACATTCGAAATTAATATAAACTTTTGTAATAATTTTTGTTAATATTGCTAGTTTTTAACAATATAACCTGAAACTCATTATAGCCTATCAGCTGCTCAATAAAAACAGCTGTCGTTACGAATTAATATAAAACAGCTGATCTGTTACTATAACTACAGGAAATAACATCTAAGCTAGTTTCACGTATTTATTTAAACAAAACAAGATATTTGTAAACATCGAAGTTATTCTGTTCTGCTCAACATTATCCTTGTTCCTGCAAAAAGGTCATACAGAAATAAGAAAAAAACCATAAAAATTCTTACTATGTAAATACTACAGTATAGGTTTTTTAACATCCGTACTTAAAGCCAGTTAGACTAATGAGGTGAAGCGATCAGCTTTAACGGTGGGGATAAAGCAACGAGAGTAACTGCTGCCCGAACTAAACAACTTGAGGTGAGCAGTTCAGAGACGCAGCAGGCTGTCCGAGCCCTACCCCTATAGGTATTAACCATCATCGACGTTTAGATACCAGTGTTTTGTAATTTGTGTTTCGCTAATTGCATTGTAGTACATTAGGAACATTCTTACCTTCACTACTCGCCATTATGATTGTTTTGTGACGTCTAGGTTAAACTTTTCTTTTTTCAGTGCCTTTGTTTTTCAAATAAATTTCGTTAATATGTTCCTCTACGTCTCTTGCTATTCGTTTCGAACCACTTTCGCGAATCCACTCACCGTTGTCCACCAGTCTCTCTTGAAGGCCGTTACACGTAGTTGTAACCAAGCTTTTTTCAACGAAGTAGAGACCTTATGGTTTACTTTCGTGCTCAGTTCGACAAGCAAAGACTGTGGATCCACTAAACGTATTGTGTCCGTCGGAGGCAGCTGAAGTGAGCAGCTTAGCGATCCAACCGTAACTCTAGGTCACACTACTCTCTCACCTACTCACGATACACACACATTCACTACTCTACATAGGAATAACTCTAATTATAAAACGACCCGCGCTGATGGAGTGAATGTATCAAACAGAGCCTCGGAAGATCTGGTGAGCTCCCAGTGTATCTTAGTCTTATCTGTGCATGCAGGAATCTCTGTATGGGTGGACCTAATTTCGGTAGCTACTTGTGTGTGAGTGTTTCCATAAATATAAAGTAGAGTTAGCGGGATCTCACGTCACAATAAAAACGTAGACCAAATGGACCAGAATATCCGTAATGATGGTCAATAGAAAGAAAAATTAAAAGGGAATTAACAAAGCAAGCATCTGCAAACACCTAAATAACGAACTGGGAAGTCACCAAATAGAAATAAGGGAAGTCACCCACCTTAAATCGTCATCAAATCCTAGGCTTTATAAAGAGACTACGATTGGAGAAGTCGCCGTAACTGAGCATCGCAGAAATTTATTCATTCAAACGTATTGTAAAATATAATTGTGCTAACTAAACTCTTACCTCTGTACAAGTCAGAACTGCTCGCTTTCAACCGAGAGCTGCATAGTATCTGTACATGATCACAGGTACTATCACAAGAATATAATCTGAGGTTTCTCGACGGAACGCACCTAAAGGTTAAATAAAAGATGAGGTTTATCTTGAATAAAGGTAATTAATTGCTAACTGATGTAAAGTTATGTTCTTACTTCAAGGACGTTCAGACACTGCGAAGATGCCAAGGTCGCGGGAAGTATGGTTGCTGTTAAGGAGAGATGACAACTTTCACTTTCCTTCTTTATACAGCAATACAAAACTAAATAAGAACGTTGTACAAACTTATTCATGTACAGTGTAGAGCTATAACAACAACACAGACTAGTAAGAATCAGACAAGTTCATGCAATATCCTGCACTACAAGAAGTATCACTACAAGAAGCAATATCACTACAAGAAGTAGTGATCCTGACTTCTAGAACACATTTTCCGGGTCATTAAAACGAATTTGGACAAGTTCGTTACACAACAAATTTGTTCAACCGAGTCAAAATGACGGCAACTACAATTTTAAATAAAATGGCAAATTGCATGCTATCTTTTCCTTCCATTAACCTAATCTTTCCCTTAATTTTTTGTTATCTTTCTTTAACTTTTCCTTATTTCTTTTTAACTTCTCGTTATCTTTCTTTATCTTTTCTTTAAATTTTTCCTATCTTTCCCATACACCTTCCATTTCTCCATTAACTTTCCTTATTTTTTCCTTAAGTATTCTTATCTTTTCCTTAACTTTTTCTTATCTTACCTTATCGCTTCTTTAACTTTTCGTCTTATTCCCCTTATCGTTTCCATAACTTTTCCTTACCTTTTCCCAAACTTTTGTTATATTTTCCATATATCTTTCTTCTCTCTTCCTTAACTTTTCTTTACCTTTTCCTTAACGTTTCTTATCTTTTCCTCAATTTTTCCTTCCCTTTTCCTTATCTTTTCTTCAACTTTTCCTTGTCTTTTCCTTGACTTTCGTTATATTTTCCGAACATTTTCTTATCTTTTCCATATATCTTCCATATAAGGATCTCTTCCATAACTTTTCCTTGCCTTTTCCTTAACTTTTCGTTATATTTTCCTTATCTTTACCCGAATTTTTTTGTCTTCCTTCTTTCTTCCTTAATATTTCCCTAACGTTTCTTATCTCTTCTTAAACTTTTCGTTGTCTTTTCCTTCACCTTTCGTTATATTTCCTTTATCTTTTCCCAAAATTTTTCTTAACTTTTTCATATAGCTTCTTTATCTCTTCCTTAATTTTCCTTATATTTTCCCTAACTTATCTTACATTTTCCTTATCTCTTTCTTATATTTTCCGTAAAAACTGAGCAGTAAAGCATGCATTGAAAATTACTAACGATTGTTAAAATGAAAACATGAGAGTTTCTTTCTTAAGAGGTTATAAAGCTTTAACAATGAATCAGCTGACTTCCGTGTCGACTGCACTGATCCAACCCAGAAAATTCCGAGCATACTGTAACGCTGTAAGAATTAAGTACTCATTTCGAAACATTCCTGATGTCCAAACATTAAAAAATAAGTTTTGTAAAGGCGTCCCATAATGCAGTAGGCCGAACGGCGTAAAAACCTCTTCTAAAGTTATTCATGACTTTTTCAAAGAACGGTTTTATTGTATATAAATACAAAAATTCTTGAATTATCGAAAAAGACTGAAAAACCAATTTTTAACCAAAATTAGACCTCAATGTATAATATTTTCGAAGTTTCTGACTTATTATATGTAAATTACAAATGAACATGTAAACGCAAACTGTTGGAGGTCTGGCGCCTCTATATAAACTCTTTAGTGCTAAATCAGTGTTTCGGTAGACAGACTTGGTTTTTTTTACCTACGGACCTTAATAAATCATTTTTTTCACCATCGTAATCAGCATTAAAAATCCACATTTCGTTCCTGATACGACAGTGAAATCAATGGTTTTTAAATTTTATAATAAATAAATATTGTAATAGTTACTTTTTCGAAATTCACTTCGTCAGAAAGAGAACTGTGTTCTGCGACTATTTAACTTTCAACTCGGTCATTTAGAAACCAAATTTTATGACACTATACTGATTAGCGCAAGAAAAAAGTCCAAGAAGGCCGTTTTCAAATAGAAGGTCAACATAACTACACATCACATGCGTGTCCTTATAAACTTTATTGTCTTATAATTACAGACGTACACAAAACACGAGCTGGCTAACCTTATCTGCACACATCCTGGCGAAGACTAGCGTTACGTAACCACGTGGCAATTTGTGCGCGGCCATGAGCCGCGGAAGAAGTCAGTTTAGCTCCGCCGAGACAAGGAAACGTTTAATTTTCCTATAAACGTTCACCGACAGTTAATTGTCTGTCTGCGGTTGTCGGAAAGATTACGCCGTTTTATCATCTCAAAGAAATTAATAAACATCGAGTGTGCAAAATATGCGTTACATGCTTCCTACTTTCAAATGGTGGAATAAATTAGTAAATCGATCGTCGAGTCAGGCCAGCTGTTATCGGACAGACCGTGGTTGAAAGTCGACTGAAGCTTCTGATCCCCAGATTTTAAGTCCTTTCACACCCGTTACGTCACGTCACATAGAGTACAGAAAACCATTTCTCACGGCAACAGATGCCTACCGGGGACTGTTCCGATGCCCGCCAACTTTGCATAACTCGCTACTTCGTCAGACATCTTTCAGCTAGTGTTCCGCGTTTTCCAGCATATCATTGTCAGAAGAAAAGAACTCAAGCACCACTGACGAGGTACTTTTCATGTTCCCAACAGAATGCATTGGTACATAAGTAAAAGAACGAACAGTGAGTACCATCAACTCATAGAAGATTTACAACTCGATAACGATAGCTTCTATATTTTTTATTTCTTCCCCATTCTTCAATATTTTTTCTACAAACTATCGTTTTCTTTCCCGTTAATTTGACAGTCACTCTTCAATTTTGAGACATGTCTAGTGTTCCGTGGTCTGATACTGTGTTCGCAAAGAGCGCACTCGTGTAGTTGGAAGATAGCGAATTACTTTTTTTGTATTCTGTTACCAATAGAAAGCATTGGTATATCCAATAAGACAAAAAGAATAAAAGCTATACAGTGAATACCATCACCTCATAGAAGATTTCACAACTCAATGACGATAGCTTCACAATCTATACGTTTCAATTTATTTTCCATTTTTCAATGTTTTCCCTACGAGCTATCGTTTTCTTTCCCGTTAATTTGTCAGTCAATCTTTAATTTTAAGACATGTCTAGTGGCTGATACGGCGTTCCCAAAGAGCGCACTCGTGTAGTTGGAAAATGACACCTTAAGCAGTGATAGCGAATTACTTTTTTGTCACCAATATAAGGCCAATGTACATCCAATTTATGTACATCCAATTAACAGAAGACGATAAAAGATGCTAAATATTATCACCTCGTGGAAAATTTACAACTCGATAAAAATAGCTTTGGAATCTATTTTCGGCGATTTAAAGAAAAGTTTGAAAAGGTATAGTGATTATCAGCGATATTAAGAAGAAAGCAAACTTAGGAGAGAGATAAGCGATTCAACAATCAGCAGCCCATGTCCGTTTGCGCGCGTGCGCGCGCGTGCGTGCGTGTACTCGTATCGCTGCAGACAAAACTGAAAGATATCGATGTATTTCAGCATGTTTGTTTAGCCAATAATTCAAAATGATTACTTATTATTTAAATTGTCAGGCTTTTTCTTTTAAAAGTCTCTGCGAAAATTGCATAAACCTGATTTTCTTAATAGCTACTTTGAAAATTGTGATCGAATTTTGCGTAGAATACAGTCTTTAAACACTCGAACAAATTATACACCACAAGCAATTTTTTCGCTCATAAATTAAAAAAAAACAGATTTTGAACAACATTCTGGTCATACATGAAAACTAAAAACACAAATTAATACAATATTAAAAAAAAATTACATTTCAAAAGTAAAAAAAAGAAACGGAAATGAACTATGATCGCAATAACCTAATCTAACTTAACCTAACCTTAATCTAATGTAATCTACCATAACCTAACCTAACCTAGCCCTAACCAAAACCTAATAGCCTAACCCTTTTTACAGGTATATTGTTTGAATTTTTTTTTAATTTGGTACCACTGAGGAAGTACTCGTATTCCCAGACAGATTAAGAATCTGATTTTCATGGAACATAATTGAATGCTAGAAAGTGTAATGTTTTTGCACTGTTTACTTTATTTTCACGGATTCCGAACATAAAACGCGAACAAGTATAGAAACTGTGATTCCCACAAAGAACAATGTCTATGAAGTAAGATCCCAGGTGGAACAAGAAGCTAACGTCATTACAACCGCTCTATAGATAAAACTCATTAAACTAACTCAGCTGTTCACAAGTTACAAGAGTTGCGTTACCAGCTGACGCAACCGTGCCGGTCGTTTGGCTTAGTATTTCTCAGGAATTGTTTAACGATTTTAAAATTTTAGATATGTTTGATTCATTGTGTAACTTGTTGCTGAGACGACGTTTCGACTGTACGTAGTCATCATCAAATAGCGAAGAATTTAATGTGTTTAATCGTAGCAAATTGTCTCGCTGAAAAGACTTAAATAAATTTTAAAAAACTTAGGCAGTGCGGAACTGGCCGACAGAAGAGACTACTTCTTTTGGCATGCCTAACTGAATACTTTTTCACTATTACTATTTAATTATTTTTATAAAAAATTAGATGCATGCAGGAAAGAGCAACTCCTGAAATGTATTTCGTATTAAATTTCGCGTGTGTAGGTACACAACTTGAAAATTAACTCAAACTGTCGCAGACTATGAATCTGAGTATCTTAGGCTATATAAGGGACTTTAATAATTAATCAGTTTATAACCCTAATTTTGAGAGTTATACTGTCTAAGTATAAGAATAAAAATAATATTCAAAAATTGGTATTCAAAAATTCTTATAGGTCATATACATTAAATAATTTAACAACACAAATTTAGTAAATACACATTTTTAAAATTAACAAGAACAATAAACATAACCTTAATGACATTGAAGCTATTGTGAGAAATCAGCTGTTCACTTCCCGTCTAGATATATACAAGAACAATATACGCTGTGAAGTATGCATTACGGATTCAAGCTTGACGCGAAAGCAAATGTTTATAGCCTACCCATATTTTGTCAACCGCGACCATACAAGTTTTCACTTCAAAAATACATGTTATTAATCACTTAAAAAAAATCACGTCAGCTTTGGTTAGCAAAGTTTTTTTTATCTGAAAACATGGATGCCTATAGTATCCCTCTTTTCCCCTCCATTCCACTGAAAGTGCGGACCCATACTAGTTGCAAAGTATCCCTAAGAGCTCGTGCACTTATTGCTATGCGTATGTCGTTGGCCTTCACAATGGCTTTTTTTCTTTTTTTTTGTGTTTAACGTCCGACTATTGTGCACACTTGGCCTAATGCAGACGATGGGATGATTTATAGCGTATGAAAATGCCAAGCCTGGCTGGGAATCGAACCCGGGTCCTCGGGGTGAAAGCCCAGTATGCTATCAACTAGGCCACCGAGGCGGCTATAGATTCAAAATGGCTTCCCGCGTTCACTAGAGTGCGCGTATGGATGCGACGGAGCATTCCGTGACAGCAAACTGAATTTTTCCCCGTGCAAAACATCACCAATATCCCGCTATAAGAAGTAGTCGCTTAAATAAACATTTTACTCTAATTACCATACAATTCAACATTTTTGAAAATTTGATAAAATTTTCTTAACATTAAGAAAAATGTTGTTCGTAATATTTGGAAATGGTTTTGTATCTAATTTTGTTGACGAACTAATCCGAGCTATTATAAAAAACCGATTTCTGACTAAATTTAAGAATGTTAAAATGTTAAGACACACAGACTAAATACAAACAAAAATTTTAAATACTGAACACCTATTCTAGAGAGTAAAATCGGAGCACAATTCCTGATCTCGGGTCTGGGATTTACTTTAACGGCCTCTCAAATACAACAGTTTCCCAATGTAAATTCGCTAATAACCTACAACGGATAACAAAATTAGTTCTTAGCGCTAAATAAAAACCAAACGAAAATGTGGTTAACACCACATGAAAACCTTAAGAAATAGCGTTTAAATAAAAGAGTAAGTCATGGAAATTACTTTGAGAAGATTGTAAATTTATATTTCAACATAAACTTTATAAAAAATGTTATCCAATTATAATAAAATTTATAAATGTAGTTAAGGTTTAGACTAGAACAAATCTCGCGTAAATTTCAACTATACGGATTGAATAAAATAGAGGCAGAAGCAAACGATTTCTATAATCGCTAACAAAAGAAACAACGTGTATTTGCTTGAGGAAATATTTTATGCTTTACCAGATGTAGTAAAACAAGTTACACGTTCGATGAGAAGAATGAGTTTGGTATTTGAAGTTCTCAGAGGCTAAGAAATGGTTTTGGAATATACGTTTTGAGGTTTTTGTCCATATTAAAGGAGTTAAAACAATTTCGTTAAAACTTGATGAGTGAGAATTTTTTTTACCATACCAAAAGCGAGTGATTACTCCCTAGGCCTTGTAACCTTATATTTTTGTGTCCAGTGTTTCACGGTTCAATAGTACATGTTTTGATTTTTCAACTGATCGCACAATCTGCATTCCGAATTTTTTTCGAACTTAGCTTCAACGAAGCTATGTCCAGCCAGGAAGGTCCTTTCGGTTTAACGAAGTAGTGAGGTTACATATGAGAGTTTCTGATTCGGTTGATAAAGACACCAGTACAGCTTATTCTCCAGGATTTAAGGATATCTTTTTACTAATTCCACGGACAGTTCTGGGCTAATGAATGGTGTATTTGTCACTTTGCTAGTTTATCGGTCTTCTCTTAATTCCATATTCTCTGTGATTTGTTACCAATCTCCTCGGCGATGATAACCTTAATGGTTTTTCGCCGAAAAAAAAATTGCAAACCTCGCCTGAGTGTCGCCTGTCCTGGCGAGGGACTGAAACTGCAGCACACATACTCCTCGAGTGCGAGGTAATGGAGCACAACCAGATAAGGACTTTCATAAGGATCTTGTACAAGATTCTGGAGTTCGTCAAGGGCACTGGGGTCGGTTCAAGTGAAGCAGAAGGGGAACACAAAAAGCTTATAGCTGACGTGTAGGAAGCCAGTGGAGTCTTAGTATCAACCCTAAAAAAACACGGGAGTTAGTTTGTAATGTAAGAATGTGTAAAATGACCTAAACTGGCTTTAAAATTCTTTTGCAATCAATAAAGGTAAAAATTTTGAAAAATAAACATGATGAAGATTATGGATTATCAATTTATGCTAGAATGAAAAAATAATATTGGTAAAAAAGACAAACTATAGAGGTGGTTAAGCTTTAAGATTTTAAATTGTAAGTAAAAACACTATAATATTTCCATACACTATAGATTGGTCAAAAAAGTGTAGATCAGCTGTCGTATATTGGAAATATGTTGGTATTACTAATCAGCTGTTCATGTACTGTTTTGTTTTTTTTACAAACATTCTCCAATACTGACTGATTGATGCTCTCAACTGTTTCCCGCAGGGGAGTGCAGACTAGCTGCACCTATTGAGAGGATTTAGACGTCCTTCGCGGTACCCAAGTCTAACACACATTAACACTTACAACACTACACTTATGATTTTAATACTTTACACTCACACTTACACTTAGGGAGGCAATAATAGCCTCAATGTGCTTTTCGCCTTAAAATAACAAAAAAATCAATTGTTTTAAGTTCTCGAAGCATGACCGAAGAACCCGTCCAAGACCGGCACAGAACGCTATCACTCTTCACTTCACGTATACAGGAGTACAGGATGGGTTATCAGTTAATCCCCGAGTCAGAGACATACGGTACGGATGCAATCAATTTTCGATTAGAGCCAACGTGACGGGATGACGGGATTACGTGAAAGTGAGATGTCGCGGTAATTGCGCGATGAAAGTGGCAGCAACTAGATGCACGTACACGAAGAACGGGGGACGTGCTTGAAACTCTCACGACGTGACGAGTGCCGAGGTCGATTGTTGAAATAAATGTATTGTTTAAACGGAGTCTGTGAATCCTGTTTTGTAAGGCGATCTGCCGGCGGGATTTATTCTGAAAATATACACAAGATTTTTCCTTAAATTTTATAGCTTTGATTTAAAAAATCAGATTATAAGCTCTAAATAGTTTTGAACGGTTTGAACAGAAGTGACCAATTCTAATAATAACGTTATAATTACGTTATTATATAATATTAACGTTACAGTTATATTTAATACTTGTTTGACCTATTAATAAAGCAATATTATTCATTATATTTAGGCTGTTTAATGCAATATTTGTTCTACTTTCGTATTTAAAACTATAACCTATAAAATATACGACTGACATTATAATCTACAGAATTATTTACAAATGAAACAGTTAACTAAAACCAGTTATATAAAATTTAATAACATTTACATATTAGAATTGGCCTAGATTGTCTTACAGATTCTGCTTTTAAAAACTGATTCGGTAGATAATTATTTGTCTTGGATACAGTAATAATTTAAATATTAATTCAACTATTTTTTTAGCAATCAGCTGTTTTGGTATACAGTAAATTATTTGTCACATATGCCTCCACTGTGCTGCGCTCTTAAGGGGACGCTCAATACTAATTCTGAAATTTCGTTAATAAACCTTTTATTGGTTTTAAGTCGGTTTTATTTTATTGTAAAGCCTTAAAATATAAAAGTAAAGGCGCGAGAGTTCCTTGGTGTTTTGACACACATGTAGGTACCCCATATTTGTAGTTTCAATAACGCAAGTTATTTTTGGTACAAAACCGATCGGAACGCTTGGCGTATTAATACAAATGGAAGATTTATCACAAAACGTCACCGTATAAGTGGGACAAAAATATTGTAAATTTAAACAGTAATGTCTTAATCAAACTTTTTTTATTTAAACGCTTTCCATTTCTCCAGTAAATGTCACCAGCAACAACAGTCAAAATATCTCACCGCAAGCTTACCCTCGTTGCTGTCAAGACCGTGACGTAATCGCGAACGTTCTCAAGTAACTTTACCGTAATCACGAAAACAAACGACCTTGGCCGAACGAAACCGAATTGTCCGTTGGCATTTGCCGCAACCACGGCCTTCGTACGGTGAAGATGAGTAGGACAAAAATTGGCTTTTGCATTACGACTTAAACGACTTCGCAGTTATTGAAAATGCCACAGTAAATGAGTAGCCTGCGCGATGACTTGAAGGTTATGTTTGATCGACCGATGGTATTTATTACTTAATTGTCATATAACACCGTGAGATAAAAATATCATGTTGTTGTATAAGAATTTATTTTGTGTAGAAACACCATTTTACAGGTCTTTTATTTAGTGAATATCCTTTGAAAAACGAGTTATTAGGGCCGCCATCATGGTTGGAATCAGATGAGGGACTTAGGAATTACCACCGATACTGACCTCTTTTGATTACTTTTTAAGGGGCGCGCGCACTCAAGGTGTGTATGTGTGCGCGCGCGTGCGTGTTAGTAACTAACGTGAGCAAATTTTGATTTATAACGCTAACGCAATCGATTTGTTTCACGCTTGGCACAAAGATCGATTACGGTAATAGCTTGGACAAGTCTGTTAACTAGTGAAATTCGTTTAACTATTACCAAAAATCGGCCATTTAAAATCTTTAAGAACTCACAAACAGATCTTGTCCTAAACATTTTTGAAAATCTGATTTCACCATCGCAATCAGTGTTAACAGATGCATAACTAGTTTTTTCTTTAATTTTCAAAATTGGCTGAGGCTGGATTTTTTGACGACGGTCAGGGTTAATTTTCGTTTTTCGAATGCAGTTTGAAAGTTCAAAACGCTAATATGAGCGAATTTTAATGTTGAATATGACGGTGAAATCATAGTTTTAAAGAAGAGTGTTGCTGGAAAGAGAGGTTAGAAGTTTCCCTAAGACTGTGTACAATAATGTATTGTACTTGTAAATAAGAACGGGGAAAAGGGGGAAGATATTATTTTATTTAATCCTATGGAACGTTCTACGACGATATTTTTAGCACAAAATATTTTCGGCCTAAAAAACTTGACTACACAGTTTTCGAAAATCTCGAAGTTTTTGATTTCTGTTATTACAAAAGTTGCCCTATCATCAATCTCACTTTACTCTGCTCTAACTCTTGACTTTGATCGCCCTGATTTCCCACCCGGGTCACGGAACCCACGGATTATCAATATAACGTGAAGCAAGGGGGAAGTAACTCGCTATAAAACGTTAACAGCTATGTAATAATCAGTTATTCGCTGATGATATTTTGTCTCGTTGCTAATCAAATACACGGAAATAGCAATAATAAAATCACTGCATTAAACTTACCGTATTAAAGAGACGCAGACTGTATGAGTTGGAATTATGTTCTTACCTGAAAAAAAAACTTTAATTAGTACAAAAATATAAAAAATGGAAGTGTTTTAGCAAATTTTCATTAAGGCAGAGCGGTTGACCATGAATTCAAAACTTAACCTATTGTTTTTAATATAAATGCGGCCACTGAAAGCGTAATGGAGATGAGCGGAGTCAAGCGGCGTCGCTGAGTACCTTTCTGTGTAGCTTCGACTCGGTGCTAGGTTTCTGTGTGCTAGGTTCGGTTTTGAAGCTGACTATGTTTCCTCCACACACTAGCAACGCCTTCAAACTTATTATTTCTCGTCACCTACGTTACCGTTGCTAGGTAACGGTTTTTCAACATGGTAGTTCCTAGATTCAGTTACGTAGTTCTGAATATTTAGATTTAAAAGATACAATCGCGTTCTTCAAATTGACTGAAGTCTGCTTCTGGTTGCCGTTCATCTTCATTCCGCTCCGCTCTACTCAGCGCAGCTCCACGCCGTACTTGCTGTGTAATCGCCTAATAATTATCAACTGTAGCGGCCATCGTGGTAAGATCCAGACCCAAGATCTTGAAATGAACGGTATGTGTGTTCTTTTAGCACTCTTAACATCCTAATTTGAACCCGGTTTTTGATATCAAAGTTGATTTTGGTAATAGCTTGTATGAGTTCGCTAAACAGCAAAAAAATTTCCAACAGTTTCAAAATGGCGACCATTCAAAATATTAACAAACCATCTTACATTTGAACAGCGTTAAATTTCCGTATATATTAGCATTTTAAATTTGCGAAATGCCATTGGAAAACAAAAACGAACCTAACAGCTGTGGTGGTTCATTTTTGTTTTTGCCATTAAATTTGAAAGTTTAAAATGCTTCTGTAGATTGTAACGCTAATTGGTGTTGGTGATCTGCTTCTATTACGTCAGTGAGAAAGCTGGGTTCCGTGATTACGTACGGAATGAAGATTCATGTAAACATATATAACATAGAGATTCATAACTCAGCCCTTTATTATATAAGCGTAATATTCTTTCCTTTTATTTAATATTCATTACACTGACTCGAGTTATGGGTCTTCATTAATCACCACAGTTTGAGGGAAATATGATTTCCAGCGTTAAATTCCCAATATTTTAAAACAAATTTTATAAGGGTACTTACGGATTACATTTGAGTACAGCTGATTCTGAAAAATATCTGTTTTTTAGAATGTTTGGAAAAAAATGTTCGAAATTTTTTCAATATTTTTTTTCTTTTTTTTAGATATGGTTAAACCAGTAGTCATTTAGTCTCCAGCAATGTGCACAGACATACTAAGACATACAATCGATAAAATCTCGATACCAATTATTTCAAGATCACCACGATTTCTATATATTTTGTAAAATAGAAAAGTAAAAAAAATCTGTTACTGAACTAAAAATAAAAAACGTTTTCTCTTCCTTTTTTAATTTTAATTACGAAAATTTGTTGGAAAACACGACAAATTAATACAGCTAGTTTTTAACAACATAACCTAAAACTTATTGTAACCTATCAGCTGTTAAATGAAATCAGCTGATCTTTACGAATTAAAATAAAACAACTTTTTTTAATATAACTACCAAAATTAAATTAACGATTCATTTCATACAGTTAAATCGGTCAAGCAACTTCAAAACAATTTACACAGGGCCTAATAAAAATTTGCTACGCTCGCAATACTTGTACATCAGAAATTAAGTAAAATAGTCTAACCTCGCCACAACCGGGCTAAATAAATTTACTCAGACCAGACTTATAAATAATTCTCGGAACTTGAGACTCCGTACTTAGACAGCGCACATTACACCCCCTTGCATTATGTATGAACTACCCCGAACCCAACCCCCGGCCCCAGCATGCACGGTCGGTTTACGGGTGCGGTTCCCAATTAACTTTTTTCCGTCCATTGCAACCCGTCATGCAAACAGCTGATTGTTTCTGTTCATGCTTCTTTTGGGCAGTGCTCTAGAAAGCGGTGCAATATTTGGGTTGTTATTGCGGTGTTGATTGCTTTAATTTGCAAGTGGCAATTTGCCAATACGCTCAAACAACCTTTACCGGTTTTTTCTGATGTGTATAAACGCAAAAGGATATAAAAAAAAATAGATTGACAAAAGAGATGTCCTCGAGACGTGATAGAAGCGAATTTTCAATAATTAACCTTTTGCCGATATAATCAGCTTTAAGTCTGTGTAAGTTGCAAAATTAAAATTACATTTAATATACGATATTTAATTTAATATTAATATACATTTAATAACCTTTCCTACTAGTAAAGAAAGGTTAAGATAGAAACGTTACTATATAAATTCTTTAAAAAAATAGATACTTAAGCGGCCATCATGGTAACATCCAGAATTTTATTCAGATTTGATACAAACTAAGCACAAAAATTGATTTTGGGTAATAGCTTGGACAAAATAGTTAAACATTGGTTCAAAAGTTTCAAAATGGCGGCCATTTCAAATATTTAAAAACTTCTAGTTCTGAATATATTTTCTAAAAATTATGATTTCATCATCGTAATCAGCGTTCAAAACTGCATAAATTAACGTTTTGAATTTTAAAAATTCGTTGAAATTGAGAAACTCAATTTGACGACGGTCAGGGTTCACTTTCGTATTTTCAGATGATGGCATAGAAAAAATTGAAAATTCTCTTCCATCACGTCAGCGAGACCGCTGCTGCCGCGTTAATGCATTTTTAAAAATTGTAACAGCGGTAAAATTATAAATTGTGTTTTTTCACGTTTTTTAAAATCTTATTCATCATCGTAATCAGCGCTAAAATGTGCATGAATTCGAGTTTTAAATTTTCAAAGTTTATTAAATTAAAGGACGATGGTCAGGGTTTATTTTCATATTTCAACCTACTGTAATTGGAAAATTTACAATGCTAATTTACTGGGATCTAATGTTGATTTTCACAGTGGTTGAAACGTTTTGGAAGTGCGATGCAGGTGCGTGCAGTAAATATTTCCTCTTGCTTCGTGTTCGGATGATGTAAGGTTGAGAGTGGCGTACCTGACATTTTACTATGAAATTTCTGACGCCCTAATTTTGAGTTACAACCACCCCTGGATGAACGCCAAAGTTAAATGCGTCGTCAGCAAACAATCGCGCATGCGTCAATCGATGTTTTCTTAATGAATAGTAGCAGGAGTAGATTTTTTTTTTAACACTAATTCGCAACGCTTACGGTTTGAAACACTCGATTTAACTGGAATTCGTCTTCTTGAGTTGGTACCGCCAAATCCAATAACTTATCTGGAAAACTAAAAACAAATTATATTTTGGATCAGTACGTCGTGATCATATTATTTCAAACTTATGAAAACACTGCTCTATCTGGAATGAATGTTGACACTTTTAAATGTTAATTCATACGGAATTGCAGTAGTGAAATAATCTAAGAAAGTGCCACCAAAAAAGTTACGAATTTTACAGATTTTTAATGGCCATTTTTTAAACGCTTGAAATTTTGAAACAAATCGGAACATGCCCAAAAAATATGATGTAGAGGTCGAAATCAACGCTTATTTCAAGGTACAGGTTAAAGTATTACCACAATGTCTATAACACTTCATTGTTCAATCAGAAGTTAACGGTAAGAGTAAAAGAACGAGAGTAACTGCTTTCGAACCCGCAACCTTGCACTTAAAATATTGATCATGATTATCAGATTTACGAAAAAAGTGTTTTTATTTACAGAGTAGACTTTGAAGGCGCAGACATTAATTAGCCTTTTAAACTTACATCAAAACCCTTATCGTCGTCACATTAATTTTTTTTAATTTTAAAGGAATTTGAAAAATTAAAAATACTGAATTATTCAGTTTTTAACGCTCATTAATGATTCAGATTTTCAAACATCATTTAAGATAAATATTTTATTAATTTTAAAAAAATTAGATTGCCGATTTGAAACTGTTGAATGAATTTTTCTAGTTAACGAACTTGTCCAAGCTATTTTTGGTGTTAATTTCAAGGTCCCGGGTCTGGGTCTTAACCACGATAGCATTTAATATACGATATTTAATTTAATATTAATATACATTTAATAACCTTTCCTTATACCAGTAAAAAAAGGTTAAGATAGAAACGTTACTATATAAATTCCATTAAAATTTAGATACTTAAGCCGCCATCATGGTAACATCCAGAATTCTATAGCTCATTTCCCATTGGGAATCTGGTAAAAAAATATCTTAACTTACCGGTTATACGTTGCAGCGGTGCGAAAAAATTTATATACTCGTTTTACCATCTAACCTTATACACGGTAACGTAAATATCAGCTCACCCTGTATAAAACAGAAATATTATATTACAATATCTCACCACCCGATTTTAAAATTCATTTCAACCCTCTTCAAAGTCAACTCCAATTCTGCCACCCTAATGAAATTATTTCCATAATAAATCTAGTTAAAAATTCAGCTCAGCGCCGGCCTGCCATCTGGTGACGGAATCCAGTAACTCAGCGGGAATATATGTAAATGAAATGTCCTTGTATACATGATAATGTATAACAATAAACCTGGTTCTTCGGTTTTGTGTAAGGGTTGAGCCAGAGCGAGAGGTTGGGGGGAGGTTGCAGCCTTATCGCATTAACATACGTAAAGTAGGGTGTAGTATCAGGTGTTGTTTATACAAGGGAGTATTTAAATGTAATTAATGCAAATTGAAATTAAAGGCATAAAGGCAGCTCATGTGTACACGCTGTTCTGAATTGTCTCGGGAGAAGTACGGAGGTTGTAAAGTGGATTAGTAAGCGGACAACAGGGGATAAGGGAGAAGGGACAGCGCTTTTTGGATTTAACAGGGTGCGCTGAAGCCGTACACGAAGAGTAAAGTAGGGACTACATTGACGTAGTAGTAACATTTCTTCAAGTAATGCCAAATTCTACCTCTAATCGCGGAAGAATTAATAAAGAAATCTTATTTTAAAAACGAATAACACATAATGTAATTGTAATACACGCAGCAGGCAATGTAAGCCTGTTTCTTACATGTAGACTGTTTCTTCAAAAACGTCCATTACCTCGGATCAGACACATGTTTTTGAAAAAAATAGTATTGTCACTTGCCTAATCAGTGTTAAAATCTGCATAAAGTTTTTTTTTCAAATTTCAATAAAACTACATATATGAACTATGTTTCATGTTTTTTTTTTCAAACAAAAAGTTAAGGTTAGGCTCTTTAAAATTCTGAATGACCGTCATTTTAGAAAGGTCGAACAGATTTTCCCAGACAAAGATAGTGCCCAAAGCAATTACCAAAATCAATTTCTAAACCAACTTTGAATTAAAGCGGACCAAATTGCGAACGCCTGAGCGCTATCGATCCTTCAAAAAGTGTTCCACACATCATTAGACCATCAAACCATGGTAGATGCTCATTGGTTTTGGAATATTACTATAACTGATTCTTCAACATCTAATTTTTCAAAGGAAATTCACTAAAATATTGTTCTACTTCTTTTCCCCTCCAGCCATGCCTCCATCGGGACCTCGGAAATTGTCCAAGCTAAGATTGAAAGCATCTCCTTCATTTTCCCTCTCAGTATTATATACAACAGTGTCAATGTATGTTATCATTGGTCTTCCTTTTTCCTAAAAGTATTTTTAAAACATCCGCATGTCTTACTAATTACTCAAATTATAGAAGTTTCCCTAAAAAAATACGTAAGAATAAAGTTGCCCTCAGAAGGCTTTAAAACTACCCATTTTGCGTCTAATTTTAGAAAAGTTTCCAGTAGAGGATCCGCGGTAATTGTAATCCCTCCCCCCATTTTACCATCCTAGATACACCTATGGGTGCTTTCCTAATTTGTTCCATCCATTAGGATTAAAAATACCAGTGACACAAACTGTCACTTTATTTAAAACCATGCTCCAAACAAAAGTTTCATTCGAAGTCAGAAAAACTGATAATTCCTTTAAGAAGTCAAGAAGTTGTTTTAAACAAACTTGTGACGTTCTTACAACGTATTTCACTTAAACCTACACAGATATTCTTACGTATTACCTCTGTTAATAACACGACCACGTTAATAACACAACCAATTAAAACTGCAAGACGTTAAGAATTTGAACGTTTCAAATATTAATCGTGTTTGTAAATTGCAGCTACTGCACGAAACGTCAGTTATAGATTTAAACGTCAGAGCGCAGTACATGCATCAGCCGTCCATTATTTCTAGGTTAGAAAGCTTAACTAGAACAGCGCTTTGTAACGTATGTCGACAAGTAAAGACAATACAACTTGGCGCCGAAGTTTTGTTATTAGTGTTTAACGTAATGCGCATAACTTGCTATAACGGAACACGCAGCTGGTTCGCGCCAAGCCCAATATGGATTACGGAACAGTTTGTGAAATAGGAATGGAGACGGTGTGGGCAGTGACAGAGATCCGAGGAAGATTTCATTACAAGAAAAAGATGATGAGATGAAAATGACAAGCTGTAGAGCTTACTTCATAGCCGATTATAGCGACATACAAATTAATAGTGGAAAAACATTAGACAAACTTTCTCACATTCAGTTATATCCAAAATCAACCCAGACTGAAAGCTACCCCGGAAAATTAGCCTAACTTCTCCAAATCAATTTATCAGATTTTGCTTAAATACTTAATTGGTCAGTGAAACATCAAAACTCAATTCAGTGTACCAAATTCACGGCTTACACAATTCATTAACTTTTTTTTGTATTTCAAATGTTACGCTTGCTTAAGATACGAACGTACGACCAAACTTTGAGCAAAATCTGATCAGCCAACTTGAAAAAGTCATTCTTCAGTTGTAAACATACGGCATACAACTACAATCTGCACGATGATAAATGGTGACAATCGAATCATGCTTTTATCAACATTAGTAATTCTGACAGCACTTATCTGATAGCCACTTACCGATCTAATCTAAAAGCAAGTCCAATAGGACTTTTCCGCTACGAACTTATACATACTTTTTATTAAATACTGATTAAATATGGCCGATAACATTGTACAAAACTTTTTAAAAAATGTTATAATAACACCCAATCATCTTTAAATTACGGCATTTCGTGTTACATGTTGTTATCCAATTATCCCGCTAGGATTTATTACTAAAATATTTCATTATTCTTTACATATCCACGACTAATATTAGCTTAAGTTGCAAAACTAGTTTTTATCAACTTTTTATATTTAATTTGCTATTATACAGGCTACATTCATAAATTGCTCTTCGTCTCGTCTTCTCTTCGGTTTTCATTTCCTTCGTGTTTATCGTCATTCATCCGTTGTACGTGTCCGTACAGATTTTAATTGTTTTTTTAAAAATTCATCTTCTGCAATATGCTTATGGAATGTAATCTACACTGTTTATTGTCGCTAAAATTAGAGATAGGTTTTACTTTAACACTCGAGGTCCTTATAACCAAAATTAGTACTCAGCGTGTCGTACCAAAAATATTTGGTTTAGCGTGTTTTGCGGTTTTTGAAACCATCTGTATTACAAAAAAGAACGAAGATTGTAAAAAAAATTACATAGCATAACAGATTCTTAAATCTTGTCTATTGCCTCAGCAGGAATTTTATTATGAAGTTAAAACACTTACGTTTTATAAAAAAACAATAAAACATACACTTTTGCTATTAGTGCTTAGAACTGTATTATGCAGTTTTACTCTTTACTTTGTCAGCAAACACTTCGAATGATTATTAAAAAGTAATAATAACTTTTTAGTGTGAAACAAGTACGTTTGAAGATGGCACTATAGGGCCGAAACTACTATCAAAGAACAGCGATATCAGAAACATGTTATTTAGTTTGTCAGTCCTCACGTAATACGACGTGACTCTAAAAGCACTTTTAATCCGCCCTTGAGCATGACATTGATCTCTGTTAATTTTATAGGACAGGTTTTCAGATTCAAGTTTTCTATGGCAACTTTCTGTTCACTGCAGCTCGGACTTGTAAAGTATGACTTTGCAGGTTCGATTATAGATACTACTTAGCTGACCTGCTCCGTCAAATTCCTTCGAACAAAGTCCTCCGTAAATATTGTTCCAATTGAAATTTTAAAACTGTGAATCAGGTAAATTTCTGTTATCATTCCAAAAATAAAAATTAGGTATCATGTTTACCCTTCTTTTTTACTTTAATTGCGATAATTTTGTTCGAAAACACAATTAACATAGCTAGTTTTTAACAACGTAATATAAAACGTATTACAGTCTATCAGCTGTTCAATGAAATCAGCTGATCGTTACGAATTAATATAAGACAACTGATCTTTTACTATAAGTACCTGTATAAATTTGTGTACTCGCATCACGCTATGCTCAAAATCCCTAAAACATGATGCATGTGGCACTTAGCTAATTCGCTCAAGTATTAGGTGCGAAATTGCTAAAAAATGTTTTTGTAATGATATTTTTTGAAAAATAGAAAGAGAGATGTTTTTAAAAAGCCAAAGATACTTTTGGAATTGGGCTACTAGAAGATCCTTAGTGGAACAGAAGGATTTGGTAGATTGTCGAGAGAACCGGAATTGCTTACTGGAAGATTCTTGAAAATTCATAGTGGAAAAAGGACCGAACAGAAGAATTAGGGAAAGACGCTTCTAACAGTAATGAATTTTGGAAGAGTATTCCTGGGATATTCGGACTAGAATATGAAGATATAAAAAGTGGAAACTAAAGAGATAATGAATGTCAAACACATCCCAGAAAAAGAATTTATAACGGATAGACAAGAATGAAAGTAAAACCGAAGAGAAGATAACGAGACGAAGAAGAGCAATTTATTGTGGCGAGCTGAAGTCGAACGAGGTTGTACAAGATTACAACCATAAATGTAACCTATATAATAGCAAATTGAATATAAATGATTGTCGAAAAAAATACAGTGGCCATTACCTTCCCGGCCGACGATCGTGATTTGGCCTTCAGAGGCGCCCTCTCTCCCTTCTTCCGCCACTCCATACTTGCCTGTTTCTGACTCGAGGAGTGTAATGGTGAACCCATGTTTCGTCACAGGTGACAATCCGGTTTAATAATGCCTCACCATCTCGTTCAAATTGGGTCAATAGTCGCTGGCAAATCTCCAAACGATTCCGTTTGTGAACGTCGGTCAAAATTCGTGGAACCCACCTTGCAGATACTTTGCTGAGTTCCAGGTTTGATGTAACGATTTTTGAACGCTACCATAGCTCAACTGGAGTTCATCTGCAATAAATCGCAGCGATATACGTTTGTCTTCGTCCAGGAGCTTCCGAACAGCATCAATGTTTTCGTCCGTGACGAAGTGGTCGGGCGACGATCATGGCTGAGGTTTTCTACTGCTTCCCGTCCTTCGGCGAATTCCTTGTGCCAAGCAAAAACGCGAGCTCTAAAGTTGATAAAACTAGTTTTACAACTTAAGCTTATGTTAGTCGTAGATATGTAAAGAATAATAAAATATAGTACCAATAAATCCTACCAGAATACTTGGTAACAAAATTTAACACGGAATGTCTTGAATTAAAGATAATAGGGTACTAAACAAAGCATTTTTTAAATCAGGCAATTGTAAACAATATTATCAGTCACATTTAGCATATTTAGTCAGCTGTAGATTTCGTTTCAAGTAAAACAAAATAGCACCAACTACTGTTCTGTTCATTGTGTAACAAATATTCGTTTTTTTATATCAAACTTAATGTCCGTTAGATTAAGGAGCACTAGAATCAGTGTTAACGGTAAGGGAAAAGCAACGGGAGCAACTGCGGCTAGAACTAAAAATCTTAAGTTGCGCAGTTCAGAGACGCAGCAGACTGACCGGTGCTCTAGCCACATCGAACGCTGAACCACATAAAAGGTTTTCAAAATAGCTACATATATTCGTATTTTTTTATATACACACTTAATGCCCGTTAGACTAATGAGCACGAGAGGATCAGTGTTAACGGTAAGGGAAAAGCAACGGGAGTAAGTTCGACTAGAACTAAAAAACTTAAGGTGCGCAGTTCAGAGACGCAGCAGACTGACCAGTGCTTTAGCCACATCGAACACCGAACCACATACCGAACGACTAGAACTAAAAACTTAAGGTGCGCAAAGCTGACCGGTCAAAATAAAAGCTTTTCATTTAGGGCTACTTAACTGAAATATTCGGGAAAAATATATCTCACGAGCTATATTCATATCTTAGTTACTCAAATACAGTGTTGTTTCAAAATAAACCATTTCGAGCAACCAAATCGAAATTTAGAACCTTTTTAAGTTCATATTTACTTGCATAAATTTCAGTTTCATAATTGTTATGATTCCTGTAGTAATTGTTTTTCGTACTGCTGTGCTTAAGCCCAAAATATTCAGGTTGAAAAATCTTTTGAGCTATGTTCTAACTGAAAAACGAATTCCGTGTTGATATTTTAAAAATAGCGCTATGTGGGGGCAACATTTGTATCCTCCGCTCTTATCGCCATATTACTGGGTCAAAAATTGTGGTAAGCGCGATAATTTAAAACTAAAACACTTGCAAAAGTTATTGTTTGAGGGCTTATCATGCGCGCTGACAGCCGTGTTCACTGAAGCACGACAACTAACCTAAATTTATTATGCACAGTGTTTGTAAGATATACAGGTAGCTTTAAGCATTCCTAACTAAACAGGAGTAGTTTCAAGAAATTGTTAAAAGATTTATTGCCTTATAAGATGCAGTGCGCGGTGACTGAACTTGCACTAATGGAAATTTTATGTTTTGAATTCTTTTGAAAAAGAGATAAAAAAGTAGAAACTACGATTGTTGGTACTGAAATATATTTTCTGTCTGCGACTTAATTATTTACGTCTTACGATATTACGTTTACAATCCCATCTTCAGATATCGTGGTCCCAGGCGGTCGTTATTACATAACTAGTAGATCGAAGAACAGTAGAACTTACAATATAGGACTAGTCTTAATTAATAGCCTGGCCACAGCTCTTCGACAGCGCTTGTAACTCTTTCCGACCAATTTAACCGTCATATTTAGGGAAAGTGTTACTGGACCAACTTTACTAGACTGTTTATGCATTTTGAAGCGATCAAAATTATAATAGGTCTTGCCGTTCAGCCAGTGTTACAGGAAATGGCGAGCAACTACACTAATCAATAGGTTAGTTGATCGCAGTGCCTGGGGTTGAACAAATCCCTTCCTCTAGAATATATAATTTAACTACACTAATCTTGAAACGGAAGGAATGGGGAAAATCTAACACAAACGTATTTCGGGCTTTATACCTTCGTATCGAATATAAAAATAATCTGTCAAAGCGTGTAACTAAACTATTGTACACTCTTTATTGTAAATAAGAGGCTGCCATCTCGAAACGGAAATGAATAGGAAAAAATCTTATACATACGTCTTTCGGGCTTCGTACAAAATATCTTCGCACCAGATTTCGAAACAATCGGTCAAAAGCGTTTAGCTAAAACTGTGTACACTCTATTGTAAATCAGAAGCCGCCATTTTGAAACAGAAGTGAGTAGGAAAAAACCTTATAAATACGTCGTTCGGGCTTCGTACAAAATACCTTCGTATCAAATTTCAAAATTATCTGTCAAAGCTTTTAGCTAAAACTGTGTACACTCTTTATTGTAGATCAGAGGCCGCCATTTTGAAACGGAAGTGAATAGGAAAAAACATTATACATATTTCTTTCGGGCTTCGTACCAAATTTCAGAACAATCGGTCAGGGCGATTAGCTAAAAGTGTGTACACTGTTTATTGTAAATCAGAGGTCGCCATCTGGAAACGGAATTGAATAGGAAGAAATCTCACACATACGTCATTCGGGCTTTACAACTCCGTACCAAATTTCAAAACAATCGGTCAACGCGTTTGGCTAAAACTGCGTAACAAACAAACACACAAACTAAAATGCCGTAAGGTCGAGTTGAAACAAAGGTTATGTTTCTCTCAATTAATTTACACCGAGATACCAATCAATTCTCTCAAATCAACATACCAGTGGCTTGGATACATTACTGAACATGAATTTAATATTGTTGATACATTAAATAAAACATTTTAATCACGTTTATTTCAAAGCGATATATAAGATATAAACATTGGCAATCAAAGTACCTACTAAATTCTTAACAAATATTACAAACTCAAAAACGAAACTCCCTCGCACAATACCTTACTTTAGTCCCTTTTATTATTAAAAAAACATATATAATTAAACGAGGACATAAATCTCTTTTAGCATTAATTCAACACGCACACGTCATTGATATTATTTTTCTTATGAAACAGCCTCTTTTATTCATTCGTATTGAATTATTAATTATCATTAGAATTGTAAGTGTACACTCATAAGGCCCGTGTTAACTAGCTAAAACGATGAAACCCAACACAGGAAATGGTACATTCCAATACAATATCAATATATTTAGAACAGTTTGCACGACAAACAAACATTCATACAAAAATAGTTTTAATAGTCGTTTAATAGTTGTTGAACAGTGTTGGATTTTCAGAGTAGATTCTCACATAGCCATTAACTTACTAAATATGTATTTCTAACTAAATTAACGTCCGACTATTGTGCACACTTGGGCTAATGCAGACGGTGGGATGATTTATAGCGTATGAAAATGCCAAGCCCTAGCCGGGAATCGAACCCGGGGCCTCGGGGTGAAAGCCTAGTACACTATCCACTAGACCACCGAGGCGGCTTGTATTTCTAACTAAAAAGGAATTTTTCTAAAGAAGAAACCTACCAAATCGATTTTTGAGCGAGGAAATGTTATGTTCCAATACAATATCAACATGTTTAGAGCAGTTTGTAAGACTGACTAAACAAACATTCATGCAAAAATAGTTCGTTTAATATAAGGACAGTGTTGGATTTTCAAAGCAGATCCTAGTATAGCCCTTAACTTACTACATATGTTTTTTTAACTAAATGGAATTTTTCGAAAGATTAAACCTACCAAATCGGGAAATGTTATATTCAATACAATATCAACATGTTTGGAGCAATTTTCGAGAGAAACAGACAGACATTCATACAAAAATAATTCATGTAACATTATAGCATAGTGTTGGATTTTCAGTGCTGATTATCGTATATCCTGTAATTTACTAAAAGCGTTTTTCTAATTAAAAGGAATTTTTCCAAAAATAAGATATTTTTTAACCGGGAAATGGTACATTCCAATACAATATCAACATGTTTAGAACAGTTCGCAAGAAAAACAAACAAACATTCACACAAATATTTCGTTTAACATTATAGTATAGTGTTGGATTTTAAGTGCATATTCTCTTATAGCCTGTAATTTATTAAACTCTTTTTTCTAATTAAAAGGAATTTTTCCACAAATAAGATTTTTTGAGCCAGGAAATGTTATATTACAAAATAATATCAACATGTTTAGACCAGTTTAGCGATACAAAAGTTAAAAAAAAACATACGTACAAAGACATCTATTTCAATACTAAATGATTAAACATACAAAAAGCGAGATGAGCCAACCTCACCACACACGTGACACACTAACGCCCGGACACAACCTACTGACCTTTGTTGTGACAAGTCCCTTTCTCCTGCAGACCTAACCTCACCGCACAACACAACACAGCACACGTGATAGCACAACACCGGAGCGACACTAACGCACTCTGCGAAGGTCTGATACACACTGAAGCTGTGTCGAGAGCCGACAACTGCAAGAAGGCTAAACGGATTACAGGCTGCGCTGACGTAGTGGCATCCTTGCGTGTCCGAAGCTTTCCAGGCCGAATCTGTTTTGGCGCTGGACAATGTAGACACGAAGTTATTACGAATACATAGCAACAGTAGACAAATATCTATCGATCTTAAATGGATCTACTATTCGTTTTTAAGTCCAACGTTGATCTGAAAGTTTATTTCAATCCTCTTTTGGTAAAAATATTAATAATAAGTTTTTCGTATTATCGTCTTAAAATGTTTTGAGCATATTTCGCTTAAACGTAGTGCAAAACGTACTACAAACAAAATGTACTGATTGCCATGACTCCTATTTCACCATATAAGCAGCATTAAAATCTGCACTTAAAATTGCATTGAACCTACGAAAATGAACCATGACCCCCATCAAATTAAATCTCTTTAATTTCAACGGATTTTTAAAATTAAAAATGCTAATTTATGCAGTTTTTAATGCTGATTAAGATGGTAAAAAATATTTAAGACAAAAAAGTTATGGATTTTTAAGTAATTACGATTATGACCGTCTAGTGGTCTATTTACTCACCTCGTAAAAGCTACCGAGGTTTCGAAACCTTACTGTTTCATCTTCAAACCGTAATACAAAATGTCAAATCACTGTCAGTCCGGAATGTAACGACGTACGAGTTTGCATTTATCGTTTGGCCAAACCAAATTTTATCGTGCAATTGTGTTTAGTGTTTATAACGTGTGTTTTCAATGTTTTGTTTAACTTTGTGACGACCTCGACAAAGCGATTTGACATTTTGTATTACGGCCTGAAGATGAAACAGTAAGGTTTCTAAAAACCGCGGTAGCCTTTAACAGGTGAGTAAATAGACTACTAGACGGAAAAATAGCTCATAATCCTAATTATTTAAATATGTGGTCCGGTGGCTATGTTTCAATAATGAATTTTTAAGGATAAGAAAGACCGCCATTTTGAAACTATTAAACGAATTTTTCATACAGAAACAGCGGTCAAGGTTAACGCTAATTCTACGATGCCGGGTCTGGGGCTTACCATGACTGGGGCAATAAAATAACTCATTTTCCAAAGGAAATTTGATAAAATTTACTACATAACATACCCATAAGTTATGCTCAAGTCAATGCGACTAATTTGAAATAAAATATGTTTACATTTCAAGAGTATAAAAGAACATTTCAAAACGAAAAATAAACATCCATTGCGTACTTTCGTTTACTTTAGATCATAAATTTCTTTTATTACCTACCGCATTCCCATTCGCAAATACCCTACGGACTACAAGCGCGGCCATCATGGTACTGTGACCTTGAACTGAGCGCCGATCCTGTCTTCTAGAACATTCTCTTGAGAAGTCATTAAAGAACTGCATATAAAATTAATAAATAATGTTTATAAATTAAGTGTTCGCCATTTTGGTATGATTTGATTCAAACCGATTTAAAAATCGATTCTAGCAACAGTTTGAAAAGTATATTATCCAGAAAACGACAGCCATCTCAAATAGCCTATTAAATCATAACTATTTTTAACTTACACGTTTTTTTTTTAAATCTGAATTCACCACCAAAACAAACGTTATGATAGGCATAAATAATTTTACTGAAAATTCTAGCTTGAACCTAATTGCGGTCAGGGTTCTATATAATTCAAAAATTTTAAATGCCAATGTAAGCACATTTAAATGCTGATTATAAAAACAGTAAACGATACTAAGAGTCTGTCGGCATATTGGATCTATTTCCTGTAAGACTAGTGTTAAGTAACGATACATATCACTTTGCCATTAGTGTAAACAAAATTATATTTTATGTCTTTATTTTAAGGCCGGTATTTTCAAATGAGGAGCGCAATGAAGCGGAACGGCAACCGGAAGCGGAGTTCAGTCAGTTTAAAAAACTAAAATAGTTTTTAAATCTTTTAAATCTAAATATTTAGGAATACTATAACGGATTCTAAGAACTACTACATTTAAAAACCGTAACCTAGGTAACGAGAAATAATAAGTTTGAAGGCGTGGTCAGCGTGGGGGGGAGAAACGGAGTCGGCTTCAAAACCGAACAAGACAGAGTCAAACTCCGCTCAGCTCCTTTATGCTTTCAGTGGCCGTACTTACATTAAAAACAATAAGTTAGATTTTGAATGCATAGCCGCTCCGCTCAGCGCATCTCCGTTCCGCATTTGGTAGCCACCCGACCTAAAGGTCTTGAATACATGGTCTTCTTTTTACATTATGTACACACACACACACACACACACACACACACACACATATATATATATATATATATATATATATATATATATATATATATATATATATATATATATATATATATATATATACACACACACACACACACACACACACACACACACACACACACACATGAAAGATCTTCAAAAAGCAAAAAAATATACAAACTGTAAAAAGCTGACCATATTCTCATAATTCTCATATGCAAGAACTTAAAAATGATATATCAAATATAATAATTCATGGATAAATTCAATATGGCTTACAGGGTCCACTTGCGTAATAAAAAGCACTTGCGGGTCCTATAATTCAGTCCAAGCTGGTCTGGGCGTGTCGGAAGAACCTCGACGCTCTGTCCTGGGCAACCGAATAACTCTTCACAAGGTTCCGGGGCATAGGCGAATTGAGGGTAATGAGGAGGCAGACCGACTGGCTGGACTTGGATCTGCATCTGAGTTTATCGGACCTATGCCAGCTTTAAGCATTTCTCTATCGTTGGCCAGGTCTGCTATTAACAGGTGGATTACTAATCAACACCAGGTAAGATAGGATAACATTTACGGGCATTCGCACAGTTCCTTTTGGAGGACAAAGGGGCAGAAGATGTCCTACTTAAAGCACAACTCGGGAGGATCATGGGGCTCATTACAGGGCACTGTGGTCTGAGGGTGCACATGAACAGGAAGGGTATGTATTACGGAGAGACTGTGTGTAGGTTGTGCAGGAAGGAAGAAGAAACTGTAGGTCACATAATTCATGATTTTGAGGCTGTTGCTAGTAGGAGGCTAGGGGTTTTTGGTTTCCTATACCCTAGGGATCTTCAGCAGAGTGAGCTAGTCAGTGAGTTGCTGGAACTTATTAAGGGCACCAATTTGCTGAACTATGTATCCTGGGGTTGTACTATCTCTTCGTCTAGACTCTAATCTAATCTACATGGTCCACACAAACTATGATTTTCTAACTAAATGTTCGCAACACAAATCGTTATGTTTTTCCAGCAAAATATTTATTCCGTTGAAGTGGTTTATCCATATGCACAGGTACCACGTTATAAACTTTAAATAAATTACGACCAAAACGCTTTTGCTTTAAAATTATCCTTCCGTTAACGTTTTGAATTTAGTTGTCGACTTTTTCTGGTGCCAAACAAAAAGAGAAACTCTTACTCATGACTGCAGATATGACTTTTTAATTAAACAATCGTTTAAAGCCAAATATTGTTCGTGCGACAGCCAATTGGAGGCGGAGAAAGTTGTACAATTAGTGGAGAGGATCTGCTCATGCGCATTACTCGCTTTCTCCTTTGCGCATGACAAGGCCATAATCAGGAGTCTCTGCTTCTAGTCACGTGTTGTTCAGACGACCTTGAAGATTCTACTCTGACAGTTCCAAGTACCGGAGTTGTTTTTTAGGAAACACGAACTAATAGTCTATTAAGGACCAGGAGGCTGCATGTGTATTTTTGATTTAAAGACTTCACGCCAGTTAGTCTAATGAAGACGGAGATCGTTGAAACCTACAAAAAAGCCAACGGTAGTAAAACATAGTGATGGAAAGTGATTTGCAAACCTGTGATTAGTCACTGATATTTAAAAATCACAGTTCCACATGTGATTCATCCAACTAGAATAGCAGGTCTTAAGTGTGATTTCACTGGCTGATTCGTGGTACTAATCTACCGGCATCAAGGAAAACTAAATAATGTTACAGTTAGTGTGATTGTGATTTGACTTATTCAGTCACATTTCACGTTCACATTTTAAGTTGTGCAGTGGTGTTACAAATAATGATCACGTGATCCATAGCCTACATACTGACTACATTAAAAAAAATATTTTGTATGCGTGCTAGATCGCCCGACTTTTTGTTTTGACATTATTTCTTTAGCTTACGTTAACATATATTTCTTCTAGCCTACTAATTACATATTATAGTTATAATAGGTCCTAATTTTATTTATAAAAGTGAGTGATATAACACAAGGAGTGAAGGCAGAAGAAATAGAAGTATGTTATGGAATATTATTTTTCCTTTAAACAATGAAACATTCACAAACATTCTAATTTAAAAAAAAAAAAAAATCATGTGCTTTACGGTAAACACAGAGCAGGTCAAAAAAGAGAGCTAATTTTAAAGTTTTGACCCATTCATTGTACAGACACGGCAGTAAATACCAAATGACAATATGAATAGGGACTTGAAGCTAGGCTTCGTGAGTTGAGAAGTAAAAATCAAGCATTGAAACACGGTCAACGCTTCTCGCAGTTAAACCCAGAAGCAAAATACTAACTGAGCCGCAATGTCAGGGCTGAGAAGCGTTGTTAGCCTGGAACATCTACTGGAAAAGGTTTCTGTAGGTAGGTTTTTTTTGTTATTTTAAGGCGAAAAGCACATTGAGACTATTATCGACTCCCTATATGTAAGTGTGCGTGTAAAGTGTAGTGTTGTAAGTGTAAATGTGTGTTAGACTCGGGTACCGTGAGAGACGTTTAAATCCTCTCAATAGGTGCAGCTAGTCTGTACCCCCCTGCGGGAGATCTCTAGATAGGGCAGTAGGGACTCTTTGCAGAGGGCAACACAGAAAACTTATCAAGAGACAGTATAATTTGATGGTGCATTTGAACAGGGTAGGAATTTATGCTATGGATAAATCTGAGCTATACGGGAAGGATAAGAAAAATTCAGATCATAAGATTGTGAGACTCTTACCAGTAGGAGGACGAAGGGTGTCTGTCTTCCAAGACCCTGAGGACATCCAGTTGAATGAGATAGTCAGTGGACCAAAACAACAATGAACTGCAGATCATATGATTGTGAGACTCTTGCAGATCATATGATTGTAAGACTCTTGCCTGCAGGAGGACGAAGAGTGTCTGTCTTCCAAGACCCTGAGGACATCCAGTTGAATGAGATAGTCAGATGACCAAAACAACAATGAACTGCAGATCATATGATTGTGAGACTCTTGCAGATCATGTGATTGTTAGACTCTTGCTTGCAGGAGGACGAAGGGTGTCTGTCTTCCAAGACCCTGAGGACATCCAGTTGAATGAGATAGTCAGATGACCAAAACAACAATGAACTGCAGATCATATGATTGTAAGACTCTTGCCTGCAGAAGGACGAAGAGTGTCTGTCTTCCAAGACCCTGAGGACATCCAGTTGAATGAGACAGTCAGATGACCAAAACAACAATGAACTGCAGATTATATGATTGTGAGACTCTTGCAGATCATGTGATTGTTAGACTCTTGCTTGCAGGAGGACGAAGGGTGTCTGTCTTTCAAGACCCTGAGGACATCCAGTTGAATGAGATAGTCAGTGGACTAAAACAATGCACTGGTACCTATGTGGTTTAGTTTCACAATTAATCCCGTTTGTCGAGGGATACCAAATTCCTCTAAATAAGTATTTGTCTCTCGTCTATAATTCGCTCTTTCATTTATTATTTATTATTATATTTGTTTAAACATATATTAGTCTCGCTATATTCTGAAAAAAATATTTGATTAAAATTTCTCCCACACTTACTATTTCACCACACACTATAACACTCAGTATTTCTGTTTCCTCTCACTCATCACCCCTCAATTCCTTCTATGTACAACGGAGTACTGAAGGATCTTACGAAACCGTGAATTTAATTATTTCACAACGAAACTTTGCACTTGTAATTGGTAATGTCAACCAAGTAACTAATTAAACTTGAGTAAAGTTCTGGTTGGGGGGAGGGACACGCTGGCCTTCTTCCTTCTATATACAACGCGACGGTTTCTGTGATATCTTTATTAATAAAGTTTTTCCTCTGTTCAGTTTGTTGGCTTTTAAAGTGTATACTTGTATCGATATGCAACGTTGTTCGGAATAAAGTAACATAAAATACACAGAAAAGAATCTGCTTGAGAAAAGTATTCTTGTCGCCGCCATAAATATTTTTTAACTCTTACAGAGAGACTAAAATATAAAGTCCAAATGAAACAGCAAGTAGGAAAAGTCAGTTCTTCACATTATGGTAAAATATTATGTATAAAAATTATACATTTATAAATTTATACGTTATATATATATATATATATATATATATATATATATATATATATATTGCATGAAGCACTAAACCCATTACTTTTAACCACGTCTATACTTGCTCATTCCTCAAAAGGATTCTGTTCTAGGACTTGAAGACTTTCTACAGAAATTAGGAATTCTTATTATACAAGTTACTGTTTTAACTCACAAATAAACCTTTGTCAAAAACCATCTTGGTTAACAGATTTGCAAAGAACTGCTATTTTCATTATTGTATTAATAATCATTCTTGTTAAATAATACGAAATTTGGTGATTGTTAAAAACCGGTTTTTAGATTTTGATGACCCTTTTCACATCACAAGAATCTTAGCAGTGCTTTTTAAACTGATCAATTGTTTTTGAACTTTGGCATGCAGATATCGTTTATTAATATTCTAAAACAATTTTCCAATAGTCACAAAATAATTGAATCCTCTTCTTCGTCATAAAAATATTAAAAACCGTAATTTCGAAAAACCGGCAATATATGTCACCATATCTCGAAAAAACTCAACGTCCCCGCAGGGGTTGCAGACTAGCTGCACCTATTGAGAGGGTTTAGACGTTCCTCGTCTAACACACACTTACACTTACAACACTACACTTACGACTTTAACACTTTACATTCACACTTACATTTAGGGAGGCGATAATACTCGTAGTCTCAATGTGCTCTTCGCTTTAAAATACAAAATCAACGTAGAAGGTGTATCGAAAAAATGCAGAAAAATTGGTACGATTTTTCAAAATCCGATTTCGTTTAAATTTTGGTCACATAAAGATTAATAATTGAGGTGAGTGAAGTAATTTCGAAAGTTACAGTCAAGAGTAAATGGGAATAGAAATAAACCCTGACCGCTGTAGGGTTTTCATTTTTTCCGATTTAATGGCGAACATTAATTTCCTGTCTTTCATATTTGTTACGAAACTTTAAACGTGACTTTTCATGACCTAAACAAAATTTGATCGAATTTTATCTGTCGGTAGCTTCCGCGTCGGACTTTTCAGCGAAATAATTAAATGTAGAAAGTTTGTGCGCCATATATTAGATTTTAAAAAGAAAACCTGAATTTCAGAAAAGACGCGAACAAGAATAGATATACGTATACAATTTGTTACCCTTTATGAATGCACAACATTACATATGCCAACAGAAACGCCCAGAATACATCATTACCTGACGTTGGACAACTTATGAATGGTTCCTTGTATATACGGATTTATAACAACACAGACACTATTAAACATTTTACTACCTTCAAATAATTTAATATCGAATCATTAATTAATTTTACTATTGTAATTGCCAACATTATAAAATAGTTTATTAAAGTGAATTTCCATAGAAAATGAGATGATATTGGACAGGCCATCACAGTAACACCAAGACCCGGTGCCGATTCAGAACTCGTTTTTTGAGGAGCTTATAAAAAGGTGTGTGTGTGTGTGTGTGTGTGTGTGTGTGTGTGTGTGTGTGTGTGTGTGTGTGTGTGTGTGTGTGTTGTCTTGACTAGATGAATGAGAGTAGTATGAGCTAGAGGTACAACTGCTCATTTCAGCTGCCTCCGCCGGTTTCTACTGATGGTATACGAATTGTTCTTTAACGCCTTCACTTTGTGCCAGTTAGACACAATCAGTATTTCGAAAATTCGTAATGCTAATTTCTCTAGATTTTTTAACGATTATTACGAAAATCAAACAGATTTTTCAAAAATAATGACTTGTTTAATATTCGAATAGACTACCATTTTGAAACTGTCGAACGGATTTTGCTGAGTAACGAATTTGTCGAAGGTCTTATTAAAATGAGGGTGAGAAGTCGGTGATAACAAAAAAGTTTAACAGTTGTAACTGCGTATGGAACACGCGACCTTGAGGTAAGCAGTTCAAGGACGCAAAAGACCGACCGGTGTCAGCCGCATCCACTACCGAGCCCCACTAACAGATACTCTTAAACAAGAAATGAAATTATACGCATTAAACTAAAGGCGTTATTAATAGTACTTTGCAAAACACAAAAGCTTAAAACCACTTTTCTTTTCTCTTCTGGTATATTACACGTTTCTAAGCACGCTTATGAAGTTTTACTTTGATATGTAACCTCAACTGTGGCCAAAGTTATCAACTATTTCCGGGCGAGATATAAAACCTGAACTTTCAGCTGAGGCGACGCGTAATGTTCACACAGGCTGTGGATTTATGAACTGTAATGCATTGCGAACGTGATCTGACTGTATTCGCTGGTACGCGCAAAGCTGATGCAGTCGTACCACAACGCGAAACTGAAATATTTTACTGTTCTTCCTGAACACAATTTCACTTTTCAATCGGCTAATATTTTCTCAGCGTTTAGGCTATTTAGAAATGTTACGATCGCGGCACGCGGCCGTCTCGGTGACGTGATGGAAGCGAATTTCACAAAAAAGTAACAATATCGTATCACATATTGAAAATCTGATTTCACAGTTAAAAGTCAGCGTTAAAATCCAGATATATTAGTATTTAAACTTTTCAATGGGGTTTAAAAATTCAAAAACATAGAGGATACACAAGTTAAGATTTCACGGACAAATTTGTACTAGTCGCCATTTTGAAACTCGTTAACAAATTTTGCTATGTAACGAACTTATTCAATAAAATCAATTTTTGTATAAATTTGAATCGAACCGATTAAAAATTTCCTATGCTATAGTGTTACACACATATACACACACACGCACGCGCGCGCGCGCTCACTCACACACACACACACACACACACACACACACACACACACACACACACACACACACACACACACACACACACAGTTTGGGTTTGGAGACTATGAATTGAATTAGTTTTCTCAAAATCGATTCGCCAGATTCTACACATTTAAACCTCACCTCCGCATAAAAGTTGAAAATTACTGGCAAACTATCTACATGTCAAATTTCATCAAAAACGATCGATTAGTTTGCAAATAAAAATTTCTAACTCATAAATATTACGAGTAAACAATCTCGTGTACTTCGGCAAATAGTACTTCATCAACAATGTGAAATTATTGATACGCAGGTCGTTAAATATTAAAACCGGTTATATTTGTTCAAGCTGTCTTGAAGCTACAGAAATGGACTATTTGGAGAAGAGCCGCAGGTCGATCTAAACGGGAAAGCATTAAAAAAAATTAAGAATCTGTTAAATCTTGGATGTGAAGCACACCATGTAGTCTTTTACATTAAGACAAAATAACTTCGATGGTTTGGTCATGTCCAAAAGATAAACGAAAATCGACTTTCCCAAACAGATTATAAAATGGAAATCACATAGTCGTAGAAAAAGAGAATGACCGAGACTTAGTTAAAGAGAAGGAATTGATAAGGAAGTGAGAGAGAAGGGATTGGATGACAGGGAAATATGGTAGGACAGGGGAAATGGTAGGACAGGGGAAAATAGAAGCTAGAAATTGGAAGACGCCGGAGACCAAACGTTCTCCGTTTAAGCCGAAAAGAAGAAGGTGCCCTGTATGACAAGTGGAGCACAAACATGGATTCTATCGACGAAATACGTCATCAGGTTGAAGGTTACACAGAGAGATATGGGACGCAGCATGCTGGGCCTGTCTTTGCGGAATAAAGTCAGAAATATTGAAATAAGAAAAAGAACCCAATTAGAAAATGTCGCCCGAATAGCAAAACATCTTAAATGGACTTCGGCTGGACATATAGCGAGAATGGACGACGGAATATGAACAAAAATGCGTAAACATTTGCACCCATTTGGAAACAAGAGACTTACGGATAGACAACTCACGAGATGGCGGAACGAACTACAATTCAGCAGCTTATAAAACGTCCTGCTAACAGAACACCAGTGAGACACAGACAAAAAATGTGCGAGTGAGAGGTCAAGTCCCCACTCTCTCTCCCTCCTATTCTTTCACTACCGCTGAGTAGTAACAGTAAACTCGGACTAGCAGACGTGTGTGTCATTGGACTGTTGTAGGGGAGCTGGAGGGGAATTCTCCTACATGCACCAGAAATTTTCGCGCAGGCCGTTTATTAAGTGGCTGGATTATAGTCAATCACGTGGAACTCAATGGCAGAACACTGCGAGAAACAAACATACGTGAAGATGCCTTCGTTTTACTGCTATTTTCAATTGTACTTTTAAATGTTTAATAATTTATTAATCGTTATTTTTTGTTTAATTTAGTTGGAATGCATTTTTTATATTTTTATTTAGTTACAATTTTAGATCGTATAAATAAATAACTGTATAACAAGATTGTAAAATTATGAAACTAAATAAAGGCATTATTATTATTATTATTATTATTATTATTATTATTAGAGTTAAAATATTATTAACACATTTTAACTTTACATATTGTAGCACTGAGATTCAATCAAACCGAGGAGATTGTAGAACTAACCGAGGTTAGTTCTACAAAGGTGTTCCTTTCAAACGATAATTAAAGGTTGTGCAACTTGCGACACATACTGTTGACATTGTTGGGTATTGTTTGACACAACTTCCACCAGACCAAACCGAGTTATACGGGCGGGTGAAACTTGGCAACACTGTACGGTAACTTTGCTTTGAAGAGTTGCACCGGCCTGGAAGTGTTTAAATTAAACGTCGGCGGTTCTCGTGCTGAACATATTGCAACTTATATTGTGTGGTACACTCGCCCAGTTTATCCTGGATGATTTTTGGCTGTCTGACGTGTCCTTCCGCCAAACAGAAAACAGTCTTCTAGTCAGTCGGGATGTCTGGCGGTACTGGGCTCGGGTTCAGCTACAGTTTCCAAGAACAAGTTATACGGAAATATGCGGATAATATTGTTAAGCAGACAATGTTGCCAAGTGTAGCATGATGACGTAATCAAGTTGAATTTGAAATAGCGATGGCAAAAATATTTTAAAAACATTGATGTACCGAAGTATCAATATAACTCTTACAAGTATGTTGCCTCAACTCTATATATAAAAAAAAAAAAAAATGAAATGATACAGCTTTTGCACAAGAAAAGCTAACTAAGTTTAACTACGTCGGCTAAAGGTGAAGCCACTTGAACTAACTAAATAAAGCAATAACTACTTTTTGTGGTTTATAGGTTACGTTGAAGGAGGTACACCCGTAACACAGTGATTGAAATGTTTTAGAGATAAATTTCATTAAAATCTGGTGTTCGATTTTAAAGAAATTAGGGCAATTAACGATTAACATGTATCAAGCGAACAGGAAATTTGAGAACGGAGGTAATTTAGTTTCTGCACCATTTACTTTTAAATATGTTGCGGCTTTAAAGCGCATTTGTTTACAGTCTGTTGCTCCGTCGAAATTCACGAGATTGTTAGTTGTCCATTAGCAAAGATATTAACCAACGCATAGCAGCTGATTAAGATATTTGCGCGCATGCGTAGGACGCCAGTAGCCAGTACTTTGGAATTCCGATCAGGTATGTGCATAGTTTCAGCAACACTATTATTGGCTAATCACGTATTGGCTGCATAGCACGTGAAATGAAGTACGTAAAGTTTTGTAGGTTATGTTTCAGCTTTACGGAGATCTAGAATAATCGTGGCACGGAGCTGTCTCGCTTAAATATGGAAGCGACTTTCTAAAAGTAATTTTTTCGTCTTATTTTGTTCATATCAATAACCATTAAAATCTGAATACTGATACTTAAAGCATTCAAATTAATTGAAAATGTCAATTTAGACTATACGGTTTTTAATTTATAAAGTGACTGAAGGTGAAATCACCAAAAACATATTAAAAAAAAAGAAAATTTATTTCCTATACATTAGAAATTACCGCCATTTTGAAACTGTTAAACGAATTTTGCTGAGTAATAATCTAGTTCGAAAAATTCAATTTTTGACACACACTAGAGGTCAGATCGGCGCTCATTTCAAGGTTCTGGGTCTAGGTTTTACCATGATGGCCGTCGTAATAGCTCCAATTGAACTAATGCATTATCTTAAAACATTTCACATCCTTTGTGTCTAATCCACAACCAGATTGAATACGTCCTAGTCGCTATATGATATTTTTTAATAATCACGGTTCCAAAATTAAAAACCCCAAAAAACCACGAAATTTTAAGATTTTCAAAAAAAAAGGATTTCCTCACATTGGATTACTTTTTCTGTGGAGGCTAAAGAAACTGACCGATTTTAATGAAATTTGGAATGAAAAATTTACTTTTTCTTAATAAAAGAGTTTTCCAATCTCGGCATCAATGATTTTGATCAAACTTTACTCAAATATAGGAGTAAAAATGTGTGTTGCAATGACTCCGAAAACAGAAAAATCTGCATTATAAATTCAAAAATCGATATAGAGTTTTTCAGAAAATTTCGATAATATTTGAAGATCAACAACATAAAAATCAACAATAACAAAAACAAACACTTAACACTTTTACGATTGTTTTGTTTTCGGTTTATTCCCGAAATATATTTCTTTTACTTCAAAATTGCCAAACTAGATTTACAAATCTTTATATTGGACTAAATTTTGAGCAAAATATCACGAACCAATTTTTAGTAATAATAAGATATTTTTGCTTTCCGCCGGACCTTTCTTCGTATCTTAGAAAGTCTGTGTGATATTTTTCCAACATTAAAATTGTTTCTGAAAATAAGTTATAAAACAAAATACGACGTATTAATAGGAAGGATATGATTAATTACTAGCAGCAGTGAATATAAAAGTACTAGAATGATAATCCTTATGCGATTATGTGAGCGATCGCTACTAGTGACATCTTGCAGCAAAGTATTCCACTACAGTTAAACAGATAATACTACTGACTACTTTTCCAAACGTCTTCAACTCTGACCTTGCAGCATGCAGCGTTCGCAGCGGCAGACAGTCCAATTACTTGGTCTTTAGCTTCTAATACTGAGCACGCTTTTTATAATTGTGGTTGTACTTCCAGTCCGTTTATACTCAATACTAGCGTCCATGATATTCAAACGTGTTTCGCCATAAATGTTCTAATTTTACAATTCCGCTATGAAGTGTTGTCCAACCTTCTTCGGTCCGTCTACGTTAAATTAAACCGATTTAGTAACACCCCCCACACACACAGACACACACATACACACACACACACACACACACACACACACACACACACACACACACACACACACACACACACACACACACACACACACACACACACACACACACACACACACACACACACACACACACACACACACACACACACACACACACACACACACACACACACACACACACACACACACACACACACACACACACACTTCACTTCACTTCATGAATACAGATGTCTAACACGAAACAAATCTTGTAAAACCAAAAGTAACCCACTTTCGCTCGTAATTTATCAAAAACCAGGCAGAAATAATTCTCCGCCCCCAACACGGTGGCATCGGTCAACGACTCTCCCCGGACCCGCGTGCCCGATGATACATGGTACCGTAATTAATTCTATTACATTTACACGAGTGCTGGTCCCGCGGCCGGCCCGAGACGCAATCACCATTAATATCTTTCATTTTTTCGGAATTCAAAACCTCCGTGTCGGCTGCTTTTGTTTTGCTTACATTTAGCGTGTTCGCCGACAATTATATCAACACGAGGCCACACGTGTAATTGTTTAAGCCCAATTTTTGTTTAATTTATAAATAAACGAAATTAGCGCGGCAGTCACGAAAACAACGAGTGTCAGATGAACTTCCACTTCTGTTTGAAAACATTGTTTGGGCACAAAAAATACTGAACTTGATTGCTTTCTCGCTGACGCGATAGAAGTGAATTTCAAACAAAATATTGTTTCGTTTTACACGTTTTTGGAAATTTATGCAGTGTTAAAATCTGCACATATTAAATCAACAGTTGAAAATTACCATAACTAACTTTTTCACGTAACATATACGACAGAGAGAACGATGCTCGAACTCCACAACGGTACAGCAAACAATTTGTAAAATGGCGGTCTCACGTGGCAGTGTTTATCTTTCAATAGAAACAATATTCTTTTCAGAATCTGTTGACACTAATGTGCCTGAAGTGTTTTTGTCTCATTCCACTGGATCGATCGTTTACTTCTCGATTATCAGTAGTCGTTTCGGGTAGCAGAGCACATTGGGATTTAAAAAATTAATCCCGTACGTCAAAGCTAAAAAATAAACGCAAAATGGCATTTTAAATTTTCAAATTTACAGTGAAAATACGAAAATAAACTCTGACCGCAGTGCAACTTAAAAATTTTAGTTTAGGTAAGGTTAGGTTAGGGTAGGTGATGATAGGTTAGGAGAATTCGGCAGTTCTTTGTACAGAATGGGAAAGAGGAAAAGTGCGGCGTATTTTTATTGTGACGATGTCGATACATTGGAATACACTATCTTTCGGTGTGATACGTGGCAAGCGCAGAGAGAATTGTTTGAGAAGACGGTCAGTAAGAAGACAGAGATGGAGACAATAACTGACATAATGAGCGATTGCATGGACAATTGGCAGGTGGGAGAACGCTTCTTTTGTACACTGATGCAAGAAAAAAGAGAGAGAAAGCAGGACACTGATGATGTAGGATAGGATGGATGATAGGTGGCCTGCCTCCCCGAAGCAATGCGAATAGCGGTTCGAGAGGTGTGGGTGCGTCAAAAATAAATAGAAATGAAGAGCCCCAGAATGATGGAGGTAAACAGGTTAGGTTAGATTAGGTTAGGTTAGATTTTGATTCTGATATTCGAAAATCTAAGCCTAGGTTCAACATAAAAAACGGAAAAAAGACATTCATAAAGTGTTACACTTCGAAAAGTTGTAATTTTTACCTCAATTCAGGAACATTTCAAAATGTTCTCTTGTTACGAATTCCATACAGTGAAACATTCTGGCAATTTATTAAGTAGCTTGGTTTGTAAAAATAATACTGTATTTTTTTTTAAAGAATCTTGTAGTGGTTTTGTGTCGCTTATTTCGCTCAAACAAGAGTGGAAAATAATTTAAAAAATACGGAAATTTAATAACAAACGAACCACTTTGCAGTCTTACTTCACCTCTTATCCAAATTTGTGTACATTGTGTTTTATTGCACGGAAATGTCGAAAGTTCAGCGTACATTTTCATAAATGTTTTTATTCATGACAAACATTATTCATTACAGTTCATGCGTACTATAAATAGTATTATTATTACGAATATACGTGGTCGAAGTGGTTAAGACATCGGACAGTCAGCTATGTTAAAAAAATGTATCGGACAGATACATATAATGTTAAAAATACGGTGCACCGTTCGACACAACTGTTTATAGAAAAAAAACAAGGTTACAACGTTTCGTCAAAATCGTATATGGTATTTTTCAGGTGATTATCGATCTTTTATTGCCAAAATTTAGGACAATTTTGGTTAATCTCTTTGGGGAAATTACAACAATTTTTCGTTTGTTTTAGTTAACTCCATAAACTGGTATTTCAGGCGTTGTACCTATCCATACAGTCGACGCGTTAAGCGCTCCATACAGTTTACATTTAGTAACTATGCACGCATCCATGCTGTAGTTAAGATTGTACTAGTCGCGCAAAAAACATCGGTCTGTGTAATCATAAATATAAGAGCATCTTTCAAAGGACGAAACTGCAGGTCAATAAAAAATTCAATAATTCTCTTGAAAGTAGGTAGCTTACTTTCATAACTGTAAGTAATAGTTGCAATAAAGAAGAGTCATTGTTTTTAGAAGTGTTCTTGATTTCCTCGGCGCGCATTGCCCTGCTATAACCTTCTTCCAACAAGGAAACACGCTTTGTTATAAGCCTTTCATTGTAAGCTTTCTTTGTTTGGGCATATCTATAGACTCTATTTGAGAATTGAAATCTTCATACCGGTTTTTTGATAAAATAATTTATAACTTTTTTATTCTAAGAAAAAGAGCTTTAAAAGACCATTTTTTGATAAAATATAAATTTCACCTGGACAAACTAGACTTGGCCCACATGCAAACAGGCAGACTGATATCCAATACAATATTTTTGGATTCAAAGGTTCAGAAAAAGGAAACTTGTATTAAAATTTGAATTTTGATCTCCACGGTTCTCAGTAAAGTCAATGCAGACTCTACTACAGGATCTTACTTCGGTAGTCATCCTTAGATAAAAAAACACCTCCAAAAATAACAAGTTGTCAATGTATTTCGTATGAGAGGAGCATGACAAGAGTTCCTCGGGAACTTTGACAGGAGCAGAACAAAGACCTGTTAAGCCCCGAGGCATGGTATCATTAAGAGACATTTTAGGAATCTTGGCTTAGTAGAAGATCCAACTGGCAGATACTACGGGAAAGGAGAGGACACCTTCACCTGTCGGCATGCACACGCATAACAGGAGGACTGAGATCATGACCTGCAGCAGAAATGGAGATCACTATAGACCTTACACTCCTTCGGTTAGTAGTGGAGATAGCAGCTGAAAGAGAACATCACTAGTAAAGATAAAGGAACTTGTCAATTGCCAGGAACTTTCAAGGGACTCGATGAGGAGAAAGTACAAATTTGAGAAATATTTTTTCACCGAGTTTAGTACTAAAAGTGAATGAAGTAAAGAATCCATAACTTCGCTATTACAAGACACCATAAAATACCATAGGTACACATGTGGATCTAAAACATCGGAGGGAACTGTAGCCGGAGTGTTTGATTCTCTTTGAAACAATGAGGAATCAGTGGAAAACCAAATGATTTGAAGCAATGTACAAATACTCCAGCATCTTTCTAGCAGAGCATCTTAATACTGACAAGTATGAGCAGAGGGATATTGGCAAGGTATACAAGGGAGAACCATCGTCATCATGCAAGATATTCAATGCGCTGAGTTTTCTAAGCATCAACTCAGCAATGGTTTAGGATGCAAAAGCTAAACAGGCTGGGCTAGAGCAATAAGGTTTCGGATATCAGGACATGTTAGGGTGAACAAAATTATAAAGTAGATGAACCGTTGAGAAATGGGGTACCGACCTAACTCTTAGGTACAGAACCGTTTTGCGGCAATAGTTACTTCAAGATGAAACTTAAACTGGAAGACGAAGCTGGAAGGTGTAAACTGTGGGAAGGTAAAGAGTTTAAGATAGGCATATATGGAACTTAAAGAGGAAGGAGAAAGTCGAGAGCTTAAACAATGTGAAGTTAAGATTTAAAATAGGGCAAGGAGCTTCTCGGGAATTTTAATAGGAGCAGAGAAAAGATGCATCGGCCTTAGTAAAATGAGTTAAGATAGTTGACAGGTTTTCTTACGGGACATGGCACTCCTGAAATACATCTTAAGAAGAATGGTGCATCGACCCAACTTATAGGACCAGAAACGTTTTTTCAGATATTAAGATAGTTCCTTTAATATGAAATTTAAAGAAGAAGAAGAAAGACTGTGAAGTTAAGAGCGTTTTAAAACTGGGTAAGGCGCTCTTCGGTAACTTTGACAGGATCAGAGCAAAGATCTGTGTACGCCTTAGTAAAATGAGTTAAGTCGTTGACAGGTTTTCTTACGGGATATGACACTCCAAAGACATATCTTAGGAGGAATTAGGCATCGTCCAACTTATAGAAACGGGGCAGAACCGTTTTGTAGAAATAAAGCCAGTTAAATCAAGAAGAAAAGGTAACTACAGGGTCTAAACACTGTGAAGATAAGTGAGATTTATGACAGTCAAAGGAGATCCTTGGGAACTCTTGACAGGAGCAGATCGAAGACCTGTTAGGCCCTGAGGTATGGAATCATTAAAAGACATCCTAGGATCTTGGCTTAGTAGAAGATTCAATTGGCAGATACCACGGGAAAGTAGAGGAAACCCGTATCACCTGTTGGTAGACAGAAAGGCGGTCTGTTGGTCACAAGAAAAAACTTCTGGGAAGTTATCAATTAGAACTGAGGGTTCCTACTTGTCCTCTCCAAATCATGGACTTACGGCTGGCGAAGGTAACTTAACTGAGAATACAGGAAGAGGGGCACAACAGACTTACAAAGGTCGAAGTATCTTTGTAACTCAAAATATCTATTCACTCATTCATTTAAGAGAATAACAAGAAATACATTCGAATTAAATTATGGAAATAAATATTTTCAAACGAGTGATAAACTAAACAGAAACAAATGAAAAGTAAAATAACAAACATCTTTATAAAGAAAATAATTTAATTAAAATACTTTATTTACGTTTCCAGAATAAAATAAATAATTCAACTGTTTAATTAATTAACGCCAGTTAGTTTAAGCATTTTCCGCACGAAGATACAAAAATTTAATTTAAACTTTCTTCCAGCCCGCGGCAACACTTCAAAGCGGAGTTATCGTGTAGGGGACGCTAAATTTCCCCGCCCGTCTGTAAGTTGGGACAAACACAACCTAACAACATCCGCAGTGTGACGCAATGTACCCTACATCTATACTTCGAAGGAAACAAGTCATTTAACGTGTATATTGAAATGTTATTGTTGTGTATTGTTATTGTTGTTGTAGTTGTTGTAATTGTTATGGTTGTTGCTACTGTTATTGTTGTTATTGTCGAAATGTTATTATGTCATATTGTTTTTTTATATTTTAATCATTGTTATTGTTACTTTGTCCACAGTTAAACTAATCATTGTAAACGGAAACGGAAAAGTATACAGTAGTAACTGCATTCTCGAACCTACGACCGTAAGGTGCGCAAATTCAGGATGCAACAGACTGGTCGGTGCTTTAACCACCCCTTTAACCATAGCTATACACTAAGGACACATATATCGTGTCTGTATGTTCCTCACACTCTATGAATCATAGAAGTATTATATAGTTTGACAATTATTAAAACATGGCAGCTTTCTTTCCGAAATGTTATTTCACGATGGTAAGACTCATTACGAAATGTGCATCGATCAATAAAACTCGATTTGTAGGATCCCATGTTACTTTAAAATAGGTATATCCAACAAAAAGTGATTGTATTTTTAGCGATAAATTACTTGATAGACTACGCCTAGTTTTAATGATCGTTGACGTGATAGAAGAAAATTTACAAAAGTAATTTTTCATCTTAAGCTCTTTTAAAGACTCTGATTTTACCATCATAAACAACATTAAAATCCACATATATTAGCACACTTTCAAACTGAATTGAAAATACAGAAATGGATCCTAACAGTCATAAATTATGAATTTCAACCCAATTTCAAATTCAAAATGCAGTTTCTAAAGCCGTTTATGATAGTGAAATCAGGTTTTCGAAAATACTGACGGCATAAAAGTAATTATTTTTCAAAATTTGACACAGCCGCTATTTTGAAACTCATGAATCCATTTTTATGGTTAACGAACTCGTCTAAGCTATTAGCAAAATTGATTTTCGTAAGAAGTTTGAATAAAATCAAATTGAAATTGCGTGCTAAAGTACACATAAACTCAAGTTTTCCTTTCGTGGGCTTACAATAACCAACTCTTTTACTTGAAAGGATTGACGTTAGTTTCGAAGAACCGGGTCTGGGTTGTACTACAATGGCCACTTTAATAGCTCATATCCCAATAAACGTTCGCCAAAAACTAACCTTCCGGTTGGAACACCGTCGGAGGTTTTCGCGAGATCTAAAACCTCACTTCTATGCTTACCGTGCCGCAAAATATTTGCACATATCGAGCACGCATGACGTCACACTACGCCCACATTGTTGTGAATTGTTTAACGCAACTTGTAAACTGAGCAGAGATAGACGGGCGGAAAAATGTGTAACTTTGTTAATTTATACCCGGAGGTGCTTGGTTTATTAAATTAGTGTTTCGCGGCTGGAAAATATCAAGTTAGACTACAGGCTTTACACCGGTTAGGGTAGGTAAATAAAAGGCTCTAGTTTTAACACAAGTTGGATAACGTACCCCCAGCAAAAAAAAAAAAACAAAAAAACAAAAAACGGTGGGGTTGTTTTTAAAATACAACAGAATACAACAGAAATTTAATTGTTGTCAAGAACATTTTTTTTCATACTTTTTAAAATCTCACTTTATCTTGATAAAATCTACATAACCTAAATTAGGATTCTAAACTATCAAACTACGTTGAAAAATTTCGATAATTTATGCAGATTTTATAGCTGTTTGCATTTGTGAAATCATTTTTCTAAAGAAGTATTATTTTAATATTGAACTTTTAATATTTACAGAAAAAGAATTTCGTCGGGCCGGATTCAAATCAAATTTTTTTGGGGGGATATAGTGGCACATAAATTTTATTTTGGCCTACAGGAGAGCAATTTTTAAACAATTCTTAAAGCATATTTTAAAAAAATAGAATTTGCCAAAAGAAATTTTTTTTACAAAACTAGCCTCGAATAATGGGCAAATCAAAGCTTAAAGCAAATATCGTAAACATTAGTCACTGATGCACGTTGCAAAAATATTCACCTAATTTCTCGTTACTTGAAGTGACTTCAAATGTTTTCTCTGTTGCAAAGCTTTGTTAAATTTAAAAACTGTTCAACGGCTAGCAAGATGGCCATCCGACGAACAATTCATCATTTTCAGTTTTGTAAAATTGTTTTGAAGGTTATACGTTTTGTTTACATTTGTTTCTTATAGTTTCTATTTGCAAGCTTATTGTTGCTGTTTTTGTATTTTCAAATAAAATAACCAGAAACTATATTAAAAAATTAATTATCTGCTCTGCACAAAAAATAATGGTTATTTAAAACTAAAGTTCAACAAAAGTGATACTACAACACTATAAAATAATAAACACTTTTACCGACTGTAAAACATAACCTCTAAAAATATATTTAAGCACTGTTTAAAGGATCTATATAGGTCAATTACTTTCACAAACGTGTAATGGTCCTTTAAATTTTAACAGATGTTTCTGCAACCCAACTCTATGTTTTAAAGCACTTTAAAAAGTATTTTAAATAATTTAATGAACGTTCTTGCAACCGGGCCTTATAGCATCGCCAAAACTATCTTTACATGAATATTAAATTGAATTTTACAATTAATTAAATATTATAGCAAACATTTAACGAAAAACATATATTTTCTAGAAACAGAATTCTGTAAAACCAGACGACTTAGGCCCTACACAAGAACTATATTTTCATAATTTTTTGCACTAACATTACGCCGACAATAAAGCAATTAAGTGTAGTGACGTCACCCACGGCCGTATATAAAAATATAAAATACAGCCTGATACTGTTATCAGGTCAGATTTATTATAGCGCTTTTTTAAGCACTGTAATTTTATTGTAGCTTATAAGAAATGACTTTGACCTACTAAGAATGCAATAAGGGAGGCATAAATTTCAAGGGAGATTTTAACTTCTTGAAAGTCGATCGTGAGGCACCCTTATTATAAATATACACGTTATATACCATATGTGTTAACACGCTCACGATTGGAATTTAATCCGATATGGGCTAAATAAACACAGAGATATTTTTGATTGAAACTTGGCACAAAAATCGATTTGGGTAGTGTGTTAATCAACAAAATTCTTTCAACAAATTCAAAATGATAGCCAAAATTCATAGCTCTTTTGTCTTGAGTATTTACAAAAATATGATTCCACTAATGCATTCAGCATTAAAACTGCATACATTATTTTCAATTTTTAAAAACGTCAAAATAAGTTTAAAATTCTAATCTAATATATGCAGTTTTTAATGCGATTATGATGGTTAAATCAGAATTTAAAGAAGACGTATAAAATACAGATTTATTTTTGAAAATTAGCTTCCACTTGTCAGCGAGACTACGATTATATTGTATTATCATATAACGCTAATCAACGAGACCACGATTATATTGTATCACCATATAACGATAATCAGAGAGTACACGATTATATTGTATCACCACATAACGATGATCAGCGAAACCACGATTATATTGTATCATCATATAACAATAATCAACGAGACCACGATTATATTCTATCACCATATAACGATAATCAACGAGACCACGATTATATTCTATCACCATATAACGATGATCAGCAAAACCACGATAATATTGTATCATCATAGAACGATAATCAACGAGACCACGATTATATTGGATCACCATATAACGATAATCAGCGAAACCACGATTATATTTTATCTTCATATAACGATAATCAACGAGTCCACGATTAAGTTGTATCACGATATAACGATGATCAACGAAACCACGATTATGTTTTATCATCTATAACGATGACCAACGAGACCACGATTGTATTTTATCATCATATAATGATGATCAGTAAGACCACAATTATATATTTTATCATCATATAATGATGATCAACAAGACCACGATTATATTCTATCGTATTCCATCATGCATGCCACGATTTTATTGTACACAATTGTAAAAACCTGATTTTTCAACTCATGCGCATACGAGTGCCTTAAAATAACGTATAAACCTTTATATTCTCGAAAATTTAACCTTTTTCTAAAAAAAACCGTTCGTAATATTTAAACAGTTATTTATCAACCTTCTCTAACGTATTGATCGTATACGAAGATTCATTAATGAAGTCAATTTACGAAATTTTAAATGAATGGCACAAGGTTAAGGTAAATCGAAAAAATAAACCCTGACCGCCATCCGGGGTTTTTCGATTTACACTCGGTTTGATTTTTTGAAAATACATTTTAAATTAGTTCTTAAACTAAAGAGTAACGTAAAATAATTTTATAACTTATCGTTTAGACGTGTTTAGTTTATGAATGACTTACACGAGTTAGCGTGAAACAAAGTTCATTGATTAAGAAGGAAAAAACAGAGAATTAAATTTGTTTAATTTTTTGTTTAATTAGGTAATTTAATAGTTTGTTTAATTAGGTAGAGGGATTTTTTACCTAAAGAAGGATATTTTATTTTAAATAATTGCAACCAGCCTGGTGCTAAATAAACACACCGCAATAACGGCTTTTCGGAAGGATGCAACGTCACGTTGCAGACGCAATCCTTCCCAGCGTAATTCTGCGTTCAAATTACGTCAACTGAACTAAAAATTACATCGTTCACCGCGCGTCTGTCTCGTTACCGCGCAGACGCCAAATAAATCCCTTCCGATATCAAAATTCCCAGTCATCGCGTAAAACCTGACGAACCCACTCCGAATGAAATCTTGTTAAAAATACGCCTCACAAATCACAACTTAGTATTGCGTTTACTCGGACGATTTGACGTAATCAAAGAAAGGCAGAGTGTGTTGGGGAAGGGGACAGAGGGGGTTCGCTCGGTCGGAAAATTGTCTATCAATCTGAACACACCCCTCGGTAAGACAATGCCAAGGTACAAAGTGAAAGCTGGCAGAGCTCGGGAGCGGGGATGAGAATAGATTTACTGCCGAGCAATAAACATTTAAAACGATCTGATTTTGGTGGGGTTTCAACACGACTGAGCTTTTGCTGTTCCAAGCACAGTAAATACAGTGATTAAGGTAGATACAAATAACGTTAAGTAGTCCAACGAACCTACCTTTAAGATTTTGTAAGCAAAATTTCAACGTGAAAGTGTACATTGAATGTATTTATGTTGTCGTGGGAGTAGTGACAACATAAAAATAAAGCCGTTTGTTTTATGGTGACTGTTCAATTAGAAAGGGGTTGGCTTGTGGTGGGGTGCTATAGTTGCCTACGCATCCAAAACTCGCCTAATTTGTTAACGAAGATAGTCTAAATATGACTGAGCTGTTTCCTAACGCCACCATTAACAGTAAACAGAAAAAAATGTTGAAGGCCAAGCGCCACGACAAAACAAACGATATATACGCAGCCTAGATTAAATCTGGAGAAGTTATTTTTATCCATAGTTCATGCCCGTTAGACGTTAAAGGATTGTTAAAAGTATACGGCAGTAATTCCAGTCTCGAATCTACGACCTTGAGGTGCGCAATTTCAGAGATGCAACAGACTGAAAGGTGCTTAACCTAAAACGCTTCCACCGTTTATTACATAGCATGTGGCACAAAACCACGAGCTTAGATTGGTGGTTACTGACCAACTTAAAAACACTCACAGAACGCTTAGTATAACTAAACTCCATTTGCTTTAGAACAATGTTTCCGAGAATGCTAGTATAACGCTGTTACGTAAGTAGTTATACAAGCTCGCTTATTAGTAAAGGGCTGATACGTATAACTAAACCACCTTTGTAACTACCCTTAAAAACGTGTTCTAAAGGATCGGTGCACATTTTATAGGGTCAGGTCTAAGTCTTCTAACACGTCGTCTACAATAGCTGATTTTCCAATGGAAATACGCTTTGAAAACAGACAATGCTCTTTAATATAATTGGAACTTGTAAAATTGTCTTCCTAAGTAAAATCCGATATTAAATTGTTACAAGAAATTTGAAAAAGCATCTTAATTAAAGATCTTTAAAAGCAAATTTTAGTTTTTTTTGTTCTCAGTACATTGTTTCACTTCCTTAGATTTGTTAATTTTACAATCGTTGTCGTTTTTCAGATTTCCTTGTATTCTCAACCTTATTCTGAGTAATACGACAATGAAAGCGTCAAAGAGTGCATTTTTTTCGGTCCCACCTTTTCAAAGTAGTTTCCGCCACTTCCTGCCGATTTACAAACACATGTCGTCTTCATAATTAAAATAACGAATTTAATTTAAAACGTTCTTTTATTCTACTACAGAGCGTACAGTCAATCCTGCATTTTTGAAAAGGCTGTGGAAGGCTAGAAAATGGGCTGGGATAGTTGTCAAAGTTACAGTTAAAAGTTGTTTCCCATTTCAAAGCGTTTCAGTCGCCAAGGAACAGTGGTCAAAGCTACAACAGTCGTTGCCGTGATGTGATGAACTTCAGAAATCGCCTGCAAGATTACATTAATCGGGAACGACACCATCCTACCGATGTTATTTTTAAACAATGAATAAATACATTTACGTTTCTTAAATGCTTTGTAACGTATAATAAGTTGGCACGTATAAAACTTTGAAAAATGCATCCATTTATTTTTCACAGCCCTTTCAGAAATGCAGGATTGGTTAACGCACCCTGTAGTTTCTGGATGCTTTGCCGACGTTTAGTTGAAAATACTTTATAAAATTTCTTAACGTCTGTGACTCATTATGCGAGGGTTTAAATTCTCCGAAAATACTAGAAACTCACCGGGATGTTTCATTTCCATGAAAATTTAGTTTTAATGTCAGCGTACCCTGATACGTTTCTAACTACCTTCTCGTCAGAAATTTCATTTTGGTTACTACTGTCCATGTTTTTTGCTCGGTACTTTATAGTGGCCTACATTTTTGCTGATCGAAAATGTTACCTCTCGATTTAACTGGCACTGTTCAATTGGTTTTCAATTGTGATTGATTTCTTTAGTTTGGTTACTAAAATTTCATGCGTCAAAAATTCATGACTCTTTAATAGACGCGATTTCATTGTTTAATGGCTCATATAGGTCAGCCGCTTAGAAAACGGCCTACTAATGACACCATTGGAACAGAGAGAAAAAAATGCGCGAGTAAGAGGTCGAGTCCCCACTCCCTCACCATATCTCCCTCCTTTCCCATCAATATCGTTGAGCAGTAACGGTTTGTAGTAGGAATGGGCATTTCTGCTATTTTTACAAAATATCAACGAACTGTTTGTTGGAAAAAATATAACTGTTTGGAAAAACAGTTGGAAAAAACAGGTTTAGAAAACTGAAACTCGAAGTTGTATTAGCAGCTAAAACATAACCACAAACGTTCAGTTTTCTAAGACTACTTTTTAATTCCCATTACCACCATGTCCTTAACTATTTTTGGGTGTAAAGCATTTAGAAAAAAATAATCCTTATAAGTGTAGTAATAATTAAATTACATTCTCAAAACGTAATATATATGTATGCCATTTTATATTTACAAAATGCAATGAATTTCTAATAGAAGCATTCTTTTTTTTACTTAAAAATTAAATAGCCTTTGCATATTTACTGAAATGCAAACAATTTAGAATATTTTTAGTTGATTAAAAAATATTGATGATTGATAATAAATATAAAAAAATACGTATAAATAAAATTAGGTTATGTATTTACAAAATGTGAGATGTTACTATCATATTTTTATTTGGGAGAAAGTAGGTTTTCATTTTTCAACACTGAAAAAAGTAACCTTAATAAGTAAAATATAGTAATACGAACACAGGCCAATTATGTTTACAAAATTATAGGTTATTAACATTAGGTTATTATAGGTTAATGATAGGTTATTAACATTAGCATTAGCAAAAAAATAAGTTTTCCATTTTACAACACAGAAAAAATATAAAGTTTATTGTAATAACATATTTAACAAAACAAATGTTTTTAAAGAAAATTAGGCTCCGGATAAAAATAAAATGTAAGACGTTTGTAATATTTCCCATCACCAAAAACAGGTTTTTCACTTTTAAACACTGAAAAACATAGGCCAAATATGTTTAAATAAAATTAGCTCTATATAGTTACAAAATTAAAGGTTATTAAAATTAGGTAATTAATATTAGCATTAGCAAAAAAGTAAGTCAATGATTTTAAAAATTGTTGATTTAAAAAATGTTGTGTTTTAAAAACATATATTTACATTTTACAACACAGAAAAATATAAAGTTTATTGTAATAACATATTTAACAAAACAAATGTTTTTAAAGAAAATTAGGCTCTGTATAAAAATAAAATGTAAGATGTTTGTAATATTTTCCATCACAAAAAACAGGTTTTTCACTTTTAAACACATATAACAATGATAAAAAGTTAGTCTTTTATCATTTCTGAATTTCCATTCAGGAACATAATCATCTCTACCTTTTTGAGGTTAATCGTGTCCGTCTTTCACTTAACAAATTTCCAGCCTTTGAGAATAGCCTCTCACAAGGTACAGACGTTGCAACTATGTTGCATATGGTCCTATAAAGTTCTGCCAAATTAGGATAAATATGTTGATGCATTTTCCACCAACGGAGTGAACAATTATTCTCACCAGCATCATTTATCCGAGGTAGAATGTCTTCGTTCATGTAGCTGTCTATTTCCTTTATTGCTCTTGCTGTACTATTGATAGTTTGTGGATGCTTGTCAGCCATTATTTCATTTAAAATTCCCCAGGCACTTATGCTACTCTGTAGAGGTGTAGGATTTACAACTGATTTAGATGTAGATGGTTGATATAACTGGACTACAGCTAGTTTTACTATATTTTTCAATTAGTTGAACGACTAAATAACGAAATTTTTTCTTGACTTCTTCTAAGGCTGACTGGTCCTGAAAAACATGACTTTTGTACCTCGGATCTAATAGTGTACAGAGAGCAAAGGTATTACTTTGTTCAATCTTTTTAAATCTTTCGTTAAGTCCCCTTTTTAAAGATTTAATAACGTTTTTTTCTGCATCATAATACTGATTTTTTCTAATTTTCCATAAATACCTTTCAGGAAGCCTATATTTCGCAAAATTTTAGAAAAAGTTCTAAAATAACCTAAAATTATTAAAGATATATACAAGAGTAGATATTGTAAATTTTAAAAAGTCCACACATCCAATAAATAATTAAAAACTATGCACTTAATTCTAAAAACATAAAAAAAGTAAAAGAAAACTTTCAAAATTGTCCAATAAAATTTTTTAAATTTCTAAACACAAATAAACTACGGAGAAAAACTAATATAAAACACAATTATGGCTGTTTTTACAGTTTAAAAAATGTTTGAACAACAAATTTTACATTTAAAACTTTCAAACAACTCGCAACAAAATAGAGATAAACTTTGACAACGCCCAAACAGTTCTTACTGCACTACGTTGCAACAAGGAACTTTGAAATAGAGGGGAAAAGTATAGCAGGTTAAAGAAAAGGTGTTTGCACTGTTTGCAGGATAACAGTTATCAGGAAAATTAGTGTTAGCGCTTGCGGCAACGTTCGAATAGAACGTAGGTGGTGGGGAAGTCCAAACTGCTGTTCCTTGTTTAACAAATTACGATCCAGTCCAATTCAAACTGCTTGTTTCCGTTTGGAAAAGCAGTTTGTTTTTCGTAAATAGAAAAACAGTTTTTTTAACAGTTTGGTGTTTTCTTACCCACCTCTAGTTTGTACACTCAGATTGTCAGACTATGTCTTACTGGACTGTTGGAGGGAATTCTCCTACATGCGCTAGACATTCTCTAGCGGTTTACTAAGTGTCTTGACTATAATTGCTGTAAACTTTATTAATTAATTCTGTTAGTTCATTACATCTTTTATTATTACCATTTACTTTTAATATTTAAATTGTCGAATCCTTCATTATCATGTACCTTCAGTGGTTTAATTTCTTGCTATAAGTTATTGCAGCTTAACACAAGTTCCGCTTTTAATGACACTTTACCGTTATACATTTGTTTCTTTAAATTATCAAATTGCTTATTTCCATTTACAAGACCATTTCGATTTTGGACAAGTTCATTATATACGGTACAGTCATACATAAATTTCGAAACAATCGAACAGTGCAACTGTTTAACAAACAACACACAAAACCAAAAACCGAACAGCGTTGAATCAGAAACCTCGCTTCTCTCGGTCAATAAAGCTATATTACTTCTTAAAAAAACATATTTGAATTTTCCTCTTTATTTATTTTTTCAAATATACGCTCTAAACGCCTATTCAAACATCGCTCAAAATGGCTTCTAGATCGGCTCTTTAACGAGCCCGAATTCGAATTTTATCACGATGTCATTTCACCTCGTGAAATCCACTAAATCCCCTGACGTTATTTTAACTAAATCCACAGTTTAGGTATTTTTTTTGCACATCTGCAAAAATTCCGCCGCTCGATCACGCTGACTACAAATTGGCCCAATATGTGCAAATCACGGCTCTCACAAACATCCATTGTGACGTCACGCTGTACAAGTACCGTGCATTGATTCCGCATTTCACTTCGCAATATTGCTGACAGAGCGCGTTACGTGCGGTCCTATTTTACAATTATTGCTGTGCAGAAGTAAACGCATTGGCGGATGAATAATTGGGCGGCGGATGATCTGCGGACGCGGTGAATTTCCCCCACCTCCCGACGTGGAGGTTGTTAATTAAATGGTATTCTATTGGTAAATTACACCTACTTCGGAGAGGTGAGAATGTATTAGTGCAGAATAGCGTGTCCAACGATATCGTCTTTTGGTTTATGACAAGTAACTTGATGAAAAACATTTTTTCAAAAACAAACGGAGCAGTGAAATTTTGAAATTTCGAAATTGTGTGGGTACAGCGAAATTTGTTAGCATGAAATAATTGTTAAGAAAAATTAATCATTCAAACGCATAAATGTTAAACGAATTTACATTCCACATAAACATATGTCAGGTTTGGTTAGCCAAGGATATTTTTAATTCGGAAAATATTAAAATGTTATTACACTAAAATCCAGTAGTTCAAGACCTAAGTAAAAAAATACAACTTGAAATGAAAATCATGAATCGTCAATAATCAATGATCATTCATCAATTATCAGTCTTCAATAATCAATGGTGAATCATCAATAATCAAACATCATCTTTCCTATATTATTACGCTAAGCATTCCGGTCAGTCTTCTATCAAAAATAAAGACCTGCGTTAATAAAACTATATATAGGGGGTACTACAAGTTCGTCATAACACCAAAGAACTCTCACGTCTCAAACTTTAAGATCTTTCATTTAAGCATTTTAATGCTTTATAATAAAATAAAGTCGACTGGAAACCGATAAGACTTCTGTAAATTCCAGTAACAGTATAAAGTGTGCCCGTGAGAGGGCACCAAAATGTAGGCAGAGGTAACAATAATTGTGTGTGTGTGTACCAAAACAGCTGATTGCTAAAAAAACATTGTTGAAATTAATATTTTATCCAAGACTTGAATAATTATTGACCGAATAACTTTTGAAAGCAGATTTAGTAAGACAATCTAGACCAGTTCTAATGAGGAAATGTTATTAAATAAAAGACTCTGCTTTTAATAAACTGTTAATAATAATACATAATAATAATAATAATAATTAAAAGCTAAACTTTTAATAATACTGTAGCCTAATTTAGGTATGTAATGTAAAATCCGGTTATAGCAGGATTCATTTGTAAATATTTTAATAAGGTAATATGTTGGAATTCAGTCATTAAGTTTATAGGTTATAGCTTTAAACACGAAAGTAGAAAAGTAAGTAAGGCCTGTTGGATTAAATAACCTAAATATAATGAAAGACATTACTTTAAAATAACTGAAAACTTCTGGCTGTAAATTATTATGTAGTATTCGTTTCTTTGTCTTATTACCTACGATTGGTCGCACTGGTCCACTTGATCATTAATAACCATATTATCAATCATCAATAATCAATAATCAATCATCAATTTTGATAAAAGAAAATGTTTTGCTAAAATAAAGCAGATAACAATAGTACAATGTGTGTCGTAAGTGTTTATATATCGCTAATGATTCTACTTACGACAGCGCTAGTTAGGAAAATTTATATTTTCAAATACGAAAATGTCAAGAATCACTGAATTCCATAAGGCCGTTAACATACTGCTATACACTTTTTCACAACACTAATTCCACAGGTAGCCCTGTTGGATTACCTGTAACAAGGAAATTTGAATTAATGATTTATTTCTAAATCTATTTCTATAAAAGCAAAAATCCACGTATTATTGCTCGAAGTACAAAACTAAATTACAGCGTCGATTTTCATGAAATTTATTTAGCGAATTTCCACTGAAAAAATGAACCATTAATGGAACGACTACCATGGTAAGATCCAGACGCGGGACCTTGAAAGAAGCACTTATCCTGATCCCTAGATCACTTTTATAGGAGTCGTGTGTGTGTGTGTGTGTGTGTGTGTGTGTGTGTGTGTATATATATATATATATATATATATATATATATATATATATATATAATTCATATTATATTTCTGAAAGTTTGTGTGTTTGTTTGTTTGTTATTCAATCACGCTTTTATCACTGGACCAATTGAGATGAAATTTGGTACGTATATGGTTTAAGTAACAGAGATACATATAGGCCTATTCCCGTTTTACAAAACGTCATTATACTACCCAGGCAAAAATAAATATAAGTTTTTAGTTTTGTAACATCTGTTAACTATAGTTAGGTTTAATTACAGTTTACTGAACATGAGATTTAGGCACCTGAGATGGACATAGATCTAATCCCATTTTACAAATTTTAATCTATGTTTTATTTATTGCAAAATTATTGTTTTTAATGTTACATTTTCATCTAATAATCACAATCTGGTATTTTTCATTTAAGACTATTCAATGTATGTAAAACAGAGTGCAGAATATATATATTATATACAATTTTATTAGGATACTTTAATTGTAAGGTAGTATATATATTTGTGTAATTACATTATATGAAAAAATGGTAAATATGCAGTGCAGCATCTATTGGAGTTTTCGATATTTTTCTTACTAAAATGCTTTATTATGTGCCCAAAAGCAATATCCAAAATATGAAAGCAGGAGAAGTACGATAAAATTCGAAAATAAAAGTGACCAACATAACCTCAAAATTGCTACCGGCGAAAATCGGTACCGTGTTGTACTGATTTTAGCCGTATTTTTATTGTTTTACTGATCTACAGATCAGTAAAACAATAAAAATACGTCTAACACGGGTTTGGAGGAAACCCATTTTTTAAAAGAATAGTGCATAACCTAAGTGACACGGTTGTTAGGCCTAACACGGTGATGCGTGAAAAAACTTTTATATTTTTTTAAAGATTATTTGGCTACATATCCTAACTGTCACGGTTGTTAGGCCAAACACGGTGATGCGTAAAAAAACCTTTATATTTTTTTAAAGAATACTGCATATCCTAACTGACACGGTTGTTAGGCCTATCACGGTGATGTGTGAAAAAAACCTTTAAATTTTTTAAAAGAATACTAAGTATATTAACTGACACGGTTATTAGGCCTAACACGGTGATGTGTAAAAAAACTTTTATATTTTTTTAAAGAATACTACATATCCTAACTGATATGATTGTTGGGCCTATCATTGTGATGTGTGAAAAAAACCTTTATTTTTTTAAAGAGTTTCCAAACCTTAACTGACACGGTTGTCAGGCCTAACATAGTGATGCATGATAAATCTTTATATTTTTTTAAAGAATACTCCATAAGCTAACTAACATAGTTGTAAGGCCTAACACGGTGATGCATTAACAGAACCTTTATTTATTTTTTTCAAAAGAGTACTACATAACCTAACTGACACAGTTGTTGGGCCTAATATGGTTATGCATGAAAAAAAACTTTATATTTTTTTTAAAGAGTACTCCATAACTTAACTAACACGGTGATGCGTGAAAAAACCTTTATATTTTTTAAACAATACTGCATATCCTAACTGACACGGTTGTCACGGTGATGTGTGAAAAAATCCTTTAATTTTTTTAAAAGAATACTAAGTATATTAACTGACACGGTTATTAGGCCTAACACGGTGATGTGCAAAAAAACTTTTATATTTTTTTAAAGAATACTACATATCTTAACTGATATGATTGTTGGGCCTATCATTGTGATGTGTGAAAAAAAATTTTTTTAAAGAATACTTTATTTTTTTAAGAGTTTCCAAACCTTAACTGACACGGTGTCAGGCCTAACATAGTGATGCATGATAAATCTTTATATTTTTTTAAAGAATACTCCATAAGCTAACTAACATTGTTGTTAGGCCTAACATGGTGATGTATTAAAAGAACCTTTATTTATTTTTTTCAAACCGTGTCCATGACCTAACTGACAGGGTTGTTGGGCCTAATACGGTTATGCATAGAAAAAAACTTTATATTTTTTTTAAAGAGTACTCCATAACTTAACTAACACGGTGATGCGTGAAAAAACCTTTATATTTTTTTAAAGAGTACTACATATCCTGACACGGTTGTTGGACCTATCACGGTGATGCGTCAAAAAACTTTTATATTTTTAAAAAAAATACTAGGCTACATATCCTGACACGGTTGTTAGGCCTAACATAGTGATGCGTGAAAAATCTTTATATTTTTTTACAGAATACTCCATTAACAAACTAATATGGTTGTTAGGCCTAACACGGTGAAGCACTAAAAAAACCTTTATTTATTTTTTTAAAAATTGTACTCTAAAACTTAATTGACACGGTTGTTGGGTTAAACGGTGATGCAGGAAAAAAACCTTAATTTTTTTTAAAGAGTACTCCAAAACTTAACTAACACGGTAATGCATGATCTTTAATGTATATTATGATTGCGGGCAAAGCCGCAACGGGTAACAGCTAGTCATATTATATTTCTGAAAGTTTGTTTTTCTTTATTTGTTTGTTATTCAAATACACTTTAACTACTGGACCAAATGAGATTACATTTGGTGTGAACACGTTTTAGGTATCTGAGATAAACACAATACTATTCCAGTTTAATTATATAATAATGACTTTTTAATAATACAGTATTTTATTAAAATATGACATGATCCTGTTTTAGCGTATCGAGTAGCAAAAATCTATATGTCTTAGCCGAAAACCATAAATCGTATAATACTGTATATAGCAATACATTAAAATGAAATGACCTATTCTGATTTTGAAAATCGACTATAAATTTTATTGCTTACATTATAATTGCAGGCAAAGCCGCAACGGGTAACAGCTAGTATAAATAAATAAATAAATATATATATATATATATATATATATATATATATATATATATATATATATATATATGAAGTATGCTTTGTGAACAAGCGATAATTATTCAAAAATGTTTAGGTCAATTTGAGGTCTATAAGGGCTCAAATGAAAGATCTTAAATTCTAATTCTAAATCTGATTATCCTTAGTACTAAATTACTATTGCAGATCCAATACGGCCGCTAGAAACACGTGACCTTCACTACTTTTATTATTTAAATGACTATAAAACCACTTGTATGTACCCGATCAAGGTCTACAAAAGTGCAAATGAAAGGTCTTTAACTTTACTTTCGGAAGCCGTCTAGCAAAAATCTTGGTTCACGTAAAATCAAATATGGCGATCAAAACCACGTAATTTTGGCGTTTTTACGTAAAAACATCACGGAGATTCTTGGGTCGCTGATCACAAATTCGAAGGTACATTTGTAAAATTCGAAATGGCCGATCCAATACGGCCGATGTTTTCAAAAATCAACTGATTCACGCCAAATTTGGTATGTAGGGGTTTTTTTAACCCGTTAGATTTGTAAAATTTAGATTTGCAGAGGAAATTTCAAAAAATGAACTAATTTACAGCATTTTTTGCATGAGAGGATTATTGGTTTATTAGCTATACATATAACGTAATGAAGATTATTTAGGCATTATATGACCAGCTACTTAGAAAATCCCCATTTACAAAATTTCAGCAGATTCGTTTGATTTTTCAAAAATTAGTGCACCATATTGAATACTTCTTTTGTATTTTGAAAAACTAACTTCAGATTCTCAATCAATACCGTCAGAAATACTAACGTACCAAAATTTGTCATGAATAGATTAATTTCTGAACATCTCGTCCGCCATAATGAATTTTACAAATCAAACTTAACTTCGGAATTTCTGCGCAAGAACTTTTGCTGATAAGTTTGGCAAGTTCGTTATCCAGCGAAGTCCATTCAACTATTAAAAATAGTGGTTTATTTTCATTATTTAGACGTAATTTGAAAGTTTAAAACGCTAACTTATGCAGACTTAATTCACAGACGAAGATGAATTAAAAGAATGAAAAATCGGTATAAAAGATATTTTTGAAAATTTGTTGTTATTGTGTAAACGAGACGGGTGTTTATAGCTATTACTTTGATTGTGTGATATTTTTGCACAAGTCAGTCACACTTTCGATTCACATGTACACGAAGGCACGCCCAAGATGCGCGCGCACATTTAATCACTAATTGTAGCTTCACTAATCACCCAATAATAACACAATACCGAGTAATTACAACATGACATGTTCTGTAACAGGTATGTATTTATCATCTTGTTACGCGCTTGTCATTAGTTTACAAAGCACAGACCTTATATTATAACCTATAGTAAGATTTAGGCCTACATTGAATTACTACAATTGCTTTCTCAACGTTGGCAACACTGTGCAATCATCTGAAGCGAGTGTAATTGTCGTAGGATTGTTGGTTTTAATTGTCGTCGGAACGGGTTTGCGAGCGCTGCACACTGACACTAATCGATTCAAGCTGAATTGACAATTTATCTGCAGCAAACAATCCAACTTCTCCGTTAGTATTTTGCGAAGAGCCGTCCAGCTGCTGTCGAACAGCTGACTAAGGAAAAATAGCTCGTAGTACGCAACTGCATTGCTGTCAGGTGGAGGCAGCTGCTGATGGGTTTAGTAATCCTATTATACCTCTACCTAATATTACTCTCACTCATCTACTATACTCGACACACACGTACGTACACACACACACACACACACACACACACACACACACACACACACACACACACACACACACAACACACACACACAATGTTCCAATGGAAACTCGCTAATAACAAAAACCCTATACTCGCATTATTGGATTATTCTTTTTCCTTTGATAATTAAATATTTTAACTTTAGCCTTTTTTCGCTTTTATCAACCCTAACTTTGAAACCAGAGTAATAAAAGCTTTTTTTCGTACCGAGGGAGGTTCTCCACTTGCCGCAGGGAGTTTTGAAACAAAAGCCTTACAAGTTGAAAGGGGAAAGTAGGCTACTTTTTTTGTTCTACTAATTTTAAATGAGATTAATTACCGTGCTTCCGTCCTTCCATCATACACCAGGTTAGTTTCATAAAACTGGTAATATTGGCATAATTCTTTACGCTACATAACACGGTAAACTCCAACGTGTAAAGCGACTCGTGCTGATGGACTATATGACACCGGTTTAATGGTGTATCAAACGGAGCCTTGGGATATCTGGCGACCTCCTAGTGTACCCACGCATGCGAGGCTCTGTGTTGGCGGTCATCATTTTCCTAGATACTCATGGGAACAACATTAATAAAAACGTAAATAGAATTACAGGGAACTCACAGCACTAGAAGCTGGCCAAATGGGACACAACCTCCGTGATAAGGTCAAGAGTAAAGGGGAAAACTGAAAGGGAATTAGCAGAGCAAGCATCTGCAAACAACTCAATCACAAATTGGAAAGACACCAATTAGAAGTGGAGGGGATTTACCATGTTTAATCCTCTCCAAATGCTAAACTTTATGAAGAGATTAGGGTTGGTGAAAGCGCTGTAACTGAGCAACTTAGGAATATAGAAAGGGGGTACAATAGCTACAAAGGTCGCAAGTGGAATATTAACCCTAGGAAGTCATGCATTCGTGCGTTCGTCCGTCAGAAATCCGTTCATTCATTAATTTCACTGTATCACTAATGTATTTTCAAAATATTTTTTACGCTTTCACAATCGGTTCTTATTTCAACGTCACGGGTCTGGGTCTTACCATGATGGCCGCTGAAATAGTTCATTTTTCAAACGGAAAATTCGATAATAAATAAATATTATATATAATGTTAACAATTCAAATACAGTGCAGGTAATAATAAATTTTTAACAACAGAAAAACGTATTTGAAATAGTACTATCGGAAAAACAGTTGTAATACGAAATCAGCTGTTTACATATTACCCTCCGAAAATGCCATAACTTTTGTTATACAAATAGACCTTGTAAGCGAATTTCCTTTGGAAAACGAGCTAATGGAGCGGCCGTCATGGTAACATCTATATACGGATTATTGAAACGAGCGCCTTTCTTGACCTCTAGATCACTTTTTACGGAGATCGTTAAAATTTATATATACACATTTTTGTATTTTCTATGCTATTTAAAAGTTTTAAATGCCAATATATGCAGATTTTAATGCTCATTATAGTGAAGACATAGTTTTTAAGAAGAGGGAAAAAATCTTTGGAATTCACTTCCATCACATCGGCGAGACATATGAGTGCCGCGATTATATAAATATTCATTATCTCATTCTAATCAATATTGTTTGTGCCTATAATCTGGCTCACGAAGGAAAAACATCTGAGGTTAGGATGTAATAACGTTCCAATCGGTTACTCTACAGAAATGTCAGATACATCAAATTAAAGCGTGTTTTTTTGTTTATATTTTCAAACCTTTACTTTTAATTTCAATAAATTTACTGAAAAACACGATTTTCACACAGTTTTTCAATTACTAGCCACTTTGAATGTTCGTTGAATGTTTGTACATTTTATTCCACAATAGTTCTGTTTCAAGTATTTGTAATTTTTCTGCCGAAATTGATGAACGTTTAACAAAAATTGAAATTATAGTGAACTTGTATAAAAATGCTCATTTTGCTAGAAGCAAATTTATTGAAATAATTCTTTTACAGACTCTGTAATTTTACAACAGTATTATAAAGACATGTACTCAATCAGATTCATGCTTATTTTTAGTGAGTAAGTTTATAGTGGTACAAAAATAAAGAATTATTGCTGTTTTTGCATTACTGTTGATAGCCAAGAAAAAAATGACGATAATGTTTCGAAGTCAAACATCCCAGTTGGCCAGTTACATAGAGGACAAGTACTGAATAATTCAATACATCACAGAGTTATAGCATGTGTTATAAGGTTTTGGAATCAGTCGTGAAAATGTGATATTTCAAGTAGTAAAATCTTAGAGATAGTTTTCACAAGGCTGCAATTTGTTACAAACATCCGTATTTGTTTATAACAATACGCGTGGAACACAGAAATTATTACGCTATGATGATGCGGAGGTTAGACATAAACAGCTGACTCTGGATCACAGCTGTTTCTCCAATAATACCATTTCAAATAATAAGAAGTTTTATTGATAAAAATTTACTATTAACTGCACTATATTTGTATTGTTAATAATAAAATATTTATTATCGAATTCCATTTCAAAATGAGCTATTTGAGCGGTAATTATTTTAAGACCGGGACCTTGAAATGAGCACTGATCGTGACTTCTAAATCATTTTTTGAGGATTTATTAAAATTATAAACATTTTGATTAAAACTTAGCACAAATATCGAAGTTCGTCAACCATCAATTAATTCATTCAACAGTTGCAAAATGGCGGTAATTTAAAATCATAAAAGATTCACAACTTTTTTTGTTTTTGTCTTAAAAATATTTGAAAATTTGATTTCACCATCATAATCAGCGTTAAAATTTGCATATATTAGTTTTCAATTCACATTAAATCGCATTAAAAATAAAAAAATGAACCACAACCTCCGTAAAATTACCGGTTTTCAAAAATATTCACGATAAAACGCGTATGAATTTCTAACGATTTGAAATTCCCACCATTTAAAAAAAATCATTTTGCTGGTTAATTAAATATTACCATAATCGATGTTGAACAAAGTTTGAAAAACGGACTTCGTGAGCGGTGCCCGACATATTGGAAAATGAGCGGGACATCACGATAAGACCAGGACTAGGGACCTAAAATGAGCGCCAATTCCGACCTCTAGATCACGTTGTTGAGGGTTGTCAAATGTTTTTACACATTTGTATTTACGTGGTAATTTTAGCCTGATTTGATTATTAAAACTTTAAACAAAAATCGATTTGGAAAGTACGGCATTTCAAAAAGAGTAACACAAAGAAAAATACTTTTGGAAAGTCTCTTCTATCACGTCAGGCGGACAGCTGCGCTCAACGATTAATTCTTACGGCATCTCCCTGAATACTAGTAAAAAGCTGAAATGTGTGCAGAATGACAAACATCCGTGTAAAAAAACACATTTTTTTCTCACGTAACCTGTATCATACCGGACAGACGCTAGCTGTTCTCTCTTGACTGATAAACGTAAAACGAATTTACCACTCTTCAAAACATGTTTTTGGTTTACACTGAATTCAAAAATAGAGGAAGGGATAATAAAACCCCAGGCACTGCGGTCAACAGACCTATTGTGCAACTAAACCTCTTGTGTACTAGTTTAGCAGATTGGTGCCCTTAGTAAGTTTCTTGCAGTTTCCTCCTCTTTCCTGCACAACTTACATATGTACAACTCTTTCCGTGGTACATACCTATCCTGTTCATGTGCACCCTCAGACTACAAAACCCAGTAATAAGCCCCATGATTTTCCTGAGTTGTGCTCAACCCAAGACATCTGCCGTCTTTAAGCCCTCCATATGGAATCCTGCTTAAGAAGCGTTTACTATGGGAATGCCTATGAAGGTTATTCCATCTTGCTTGCCTGGTGTTCCTTATTAATCCACCTATTAAGAGCAGACCTGGCCAATGACAGAGAAATCCCTGAAATCAGTTCAGGTGTGATAAATTCAGATGTAGATCCCAGTCCAGCCAGTCGGTCTGCCTCCTCATTACCCTCAACCTCTTACGCCCCGGAACCCAGTGACCCGGTTACTCAGGGACAGAGCGTTGATGATGACACTACCAGACCAGTTTAAGACCCGCAAGTGCTTTTACTGCTGCCTGACTATCGGTATGAATATGAATACGAGCTTATGTTTGGAGCTTTGCCTTTTCGTGCTTTTCCAGTAAAGCAATTTTTTAACACAAACTAAATCTAAAAAAACATTTAACTCTCCGCTCGGCAGAATTAAATCCAATCCGTAGTTTTGTTTATTCCCCAGCCCATGCGGCAATACTCATTCCACTTGTATTAAAATCATTGGTATAAACTTTGATTTGCAGCATTTTTATAAAAAGTCTGTTGCTTAAGGGTGGTCAACAGAGCTGCGGAATATTAATCCGCAACCCTCCACCCTTAACCCGACCTCGTCGTATTTGCCTAGTTATTCCCCGTGCATTTAAATAAAATCAGAAGTAATGTATTGCGCACTTATTGAATTCTAGGTGAAGTTTTAAATTATCATCGACGAATTTATAATTTAAAAGCTTCCTGGATTTAAAAGTTAAAAATAATTGCAATTAAACAAATCAAAAACAGTTTTACTGCTAGCAGCGCCAATTTTATTATATTGATTTTGTTTTACATTTCAATATTACACAAAGATTGGGCGGGATGAAATGTTTAAGAATTTTTTTTTCTTTAGCTTATTGAAACATGTGTAAGTTATCCTTTACGCGAAGTGTCAATAAACTGTTTTAGCGATTACAATGAAATAAACATGTATTTCTGTAATACTTTTAAAAGTGTTATAGGAAATTGTTCATACAAATTAATCACATATATGTTTGTTAGTCCGCTATCTTTTGTTCAATTCGTTACACAGCAAAATCAGTTTAACCGTTTCAATATGGCTGCCGTTCAAAGATCTTAATAAGCATGACACGCAGATGACTTGCTTACGTGAAGAAAGCGAATTTCACTACGATAATAAGTAATAACATTTTTACACATTATCATTTAAAACTTCTAAATTACATTTTTTTTAAAAACGAAAATGAACCCTGACCGCCGTAAAATTAAATTTATCAATTTCAACTGACTTTTAAAATATTCGAAAGTTGTGATATTTCCTTACGCAGTTTTTTATAATCTTCCTTCGTTTCGATGTGCATAAACCCAAAATGCGAGTTTTGCTTTTTCGAACACCCTGCATATTAACTTCTGTTCATTTCCTATATTTGTCTGATGGATTATTCACGCAAACAGATAAATAAACTTCAGTTCACGATATTTTTACACATACAGCTTCCAACAACTAGGTAGTGAATTTGAATATTATAAGATGTGCAGAATTAATCTGTTCCAGAATTAAACCTCTACGTTCAAGACAATCTCTAGTAACTAACTATCCAGCATAAATTATATTCAAACTAAATTTAGAACTCAGACTTCAGTTAACCACAAACCAGAGACAGGAATTACGCTATTACAGCGGTATTATTGTAACATCGGTTGCACTGAATATCTAATCAGTTTTAAACAAATGATAAAGTACTTAAGCAACTTAACGTGTAATGAATCAAGTGTCTATATTTTCAATTTAACAATCATTTAAACACTTTAAACAATAACGAAGTCTTACTAATTCAACAAAATTATCTCCTTTTGAAAAATGACTGATTTTCCACGTTTTTTCTTGATTTGGGGCACAAAGAAACCCATAAATTTTCCGGCGAGACCGCTAAGGTGAGCAGCTGATGGGCTTAGCGATCTGACCATATATCTAGCTCATACTAATTTCACTTATCTAATCAAATCACATTTACTATTCAACCATAGCTTGGCTAATTCTAAATTATAAAGCGACATGTGCCGATGGAATGAATTACACCGGCCTAATGGTGTATCGAACGCTGCCCTGGGAGACCTGGCAACCTCCTAGTGTACCCATGCATGCAGGGCTCTGTATGAGTGGACCTCATTTCCCTAGCTACTGTTGGGAACAATATGAGTAAGAATTAAAACAGAATGAGCGCATTCTCACTATACAGCAAAAATCTGGTCAAATGGAGCATAAAACTTCCTTAAAGATGAGGATCGAAAGACATCAGCAAAACAAGTACTTCAATAACGAACTGGGAAGTTTTAAAATTAGTAAGGCAGTTACCCAACTTAAATCCCCTCCCAAATCCTAGACTTTAAGAAGAAGACTATGACTGGAGAAGGCGCCGTAACAGAGCATCTCAGCAATATATAAAAGGGACACAATAGACCTACAAAGGTCGCGTTGTAATTGTAAACCTAAAAATTCATTCTATCATTCATACTCATACATTTTCTTTGAGTACGTTTTGAAGTATAGTTTGGTAAAAAATTGTTTTTGACAGATTTTGAGAAATTTTGGTTTTTAATAGTTTCTACAAAATACTTTTTTTTTCTATCGAAAAACAAATTTAAAAGTAACTCTGTTATTGAACCAAAAATAAAAATCATTTATTATGTTTTAACTTTTTTAAATTTTAATTACGATATTTGTTCGAAAACACGACAAATTAACGTAGCTACATACACACACACACACACACACACACACACACATATATATATATATATATATATATATATATATATATATATATATATATATATATATATATATATATATATATATATATATATATATATATATACAAGGTTTTTAGGAGAACTCCAAAATCATACAGAAATCATTGAACGGTGCTCATTTCATTCTCACAAAACAATCTTACCATGACGGCCTTGCCAATAGCTTGTTTTCTTAAAAAAATATCGATAAATATCGATAATTACGCTTAATAAAATAATTTGTTCTATAGTATATTTAAATATGCATAAAGACCCAAAATAAGTGGTCACAGCACAGTAAATGTGTGATAGTTTTGTACAATTCTCTCTGATATTTTATTATAAATCACTATTGTTTGCGGTTTTCTTCGAGGTAGAACGTAAAATAAGGGTTGATGGTAGTAGGTCACCCTTCGTTAAGGGGATATTCCGTCTGCCACACTCCTCACCCTTAATATAACAAATAATATATTGGACTGAAGTCTACACACAACGTCAAGTGGAAGCAAAATCAAATAATTAATCCAAGCGTTAATTATTTCGTTAGTCTTCTCTTCTAGCTGCCCTGTTGAAAGGAAAATGTAGGTTAAAGATAAACTGACAGGTTAGGTTAGCATTATAAATATTATACGAGTTTACTGCCTTACTTGTTTCGCAGTTTACGAATTGCAATTTGCTTTAAAAAAATGTTTACTATCATCAACGCCCACTGATTTATTTCCGAAAAGCTATTTGCGAAAATCCAGGAAAATAATATCTATAACTTTTTACTAATTGAAGCGAATCTTTTATGTTAGCTTTGGCGAAAGGCGTGAATAGAAAAAAGTGTCCCGAACCTTTTTGTTGAAACGGAAACGAGCACAAATTTCGTCTATCTGTTTCGTTCTCCTTTGTCTTCCTCCTTTTCGATAACAGTACACGCGTGTTATAGGAAAACGTTGTGTTGCTTTGGTTTCGGTATTTCTCCTTAATTAAGTAAAGAACACGTGCATGTTGTAACCGTTAATAATACATTTAAAATTAATATAAACGTTTATAATAATTGTTGTCAATATTGTTAGTTTTTAACAACATAACCTGAAACTTACTATTCAGTGAAATCATCTGATTGTTATAAATGAATACAAAATCTTTTACTATAACTACAGTATATAATATCTAAGCTAGGTTAACGTATTATTTTAATTTAAAGATATTTGCAAACATCCCTCGAAACTAACTCTGGTTCAGAAAAATAAATTAGTATAACATAATTCATAAGTTATTTTCAACGAATTGACATGAAATAAAACTTTTTATAAATAATTCAGGTAGTGATAGTGATGAATGAAGTTGTATACCCAGGTCCTAATGTAATTAATGATATATATTATTATTATTACATGCAATTATTATAGATAAACTTTATATATATATATATATATATATATATATATATAACATATTATACCGACTTGATTTATTTAGGCTTTATCAATAGACATAGTTATATACTAACATGTTCACGTACAAACATAGAACAATTTGTCGATAATAATTATATACTTAATATATAGTACATAATACGTACTATATGCGGCATACTGTCGCCTTTAAAATCAAAAGTATTAAAATCAACATAACCTGAAACCTAGCATACCCTATCAGCTGTTCAATGAAATAAGCTGAAAGTTACGAATATAAAACAGCTGAAAAAAGGAATATAAAACAGCTGATCTTTTACTAAAACTACATTAAATAATATCTAAGTTTGGTTTACGTATTTTTAATTATATATACATACAGCAAACATATCATTAACAAAAGCTTCGCTTCTGTCGGTAACTCCCCGAATTCCACACTTTTTTATTTTGGTTACTTATTATTAAATATATATTTTATAACCGTATTCTTCAGAGATTAGGGTGGATTTCTGATCCATACTTTCAAATTATACGTAGGACTCCTCTCGGTTCCCTCAGAGGACATCGGACAGTGTGAATAAGAGTCTGATAATCCCGAGAAGCCCTAGCATTTCTGTAATTAGCGTTAAAACGTGCATGAATTAAACTTTTCAATTTTCAAAATACGTTGAAATTAGGAAATTAAATTGAACGATTTATTTCCGTAAATTAAAAAATTGAATTTGAAATTAAAAAAATGCTAATATATAAATATTTTAGTGATGGTTATGAAGGTGTAAATGAGAATGTATCTGAATAAATATTTTTTGGAATTCGCTTCCATCACGTCAACGAGACAGCTGCGCACCGCGATTATTTTATATCCCAAATATTTTTTTTTTTAAATTACGTACTAAATTTGTAAAATTAACAGTATTGAAATATTATTTCTAACAAAATATACACTTTGCATATAATTTTACAAAGTTCCCGTTTCGTTCTTACCAGTAAATTTCTCTCTGTAAGCGAAAAATCCCGAAAATAATTTGTATAGTCAGTATAAATATGTCTAAATGGGTTATTAGAACTTTTTTGACGGATTTCGAGAATAGGTTTCACGTAAAAGTGTCTGAGAATCGAACAGCTGATTTAAGGCGCAGGTTATGCAAAATGTACACATGCTTGTTCACCGGGTTGCATCCAGTCCGCGCTAAACTTCTTTCAAATACATCGGTCGAGCAAACCATTAGGCTAGTGTTTCACAAGTGAGCTTTCAAAAGGCAGGCTTGCATGCTAAGCGCGCTATCAAATTATTAATGACATCTAATGTGAGTCGGCGCCTTTATATCGATATAATGGTTTTTTTTGTGGCTAACATCTTCAGATAAAGCCAATTTGATTGATTAAAACAAGAAATAGACTAATGGAAAAAGCAAACGATGGTAACTGGACCTGAACCTGCGAACAGGTTAGAGTTGTTGCGAAATACCTACCAGTAGTTCAAAGAGCAGTGTCCACCGCTCTACGACAGCGCTTTGACGGGCTCACAATCTTCTCCGTCCATTTAACAGATAGCTCTAATATTTAGAAAAAATATCACTGGACAGCTTTATTAACAATTTTATGATCTTTCTACATCGAGCTGTGAAAACTGTAAAGAACGAGGCGTTCAACTAGTATTACAGGAAATATCCAGCAACTACACTGCCATCGTTAAATCGGAGGCCGCCATCTTGAAACGCAAGTGAACTGGTGAATATTAAGCGTAAGTCGTTTGGGTTTTATACAAGGTACCTCACACTAAATTTTAGAACAATCAGTCAATGCGTTTAGCCAAAACTGCTTATAGTTCTAATCGTAAATTAGAGACCGCCATCATGAAACGAAAGATAATGGGGAAACAATCTTACACATGTTCCGGCTTTGTGCAAGTACCTTCGCAAGAAAATTTCAAAGCAATCGGTCAATGCGTTTTACTAAAACTGCGTACATTTGTAATCGTTAAATCAGAGGCCGCCATCTTTATATGGAAAATAAAATAAAAAATCATATATATATATATATATATATATATATATATATATATATATGTCGTCGTTCTGGCCTTAAACAAGTAGGGACCATACAAAAAGTGTTCAGCAACTATATGTGTCTGCTGGGTAACAAACCTGTTCAAGCTATTGACAAAATCGATTTCTTCGTCAAATGCCAATCAAATGGGACGAAAATTGCTAACGTGAGCATGATAAAACAAACACACACAACACACACACACACACACACACACACACACACACACACACACACACACACACACACACACAAAGTGTATAATGATAGCTCATTTGGCTTACTTATCAGAGGGAAATTTCCCAATAAGCTACTACATTTAAAATTACTAATTATAAAATAAAATTGAAAAAGTTGCAAAGTTTATAGTTTAAAATTTGTTTTGCTTATAAAAACAATATTGCTTGCCTGAACCCGTAAGTTACTTGCAATCGGTATATTACAATACTTACATTTCTTGCAATAAATCTTTACAATAACACTGAATAAAGTGTTGAGAAGAACGAATAATTATTATCGCAAAATTAAACTCTAAAATTGAAATCTTTTCGATAGATTGAGCTGAGCCCACGTTGCACGCTACGGCGATGTCTGGAGGCGGTTTCAAATTCGATGATTGGAGTATTGAAGGGCAATATCTGTTCTTCAGTCGCACTAGTAATTTTAAACCTTAAGGGAAAGGGTTGCAGTACTTGTTGCCAAGGCAACGGGTTCAGATCATAATATAACTTCATTTAGTGTAAAACCTTACTTTCCTTATGGTAAATTTATTATTTTAATACCTCTTTAAGGCAATAATGTTAAGGACTATACAATTAAATTATTTTTTATATCGTGTAAAAAATATATTTTTACGTCAAATCGGCAAAATTGTTTTCGAAAAGCGTGAAATCGGAAACTTGTTTTCAAATTATTATTACTTAGTGATAAATACTAAGGTTTTCTGCGAATTTCATTTGGAAAATGAGCTACTGGAGTGGCCATCAAGGTAAGACCCAGATCTGAGATTCTGACCTTCAGATAACGTTTGAGGTTGTGTTAAAAACTGTGTGTTGTGTGTGTGTTTGTGTGTGTCTTGATTTACATTTAGCACACAAATCGATTTAGGTAGTAGTTTACACGAGCTCGTTAGCTAGAAAATTCAGTGTAACAAAACGGCAGCCATTTCAAATGTTTTTAAAAAAATGTCTTAAATTCTTCAAAAAATCTTATTTTACCATCGTAATCAGCGTTAAAAACTGCATAAATTTGAAAAAAAGGATGAGATAATTTTTTATAGAAAATTTGTTTCTCTCACGTCTGCGAGACAGTTGAGTGACGCATTTATTTTAATTGTATATATATATATATATATATATATATATATATATAATTTAAAATTTGACAAACAGACTTGTTTTTTAAATCTTAATATATTGATTTAAAATTAAAATGTGAGAAATACCTGCTCAGCAAATTTACATAAACTTTAAAATGTTTAAAAGTTCTTCTATTCAATTAATTTTTAGTTTCATGAAAAACACTAAATAAAGTGTTTTGTACAGTTCCTGTATTATAATACTGTCTTAGTCAGTCTGAATACATATATTATAAGCAAATCATGTATTCGGTAGATTCTTCACTCAGGTAAGGATCGATATTTTGGAACGATAACGAAATTGCTTCGGTTAAACGGTCATGCACGTGGGGGGAGGGGGTGAGTTACGTGAAGGTGAGAAGCGATCTTTGTCACGTAATGCTCGCGTGGTATCACGTCGCTAACTTATAATTGGATTCGAGTTAGATATATTTGGCAACCCCTTAGATTACTTGGTAGTTAACTTATTTCAAGTTATCAATAGGGGTTGTGTTCGAAATACTAACAATAAGATTGTAAATAGTTTTTAGCCGATTATAATGGAAAATTAGCTGTTGGAGGGGTCGCGCGCGCGTGCGTTCGTTGTGTGTGTGTGTGTGTGTGTGTGTGTGTGTGTGCGTGCGCGCGCACGCGTGTTTGCTATTTTATTTTGATTCATTCAAAATTGGCAAAAAAATCGGTTTTGTCAACGCTTGGACTAGTTCGCTGAATACCAAAATTCGTTCAACATTTTCAAAATGGCGGTAGTTTCAAATATTTAATAAATTCATTTCGTTTTTATTACATTATTTTTGAAATTCGACTTCATCGTCGAAATCAGCGTTACAAACTGCGTAAAACAGTATTTTGAAATTTCAAAATCAGTTACAATTAAGGAATTTAATTTGAAGACGTTCAGGGTTCATTTTCGTATTTTCAGTGTAATTTAAAAGCATAAAACGCTGATGTATGCAAGATGTTAATGCTGATTATGATGGTGAAATCGGAATTTCAAATATGGGTAAGACTCTGCCTGGTTTGGTCACATGTTCGGCCTACAAGAAGAGTCAGTATGGCAGACTTAGAATTTTAAAAAATGCTCACTTTACTGGAAAAACCGAAAAAACCAAAATAATACTTTTTTCGATTTTTTTATAAACCGTAAATTTCTACTAATAAAATTCGATAGATTGACTTTGGGTTAATTTTCCGAATTTTATGAAAATCTACAATCGAAGAACATCAGTACCATTACGATAATAATTTGATCAACCAGACAAAATTTTTCGTCTACATTTCTAAAAAAAAGAATTTGTTACATAGTTACAAGAACTTACGGTTATGTTCGTTCATACAACTTGTTCTGTACGCTGTGTTATATTGTAAAAGGATCTTACAAAGGGCATAATCTAATCATACACAGCCTTTTAGATCTGAACGATAACTTTATCAATTGAAGGCAGTGATCAATACGCCAATGTCAAATAACACTAAAATGTCCGAGAACGTAGCTAAAGTGCTTTTATTAAAGATCAAAGTGAATCAGTAGCAACATAAATACAAGCCACGGAACGATATGGGGAAGTCGGGGGCGGGGTGATGGTGGTGGTTTTACTTCAGGTAAAGTTCAAACTTAATGGAGCGTATTACAGGACACTGCCTACCCATCATTAACCTTCAAGGTTTTATAAGCAAAGCAATGGAGGGTGCAACCACCGGGATGCGGCTTAATTAATTGTGCAAATATTACACTGAATAAAATAAGCCTTTAATTAGGGGTGGAACTATTCGTTTTATAACGAAGGGTCTTTTGTAAAAATGTATGTATTTAAGTTCATGCTTTTGTTGGACACATGTAATCTTAAAGAAAATTTACTCTATTTTATATTGGAAAATATATTTAATTATTATCTATTTAACTTTTCAAATAGAGAAAATAATTGTTTACTGAAGTAAATAACAAAAACATACATAAATGCAAACTATTAAGCAAATTCAAAATAACTCAAAATTATTAATGCTTATTTTAAAATTTATTTTACCAGAACAGGTAGTTCTGCAGGTCTGCATGGCGGAGATACTCACTGTGTAACAAAAAGGAAGAAGAAGACGTTGTACATTTTACAGGAGTTTGTCCGGTTCTAAAAGACTTATTTCCAAAAAAGTGAACTTAGTTTGTCAGACGTTATAGATATTTTAACGGCAGGGACTCGGTTTGGCTGAACAAATACTGCAAGGCGGCCTGGCAATATTGTTTTCGATTAATTGAAGATTGTAATTATTTATTATTAATATTATTTTATGTATTATTCTGTTTCTTAAATTTTTCATTAAAGAAAGTCGGCAACTCTTCGGAGGGTCTTTCGGCCATGAGATATGACTATACAATTAAATTATTTTTTATATCGCGTATAAAATATTTTTTACGTCATATCGGAAAAATTGTTTTCGAAAAGCGTAAAATTGGAAATCTTGTTTTCAAATTATTATTACTTAGTGATAAATACTAAGGTTTTCTTCGAATTTCATTTGGAAAATGAGCTACTGGATTGGCCATCATGGTAAGACCCAGACCTGAGATCCTGACCTTCAGATAACGTTTGAGGTTATGTTAAAATGTGTGTGTGTGTGCGCGTGTGTGTGTGTGTGTGCGTGCGTGCGTGTCTTGATTTAAATTTAGCACTCGAATCGATTTAGGTAGTAGTTTACACGAGCTCGTTAGCTAGCAAATTCAGTGTAACAAAACGGCGGCCATTTCAAATATTTAAAAAAATGTCTTAAATTTTTTGAAAATCTCATTTTACCAACGTAACAGCGTTAAAAACTGCATATATTTAAAAAAAAGGATGAGAGAATTTTTTATAGGAAATTTGTTTCTCTCACATCTGCGAGACAGTTGAGTGACGCATTACGCATATGTACTCGTATTTCAATTGTACATATCAATTTAAAATTTGACAAACAGACATGTTTATTAAATCCTAATATATAGCCTACAATTAAAATGTGAGAAATACCTGCTCAGTCGATTTACATAAACTTTAAAATGTTTAAAAGTTCTTCTATTCAATTAATTTTTAGTTTCATGAAAAATACTAAATAAAGTGTTTTGTACAGTCCATTTTTTATGTGGTTAGAATTTTTTTTATGTGGTTAGAAATGATTATTGTATATTTTCACAAAATAAAGCAACCTTATTGTCACTATCGTCGTCACTTGTTACCGACCACCGATCACCATCATCTCTCACCTGTCACCAATCTCCTACTACCTATCACCGATCACCAACTACCTATCACCTATCACCGATCTCCTATCACCTATCACCGATCGCCTATCACTTATCACGGAACACCGGTTACCTATCACCGTCACGGCCCACGATCAACCGATTACCTATCACCTATCACCGATCACTTATCACCTATTACCGATCACCTATCACCGATCACTTATCACTATCATTATCATTATCATCATCATTACCATTATCATTATTATTATTTTATGCACACCAAATACATTTTTTTAGTTTTGACAAGTTCGTTACTAAGTAAAACCCGTTTAAAAGTTTCAAAACTGGGACAACTACCTTTCCCACACGTTTTTCAAAATATAATTTCACTAATCAGCGTTAAAATCCGCGTAAATAAGCAATTAAATCGTCTAATTATATCGAAAATTTGAATATTATTCTGACGGCGATCGTGGTTTATCTTCGTATTTCCAATGTAGGGTAGTTTAAGAATTCTAAATGCTAATTTATCAGACATTAATGTTCATTATAATACAAAAATATTATCAAAAAAAAGTATAAAATACAAAAGCATTAGTTAAGAAATGCGTTACCATCAGCGAGACAGTAGCGTGCAACGATTATTTTGAATTTTATCCATGATTCACATTATGTTTTTTCGAAAAAAATAGTTTGTAACTTATGCACTGTCTTACCACCGACCGTAATAGACAATTTATTAGAAATAGAAACAAATTAAAAGACACAAGACATAAACGGCTAACAAAATCTTTCGCATTAAGCTTTTAACGTGTTTTCTGAAGTTTTAATGGATTTAATTTCCATTAATTTTAAGGGCAACAAGGACAGACTGATGTCTGACAAAACCAATTTCCTTACAAAGAAAGTTTCGCGAAGTTCCGGTCATCAAATCGGACTGCAGCCAGTTACTGGGGAAATATTCAACTCACGCGTTCACGTGGGTAATGGCGACCCGCCCCCTCACCCTTGTTATAATGCTTTCGGTCGTCGCGGCAACCGAACTCTGTAAATATACAAGTAAAGGAAGTTTTCGATCTGTTATTTAGTGTTACATTGAACAAAAAATATTGAAAATTAAGATATAAATGTAAAAACACATCAGAATTCGATACATCTTCGAACTACGCACCTCAAGGTCGTAGGTTCGAGGCACAGTTACTGTTGCTGCCGTAAGTTAGACTTCCGTTAACGCTGATCTCCCGTCCTCATTAACCTAACTGGCAGAAAGTATGGACTTTTAGAGAAAACCTATCATATCCAAAACATATCCAATAATACTTAACGAGTTATGGCTCCGACGATTTTGATATAATTTTGGAATGTACAATTTTGTAGCTAAAAACAAACGATCTCAGTTGGGTCTCAGTTGGGAAAATACGTTTCAATTAGGTTTTTTTAAGGCTCTTGGTGAAAAGTACATGAAGGCTATCATTTGCGTCCAGCAAAATCTCTTACACAGAGGGGAAACAAAAATCTAAATATTGTTAATTCTTAATAAAACTAAAACTAGATAACATTATTAAAATATTTAAACTTAAACAAAGATTAAAAGATTAACAGGAATAAAAATGTGAGAAACAAAAACAACTAAGTGTGTAACTAGTTAACAAAATAGTCTGACCGGTACCAGAACTTGTCCAATCATAGGTCTTCGGCAGTGCTAGGCACACATCAAGTTCTACATACTTGGTTTCGCCAAAAGAAACCAATCAGTTTCGCCACTCCCCGACATAACCGGACAAGAACAATGCATCTTTAAGTGTAAATGTAAGTGTAGTGTTAAAGTTGTAAGTGTAGTGTTGTAAGTGTAAGTGTGTGTTACTCAACGCGTTTAACGCGGGCCATATAACTAGCTTATCTACCTAAAAATATAACGATAACGGTCAATGCGAATAAACACTTGGATTGTACAGTACCGTGCATAACAGTAACTTTATCGAACAAAATTCATATTACAAAATAGTACTTTAAGTTTTACTTGTCAATTTAATCATCTGATTAAAAACAATTAATATTATTATACTTCAGATCGTTTGTACTAAAATTTTTTGTATTTGAGTCTTGCCAACCACGGTCTCACTCACATTGTCAAGCTTACTTAACAGATTTAAACACTTAACATCAAGTAAAACATTTATTTTTGTTAAGGAAAACTTACTGTACAGGCATAAGTACTAAGAAGAGGGGATAATGACCTAGATAATGGTTTTAAAAGAGGTATATACTGAAGTAGAATTGTTGCTTTATAATTAATACATACTTACTTAAAACGAAACTATTTATTTCTAAATTCAATAAATAATATAATTTCCTGGATTTGTTAGATACGTGTAATATTTTTTAATGCGTATTTTTATGAAAGTCCCCCTAAATGGACCTTTTTAAATGGCCTTGACTATGCTATAGTGAGTGCGGTAAGACTCAAATAAAAAAGTTGTAGAAATACAAAAACGTGTTACTATTTCATTTAAAATAATTACACTACTAAATGAGCATTACTTGTATAATTTATAAGCTTCTAAAACCGATTATAATATTTTTTTCGGAAACGACTCGAAATTTACACGAGTATTAGAATTCGAATTGATAAATCCACTTGAAAAGGCCCCAATTGTCAAAAATTTAGGTAAAAAATTGCAAACAAAATATATAAAAGATTTATTTCACTTAGATTTTTCTATTTCATTCTGTTGCTTCATTAAATAATCAGCTGATTTTATGTTATTAAAAAAATATTCTTAATTTATCAGCGGTCTTTAATTTTCAATTTTAACAAATAACATTTCTATTGAAGTAGGTTAGTAGTACAAAATCGAACGAAACTCGTATATATTAACTATTTATTTATACAGTCTTATTTGTTTAAAATACATATAATTTACCTCTTTTTTTAAATACATATAATAAATATTTTATGTAAAAAACAGACTGCGTAACCGTGAAGACCGTGTACCAAGTCAACCTTACATTCAACTTGATTTATCATCATTAAAACTGACTGAGTAACCATGACGGCAAAAACCTTACATGTCAGCTTCATTTATCAACATCAAAACCGACTGCGTAACCGTGACGGCCAAAATATTACATAACAGCTTGATTCATCACCATAAAAAACAGACTGCAAAACCGTGACAGCCAAAACCTTACATGTCAGCTTGATTTATCCTCTTCAAAACACACTGCGTAATCGTGACGGAAAAGCCACACGTCAGCTTGATTTATCCTCTTCAGAACAGACTGTGTAACCGTGACGGCCAAAACCTTACATGTCACCTTGATTTATCCTCTTCAAAACAAATTACGCAATAGTTAAACCCAAAACCTTACAAGTCAGATCAACATAAAAAAAGCATGTAGCACAATCAAAAAAGCTAATTTCTCTGGCAGGTCAAGCACGCCTAGACGTTTTAACTTCAAAAAATAGTATAGTTCTTGGGATTTTATCGCCTATCTCTAAATATTTTCTGTCGTCACACTCAAAATTGTCGCTGGGTTTATGCCGCTACAACTACCATTTTTGCCAAATTTTATAGTGGCCGGTAAAATTGTTTACGAGTGCAAAAAATATACACAAAACGTAAAAAGCCGATCAAACATAGGTTCGTTAGCGACAGACAGACAAACATGCGCGTCCTTGGTTTTGTTTGAAGGACCTTAAAAACTACCCCCGTCAAGTAATTCAAATAATAACTCCTACCTGACCGCTGAAGCTTAGTTTTATCGGTGTTCAAAAACCAATCTGACGTTGTACATTAACAAACAGCCTAAACTATTTACGTGAAAATTAAATACACCGTTTAAAGCCAATTGGTTAAACTTTGTCGTTTCGCTTAAAGTTGGTCTATTCAATCACATTAATATTCTGTACAGAACTTTTCCATTACACCCACTTCCGGTAAGAGCATCACTTCCGGGTAATTGTATTAGCCCTTTCCTTTCCGCGTGTAAGGGCTGTCCTGCAGGAAGTGTACTTAAGGAGATGAAAGCGCTGGAACGTTCCTTAAGAATAAACGAGACGAACTCTATTTACCAGTATCAATAACAATTTTTAGTTTATAAGTGTTACAAACATGCAATTGTTTATTATTTATATGAATTAATACTTAACTGATTACGAAGGAAGTCAGAGTTTATTTTTTAATTTTCCCGAATTGCTATAGAATCACAGAATTTATTTCATTTCAAAAAATTGTTACACTGACTTCAATTAGTAACATTCACTATAAAAAAAACAGATTTAAAACAAATTTTAAAAGAATATTTTTCAGTTCTATCGGTAGCTATGGAAATTTTTCGGAGAAACAGTGACATATATTAGTTATGAGAGGGGACCAAAATGAAGAAAAAAAATTGGCCAAAATCTTTATTGAGACGTCATCGCACACGTTATTTAAAAATCGAAAGACTTACTTATTTTAAATAATAAGCGGAAATGTTTGTGCGTTCGCGAGTGCGTACAGTTTGTGTGTGTGTGTGTGTGTGTGTGTGTGTGTGTGTGTGTGTGTGTGTGTGTGTGTGTGTGTGTGTGTGTGTGTGTGTGTGTACGCGTGCGAGCGTGCGTGTGTATGTATGTGTGTACAACCAAATTTACAGTACGCAGAGATCTGAAATTTTTATCGAAGGTGGACAAAAGAAGGTCGTAAAGAAGGTAAGCAGTAAAGAAGGTCGTGGACCCAAGAGTCTTCACTCTAAAGCTACGTTTTAAAATTTCTAATTATATTTTTTAAATTAAAAATTCTTTTGAAACTACAGAAATGGACAATTAGCGAAGAACCGCAGGTCGGTGGAAATGGGAAAACATTTAAAATACGTGAAATCACGAATGCGAAGCACACCACTGTAAACATCAAGATAAAACAACTTCGACTGTTTGACCATGTCCAAAGAATGGACGAAAATCGACTTCCCAAATAGATTCTAAAATGAAAACCACATTGTGCACAAAAAAAGGAAGACCGAGACTTAATTTGAGAGAAGGAATTGATAAGGAAGTGAAAGAAAGGGGATTGGATCAAGATCTGTGGAATGACGGGGATAAATGGAAGCTAGAAATCTGAAGATACCGGAGAACGTTATAAGCCGAAAAGAAGAAGAAAAATTCAGCTGAAAATTATACAACTAATTACAGTAAAGACGTTTGAATTTCATAAGAAACGCTGTGCAGGTACTGTTCCAGCATAAGTGGAATTTTGCATTCGATAATGAAGTTTGAAATTTTCAGAATAGTAATTGAAGCGTATTTCAAAGTTAAAATACTTTTAAAATATTTGAGTATAATATGTATACTTGTTTTTTATTTAAATGAAGAATTAACCATTTGAAAATTCTTTTTATAACAACACGTAAACATTAGGTTTGTATGCAATAAAGAATTAATATCAAGGGTCTGTTTAAGTGTAACTAAATTATCTTGGGTATTCGTATGTGGCTTCACCTGTTGTCTAGCGTTCTTAAACATTAATTCCCTATAAAAATTTATTATAATATAAAGAAGAAACTATGTATTGAAAAAATGTATTAAAGGATACAGAATTTATTCCTAAGATGTATGAAAGATGAAAAAACTTTTATTATTCTTCAAATAGTTACAAAGTCTCATTAAGAATTAATTATTGTAAATTCTGTCGGCCATATTGAATTTATTCCCAATAAAACCACTAACAAACAATCAAATTATATATGATATCTCATTTTAAAGGTAATATACGTGGGAATGTGGACCGATTTTTGCATTATATATTTTCATTGCGTTTAAAAATACAGGAGCAAAAAAGTACAAAGCGAAAAAATACAAAAAACGTAAAACCCCGATCATATTCATACAAATAGCAGGGTAAACTGTATAGTTAATTAAATTAAAATTAGTAGTATGTAGTATTCTATATTGTTACAGATAGCAGCAACTACACTAGTCATCCATAATATTCAATATGGCCGGCAGGTGCTCACACACTCTAAATAATAAATACCACATTTTGACTCGAATGAACAGATTTAAAAAATTTAAATAAAATATTTCGCAACCGCCGCCGACCATTAAGCGAATAAATTGGCGGCAGCAACGAATTATTAATTTCAAACTGCAGAGCTGCAAAATTTATTGACGCGTGAAAACCAGGAACAAAATAGTGGTTGCAGCCTACAAACACAAGGTTTTCATTTTAGTTTTGTTTTATTTTGAAATATTCTCTCGTTATGGTAGCCTGATATCGGTGGATATTTTTACAACACAGTTTTGCTATAATTATCTATTATGCAATGAAAAGAGTCATAGTTCTATATTGTACTGTAATCACTTAAAATACGCGAAACACTTGATTATTGCTACAATATATTCATAGATACAAATTATTCGTAAGTATTTTAGAATGTATTGTCATACAAATGTAAAATGACTGTTATTCGCGAGCCAGACCCGCAATAATAGTTACCTGATCCTCCTATTGTCACCAACTGGCAACGGTTTTACGCGATTTGTTATCGGAACAACAAAAGGTCTTTCACTAACTAGTGATGCGTGGTTTCGGAATAAAATACTCACGAAACTTTCTGATTATTGAATTCATCCAATCTTAGTGTATACGGATACTAAATCGGAACAAAGAGTTCTAAGCATATTCCAAGTTCATTCATTTCACTTGGTTATTCCGACAATTGTTATCGTACTGACATTCTTTCATTATAAATGACTGCAACGTTTAGATTCTGTTACATATCACAGCTAATTCAAACAAAACCCGTGATTAATAGTTTACATTTTGTTATTTGTTAAGTTGAAAATATCTATAGTTTAGTTTAGTCATAGACAATAATAAACAATAAAAAGTATTTTATGGATTTGACCTTAAGTGGTGAAGTAATTGTCATCGCCTAAACAACATAGGAACAGAGATACACAACCTAGTTCCGCTTACTAACATCGAAAAATATCCACGCTAAATTCTCGAACTTCTTTACTGGCTTTAAAACAGCCTACGCCTTCGAATATAGTTCATAATTCTCCCGTCAACCAATACTTGCTTCTGACTGGTTCACAATGCTCGCGTATATCGGGTTTATAGTACGCTAGATTATCACATTACTGGTGCACCACATCGCGTCTCCCGTACATAGTTCCCCGTAGGGGGGTGCAGACTAGCTGCACCTATTGAGAAGATTTAGACGTCCCTCGCGGTACCCGAGTCTAACACACACTTACACTTACAACACTATACTTACGACTTTAACACTTTACACTCACACTTACATTTAGGGAGGCGATAATAGTCTCAATGTGCTTTTCGCCTTAAAATAACAACAACAAAAAACCGTAAATAGTTGCCTAATTGGTGCGTTTTTTCTCTGGTTTCAACAATGAATTTCTGAGAAATTATGTTTCGCGCCATAATTTCGACTATATATTGCAGGACAAAAATCGTTCAGCAGACCATCGAAAACGATCATTCAGTAGTAAAAACTCACTTAGGTGTACAGTAAACAACTATACGACAGCCTACCAATATCCGGAACAATTCTACAAGACACAACAACTTGTTCGGGTTGAAACAAGAGGAATGCAGCCAAATTAAAAAAAAACGGACTTCTTAATTTCTCACCTTTCCGACAACGGAAGAGTGCATCGCCAGTCTGCGGCCGACCTGGTAAACGCCCGGACTTCGAGTATTTCTCCCGCAGACTACATAATGATTATGCGCATGCGTAAGCCTGTCATAATCTGGACAGGCGTTCATCATAGCGTTGGAACATCCATCCCATTTCCCATTCCTTTAAGCAGAATATTGGTACTTCTAGAAGAAATTCTACACATTTTACGACCAAAATAAGAGAAACATTATTTTGTACGCCAAATTTAATCAGTTTTTCAAGTATTTTAAAAAGATTAAGAAATTTTAAAACAATGGTGAATTTCCGAAAACATAAAATTTCCTAGTAAATGAACTTTGCCTAAAGTCGCCGTAAACTTCTAACAATAATTTAGAAGCGTCAATACAATGTTTTCAATCAGCTAATGCAATAAAACACCAGTCCTGAACTTTTATAAAGCTTAAAACTTAATTGGTCAAATACACTCACAAAAATCCCTTCATGACCATAAACTGATGACGAATAAACCAGCTTCATTAAGGTATTGATAGTAGCGGATTTTGATAAACGACAGATAAGGTTTAAGCACGTTCATCGAGGGACGTGATGGCGGCTTTGTGGAGAGTGATGGTGGGAGGGGGGAGATTAACTGTTGAATTTTGATATTTAACGATTCCGTACAATCGTTGCAGGGGATTAAAAATCATTGTGGGGCACAAATGTAATTTTCGTAAAACAATTACTTGTACACAATATACGGAGTGAGTGAAGTCAAATGTTTGAAACAAATTATTTATTTAATGTGCAACTGACATGTTGTATTGAACTTTTACACACAGCTGTTCGATCACAGCTATTTCGTCAGCAAACTTGAACGCTTCACGCTCTAGTAGAAGTTGCAGCAAACTGCATCCCCCGTTTCAAATTCGTGTTATCAGGCCACATTAGAGACAACATAAAGTAGACTGGGCAAGTTAGGCCGGTCTCTGAAAGCGTTGCCGTATCCAATATGTCGGCCGTTTGTGATGAGTTATGTTACTCCCAAGCACTGTCAATGTTGGCTGTCGCTCAAAGCCCTGTCAGTGGCACTGTGGCAAAGCTCTGTCAGTGGAACTGTGGCACAACTCTGTCAGTGGTATTGTAACAAAAGCTCTGTCAGTGGAATTGGTACAAAACTCTGTCAGTGGAATTGGGGCAAAACTCTGTCAGTGGCATTGTGACAAAACTCTGTCAGTGGCACTGTGATAAAGCTCAGTGAGTGTAATTATGGCAAAGCTCTATCAGTGACACTGTGGCAAAGCTCAGTCTGTGGCACTGTGGCAAAACTCTGTCAGTGGCACTGTGATAAAGCTCTGTCAGTGGAATTGTGGAAAAAATTTCAGTGGCACTGTGGCAAAGCTATGCCAGTGGTACTGTGGCAAAACTCTGTCATTGGTACTCCGGCAAATAATGCTTTAACTATAGTATGACATGACTACTTATCGCCACCACTTTTATTGTATTATTGTAGAAGTTGGCTTTCAACCATATAATAAAGTTCATCTGTGCTCAAGAACTACTCTTTTGTCCACCAATTAGACAGCATCGATGATCTAAGCTCCGACCACAATCCCCTTTTACTTACTATAAGTAACCCACTCGGCCAGAGGTTACCACTCAACAACAGCAATACCAAGCGAGTTGACTGGAGACGTTTTTCGGAACGTCTTCAACAATTCATGCCTGAGCCCCAACAGATCTGCTCACCTGAAGATGTCGACCTCGAGATTGATATCCTTCAGTCAGCTATAGCCTCTGCGCTGAAATTTAGCACCCATCAAATAAGTAAGGGTGCCAAACCTGAACTTCCTCCCTACATCAAAGAGGAGTTGGCTAAAAAGAGAAAGCTTCGCCGCCAATGGCAATTCACCCGAGCACCGTCTGTTAAAAGACAGCTCAACCCAATTAGTAAAGCATTTACTAGAAACACACTCCGAAGAGAAATAGACTCGATTCCTGTCCACAATGAATACTGAAGACGATTCGTTGTGGAAACTGAACCGCTAACTCCTAAGACCAAAACGCACCAACCAACCCCAGCATGGTCAGCACGGTCTGGCTTACTCTCCCACGGACAAAACAGAAGCGATCGCAGATTCCCTCCAAGGCCAGTTCAGTCCCAATGCTCATCTCTACGTGGACGATCACATCGACCACGTGGAAAATTATCTCGAGGATTACCTCAGTTGTCCATTGGGCGTCGGCTCCCCGATCCCTACACAACAGATCAGGTGGTACACACAATAAAAACACTACATCCACGCAAAGCACCTGGTCTAGATTAATCTAAACAATCTGGCTCTAATGAACATCGCTGCCCCAACAGTAGGATACATTACCAACATCTTCAATGGAATCTTGCGAACAAGCCACTTCCCGACATCTTGGAAAGGAGCCAGAGTCATAGTCATACTTAAACCACAGAAATCGGCTCTCTTTCCTCAAAACTTCCGACCAATCTCGCTGCTTCCTGGCCTCTCGAAAGTGTTCGAAAGACTGGTGAACAGGCAGCTTACTGAGCACCTTGCTGACACAGTACGACACGAACAGTTTGGCCGAGAGCACTCAACCACCCAACAACTAGTCAGAGTAATCAACAGCCTATCAGATGGCTTCAATAAACGCCTCCACTCAATAGCTGTATTCCTGGATATCAGAAAAGCGTTTGCCAGGGTATGGCACGAAGGACTCCTGTACAAACTAGCTCACAGCCCTATTCCTCCATGCTATGTCCACTTAATTCGATCGTACCTCGAAAACAGATGGTTCCAGGTGTCCGTCGACGGTACACTCTCTACGCCCCGACCTATTACGGCTGGTGTGCCTTAAGGATCAGTCCTAGGTCCATTGTTGTACACCAACGATATGCCTGTCCACGAACCTGTGTCACTGCGGCTCTTCGCCGACGACTCCATGTTTTACTATTCAACAGCAAAGCTCGAGTTTGGGGCCCAAATTCTTCAACGTCAGTTGGACTTACTTGAGCCATGGTTTCGTAGGTGGAGAATTGCAGTGAACGCAGATAAAACAGAAGCCATCGCCTTCACGAACAAACGTCACCCCAAAACAATATTCCATCTCAACGATACTTCCATAGCATGGAAACCCAAAGTCAGATATTTAGGTATCTTGCTTGACAAACGACTGACTTTTGCTCATCATGTCAAGCAAACGATAGGCAAAGCTTCTGCGGCTCGCGGTAAGATTTTTCCTGTTCTTGCGAACAAAAGCCCTATACCCCTAAAAATCAGGCTGACTATGTACAAAATGTACATCAGACCCATTCTTACCAATGCAGCTCCGGCTTGGTACTCACTCATCTGTAACACTCGAAGGAAATGGCTGGAATCCTTCCAAAACCGCTCCCTCCGACCGAATCTTCGTGGTTCGTCAGGAACGAGACCATACGCCACGGCCTTAAAGTCCTCACACTCGAGGAATATTCCCTCAAACTCTCAAGAAAGAAACATTTTGATATAGTTTCTTCGAACTTAGAAATCTAATAAATTTGTCTTTATAACAGCTGTACTAAAAATATAAACATTTATGAAAACGTAAAATCCATTTTCAAAAAATCGGTTCAAACGAAACAGTTTTCCGAGTTCAAAAAGTGTTTCACTTGGATGCCAGCCCATCTGCGTAGATCGCTCAATACTAAAGGAATTTTTACTACCCCATATCTCTTTACGTTTCAGTAAAAAAATAATTCTTGAGCCATATTTCAATCGAAAAAAACTCGTGTTTAAATAACCGATTAAAAAATATTTAGACAGATTTTCTATATTTTCGTTAACATCTTCTGAGAAAGTTTGTGTGTAATGTATTTGCACCTTTTTTTCTTTAGCGCTTAATAATTAAAGAGTTAATTTTTCAAACTTTTAAAAACAGGGTCACTACATTTTTTTGCATAAAAGATGTCTTTAAAATTAAGTAACATTTGATACTGTACTACAATCAATATATCAGCAAGATTGACAATCATAAGTTCATCAATACCAACATTGTAAAATTTAATGTACCTGCTTCTAAATACAATGTTACAGTGTCAACGAATACTGACACGAAACTTTCTAACACTGTCAAATTCGATTGTCAAAATAATACACTGAAGCGTGAATACAAACATACTTTATACGGCGTAAATAACAAAAATGTCGATTCCAATTTTGTCACTTCACAAAACCTTGATTAACCCAGGCGACAGGTCTGTTTTTTGTACTGCAAAGCAAGTATTAGATACGACAAATTCACTTGCTGCACTCATCGAATAACTTCAAGGACATAGCATAAATATCTAATCCAGCCCATTCATGACAAAGCGTTAACCACAAACCACCCGTAATTAATTAAAACTCGGAACATGGAAACATAGTTTTGAAAAATGTATTTTTTTTTTTTTTGAAAAATGTTTTTTTTTTTTTTTTTTTTTTGGTGTTTAACGTCCGACTATTGTGCACACTTGGGCTAATGCAGACGATGGGATGATTTGTAGCGTATGAAAATGCCAAGCCCTCGCCGGGAATCGAACCCGGGTCCTCGGGGTAAAAGCCTAGTACGCTATCCACTAGACCACCGAGGCTGCTTTTGCAAAATGTAATCGTTCATTGATCGCAACACGTTTTCGAATTAGCGTTTAAATCGAAATACAATGTTCACCGAAAAGTACCCATAGAGGAATTCCTTTAACAGAACATTCGGAGCTAATAAAAAAAATTCGCTGCTTTCACGGTAAAATAACCACGGTACGCAGCTGTCTCGCTGATACTATGGAAGCGAATTTCCAAAAGAATTTATCTTTATCTTATCATTTTTTTTAAACACCAATTTCGCCGTCATGTTCAGCATTAAAATCTGCATACATTAGCGTTGTACACTTTCAAAATAATATTGAAAAAACGAAAACGAACCCTGACAGACGTCATTGATGTTTTTAATTTTAATGGATTTTGGATATTAAAAATTCTATTTTACGGAGTTTTTAACACTGATTACGACGGTGAAATCGGATTTTGAAAATTATTTAAGAGAAAAATGTTACAGATTACCGAACCATCATTTCAAAAATATTGCACGAACTTGTCCGAGCTGTTACGATAATCTGTTTTTGTGCCAACTTTGAATCGATGTGTGTCAATTTTGAACACGCACGCACGCACGCACGCGCGCACGCGCGCGCGCACACACACACACACACACACACACACACACACACACACACACACACACACACACACACACACACACACACAAGCACGCGAGATTATTTGTCCAAAAACATAATGACCAAATGTTTCATTACGTGATATTCAATGTTGTTAACACTTTATATATATATATATATATATATATATATATATATATATATATATATAGAGAGAGAGAGAGAGAGAGAGAGAGAGAGAGAGACCCTCAAAACATGTTGACTAAATAACACACAGGCAGACATCAATAATAAAGAAAGAAAAGCCAGCTTTTATCAGGTACACAAAAATTCCAATCACATGGAGACACTTCTTTCGGCAGAAATATGACGCGCCTACGTGCCTGCAGGCGTGCGGGGGGTGGTTGGGGTGAGGGTACTTTAGCAGCGAATAGTTCGACATTACACGCGTGTGGATAAATGGCACGTTTATACGTAGCGTAGCGATATCTGCTGCGATCTACCGGCAAAGCGTCGATTTATTTTGTATTCCTTGATGGAACGGTGCTTTTTATAACAAACGTAATTTATATTGCAGTCATGCACAGTGTGTCCCGTAAATCATAGCCCTTTACGGCTATAATATTAATATAATCATTAATATTATATGAATCCACTAAATTAATTTCAACGACATCAGTTGCAATTAAGAATTAAAATCGAACACTTTATTTGGAATACTGTTATCACGTTTAATAGTGAATGTTTGTTGTTTTTCGGGACTCATACGATCCAAAGACCCAATCGACGAAAAAGGCGGTACATTAAGCCAGATGTAGGCAATCAAAATGTAAGAAGTAAGAAAAGAATAAACCAATGGATCGAAATTGAATTCACAATTAAGCAATAAGAAGCAGCAATTTTCAGTAACGTTTGAACCATCAGAGAGCCTAATAAACTGAGGTTAATTAAATAGCCAAGTGTTAAAACAGGAAGCCTTATATTAACGTAATAAATGTATCAAGAAGAATACAGATAACCATATCATAAAACTAACTAATCATAACTATAAAATTAAAAGATTATAAGGTAACGTTTTACAAAAATTTTAGAACATTTCAAAAGATTTTTGTATTTTTATTTTAATAACAAATATATGTAACAAAATTAACCTCAAAAAGAAATTTATCATTATATAATTACCTAATTACTCTGCCTGCAAGATCAACCCACCCGAGATCAAAAAATTATAAATAAACCTTTTTGTTTGCTTTTAATCGAATTTCAATTTGTAATAAAGAATAGTTATGTAATTGTTAAATTTATATTTACTTTTTTTAAATATTTTTAAAATTTTATAGTTCTTTCAAAATGCTTTGTAGAGGTCACGATCAGTGCTCATTTCTTTAGAGTCTTACCATAATGGCCGCTCTAACGTAACGAATATGATTTATAAAATCTCAACACACCAAACCATCACTATAATTACCTATATTCACTATAAATTTATAGCACCGCTATTCGTTTAATCAAAGCACTCATATTTCTTATATTTACACTTCTTTTAATGCAAACATTTATTTACTGGCCCTTCTCCTTACACAACTTTTCCATTATTTCAGCACTCCTACGGGGTAATTTTATTAAGCCTATTGGCGAGCAAGAAGGGTAGAACGTTCAGGTGGAAGGGTAGTGAGCGCTAACAGACGTTTTATTTAATAAACGGGGGTGCGAAAATTCAAGAGGATTTTCTGAAAAATACAGGGTGTACCGCGACAACGTTTTATAACATGTTCTACAGGTGAAAACAAATAAAAAAGTTTATATAAACTTGGATCCGAAAGCGTTTCAATAACAAGTTACAACTGGCAAAATATTTCTGCTTCTTCCACTTAAATTAAGCCATAATAAAAGCCTTAGAACATAAATTAAGGGGCGGATTTAGTGTTTTATAAGGTTTTCAACCTGATTTCAAGGTAACAGTTTTTCTGAACGCTGTCTGTTATTTAAGTTGTGATTTCACGATAACAGTTCTAACTTTTAGTGTTACCGAAAGCTAATTGTGATTTACTTGCGATTTCACGACAATTCTAACTGTTTGGTAAGGATATCTGTTATTTTTAGTTATGATTTCACGATAATAATTCTAACTGATTAGTGCTACCAAAGGCTATCTGTTATTTTTAGTTGTGATTTCACGCTAACAGTTCTAAATATTGCTACTACTTAGTGCTATCTGTTATTCTCAGTTGTGATTCAAAATAAGAAATCTAAATGTTATTTCTACCGTAGTCTAACTGTTACTTTCAGCTGTGATTTAACGATAAACGTTTTAACTGTTATCGTTACCGAAGACTGTCTATTATTTTTAGTAGTTTTTTCACGCAGACAATTCTAACTGTTGCTATTCAAGGTTATTTGTTATTTTTAGTTTTGATTTATTATTACTGTTACAGTGACAGTCATCTTAAAAGAAAAACATATCATGTTCATATTAATGAATATTCTTTAATATGAATTATTATTATAGTTAATTCAAACATTTACCATAATTTGTTCACAAAGAAAGAAAACAGGACGTTTCTAGAGTGTGGCTAATTTCTTGTTCTCAAGTTCCAAACTTTAAACTTCTTTTGACCTGCATACATCCATACAATATTTATCAGCATTGTGTAACATATTTAGTTTTCTTGGTTCCTATAACCAGAGTTAATCCGCACTCTCAAAACATCGTGTATTACTTCTATATACGCGTACACAAATAACAGCAAATGTCCTAACAGACAATAACAATAACCAAAATATATTGGTTGTACTTTTCCAGTCGCTAAATTCTTTTAGCCGCAAATGTGCGCAATCTAATTTAAATGAATGTATTTCTTCCTTGCGACTAAATCACTGAAATCACCAGTACGTGTCTAGTCTAAACGCGTACAGGATGCAACACATACGTTAACGGAAAACAATCAAAGTAACAGTTAATTAAAATCGAATCGGAACAAAGTTAAAACAACTGCAGCTGCAGGCACTTACAAAGTAATCGATTAACTGTGCAAAAACAATCGACACAGAAGAAGAGCAGCGATTAGTCGATATTAATGCCACACACGGGAGAAACAAATTTCCAGTAAAACATTAGTGCCAACGTTACTGGAAGCTGGAACCAAGTTAATTCATTGCACTGCATTGTGAACTTTAGTTTAGTCAACTGTATAGAGTGCGCTAGTGTTCCCAGCTCGAAGCAATATATTATACTGTTACAAATGTAAGTGCATTTAAACTGAAATTTATCTGAACGTGTTTTAACATGACTACACAACGGCCTACAGCAAGGCTCGGTGGTAGATGTCGGTGAGGCGGTCTCATTCTGTTGCCTCTGAAGTGCACCACAAGGCTGTGGGTTCGAGACGGTGTTTCTGTAGTTGTTTTACCCTTCCCTCGTCCTCATTAGTCTAATTGGCAAACAATGTGGACGTTAAGCAATGGTGGCCACTGGCAACGCAATCGAAAGAATTATTGAGCAACTAAGCTTCTTGGATTCTAGTTCAGTAGACTGGTGTCCTTAGGCCGGGCGACCACCGAATGCGGGGTTACACTGAGAAGAGCGCGCACACATTCAAATCCGAACTTATTGTTTTAAACAGAAGTGCTACTACTAAAAGCGAAGCGGAGCTATGAGTTGCGCTCAGTTCAGTTTCGCTTTCATTGACCGCACTTACATTTAAAAACAATAGGTTAGTCCGCTCCGCATTTGGTGGTCACCCGGCCTAAATGTTCTACCTCATTCTGCTGGTTCAAAGGGTCCTGTAAGCCAAATACGTTTTATCTCCTGCTAGTAAAAGCCTGACATAATATATTATGTGCCTGCAATCATTTTCCTTCCTGCAACCGGCACAGGTTTCGCCGTGGTACAGTCCTATCCTGTTCAATGCACTATAGACGTAGTGCCCTATAGTGAGTCCCACGTTGTCCTGATTTGTCGTTAGCCCAGGATCTTCATCTAGTGGAGTAAAAACCATCGCTTTGGCTATCTGGAATACAATCCTAGCTAAAACCATTTTAAAACTCCATGTGTTCAGCCTGGCTGACAACCCTCCAGTAATGGTACACATAAACATTGCTAGTTAATAAGACACGAGGTAGTGTTGTTAGATGTTTTCATTATTTCAATCTGCCACCGGACTATACATTTAAATAATTAGGATTATGACCTATTTTCTTCCGTCTAGTGATCTTTTAACTCACCTCGTAAAGGCTTACTGGTCGAAACCTCAGTTTCATTTTCGGGTCATAATACCAAAGGTCAAATCCCTCTGTCGAGGTCGTCACAAAGATTTTTATTAAAACGCACAACTATAAGATTTGGTTTGGTCAAACACTACGTGCAACTCGTATGTCGTTACAGTCCAGACTTCGGAATCTTCATCGGTACAGTGTTATCAGTTAGAGTGCGTCTGTTCGTATATATTATTTATTTAAATCAGTTAACCTTAGAGCCATGTCATACATTAAATTGGATTTAAATGAAAGTTTGTAATCCAGAATCTTAAGGAGGTATGATCTTTTGTACTTATAAATTTTAAATTCTTCAATCGCATCCATATCACTGCTTTTGTTACATAAATGTAATATTTTCATGTTGGTATGGATGTCTTTGAATTTATGGTTTTTATCCATAAAATGTTCTGCGAAAACCGAGTTTGTAGATAATGTACTTCTGGGTGTGTTCTCTAAATCTTTTTTTAATAATCTTAATTATTTAAATATGTGATCCGGTGGCTATGTTGCAATAATGTTATTAATTATTGAGGGAGGGAAGGGAAGTTCTTTACTAATTCGCCCAAAAACATCGGTTCTTGAAGTATCGAAAAAGTCAGTGCTTTTGTTCCAACTTCTCGTAATGAATTCCTCAAATTTTGGTATTTGTGGAAGTAAATAATAAATACCGCGGTCACGATTTGCTTTGATTTTTCCATTCAGCAATTTATATAAACAATATTTGAGGACAAAACGACCCATGACTTGAAAAATTCGTTTAAACAAAACATGTTCAAAAAGCTTTAAAACTTATGTAACGAAAAAACGATTTTTTTATCATAAACCTAACAACTGCCCTGATGACTTCCGTTTCCCTGCTGAATTCGTTTAGTCTTTGTAAATATGCATAGATATATTTAAATATCATATGTAATGTAACTATGCATAGAGATATTTAAAATCACTTTTTTAATGAGGAAATCTGAAATTGCTTTTATTACATAAATGTAATATCTCCATGTTGGTATGGATGTTTTCGAATTTATGGTTTTTATCCATGAGATGTTCTGCGAATGCCGAGTTTTGTTAATTGTTGTGAATTCGCTTCCATCACGTCAGCGAGACAGGTACATGCCGCGATTATAGGACTGCATCAATGGACTACATCCATAAATATCGGACTGGTACTTCTTATTGAACACTAAATTGATTTTTATTATTACATAACCTATAAAAATGTGCCAGTTTGTTCGTTAATGAAGTAAATACAGCGTGGGTTTCAAAAACTGAAGGTCATTACCAAATATAGACAGGCATTACCAAATCGCCGCAATGCCCACACGAGCTTGTGGATGGTCATCCCCACTTAACAAACGTAATAGCCTGAACACATTACCCTATAAATATTCAAAATCAGAAATTGAAGCCTGAGGTGACCACTAATGGACGAGCCGCGGCTACCTAGTTAGCCCCGCCGCGCCCCAGTGTCCCTTGAGCCCAAAGTGCTCTATTTTGCCCCGTGATTACACACGTACGATTACCCTACTTGCAAGGCGCATTAAAAATAGACAACCAAAAATCATTACTTAATCTAAACATTACTGTATGTTGAACTAACGACTTTTTTGGAAAATAAGTAATGGAGCTGCCATCGTGGTAAGATCCCAAATCCGAGATCTTAAAATGAGGATATATATACAAGATGTGTTCAGAAAGTAACGAGAATTTTTAAATTTCGCGGGATTGGAGAGTCCGATTGTCAAACATTTTTTTTTATTTTGTTATTATACATGCCCTTGAAATATGATAAAACTTTCAAGGGCTGTTTTCATTGTTGACTTTGTCTGTGACAGCCACTAAGGTTAGACGTGTTTTATGAGCTCGGCGATTTTCATTTGTTAAAAGAAATGGATCAAATAATTTGTATCAAATTTTACAAAAAATGGAATAAAGTGTAACAAAGTGTGAAATGTTAAAAAAGGCTTATGGTGAGTCTGCTATGAGTAAGGCAAGAGTTTACGAGTGGTATAAGCGTTTCCAAGAAGGCCGTGAAGACGTTGAAGATGACGAACACCCTGGACGCCCCAGCATATCAACAACCGATGAAAACGTGGAAAAGTGAAAGAAATGGTTATGAACAATCGCCGAATCACAATTAGAGAGGTCGTTGATGATTTTGGCATATAGATTGGATCAAGTCATGACATTGTTTCCAATGTTTTGTGAATGAAACGCGTGGCAGCAAAATTCATTCCAAAATTGTTGAATTTTGAACAAAAACAGCGACGAATGGAAGTTGGTCAGGAGTCACTAAATGAAGTCAACGACGATGTAGAATTACTGAAACGTATTATAACAGGTGACGAAACATGGGTTTACGAATATGACGTCGAAACTAAGGCTCAATCATCTCAGTGGAGACATTCTGGCTCGCCAAGACCGAAAAAGGCTCGACAAGTGCGGTCGAACGTGAAGGTTATGCTCTCTGTGTTCTTCGGTATTAATGGCATGTGCATCATGAATTCCTGCCATCAGGTGAAACGGTCAATAAGGAGTACTACCTACAAGTTCAACGCCGTTTGCGTGAAGCAATCCGAAAAAAACGCCCGGATCTCTGGAAAAACAATTCATTTCTTTTGCACCACGATAATGCACCAGCTCATACTTCATTGCTTATTCGTGAATTTTTGGCCCAAAACAATACTGTAACGATGCCCCAGCCTCCATATTCGCCAGACATGGCTCCGTGTGACTTTTTCCTATTTCCAAAAATAAAGAGAACCTTAAAGGGCCGTCTTTTTACAGCCGTAGAAGATATTAAAAGCGCATCGCTGAAAGAACAAAGACTATCTCAAAGATCGAGTTTGAGAAGTGTTTCGAGAATTGGAAGAAGCGCTGGCACAAGTGCATAATCTCCAGTGGGACTATTATGAAGGCGACAACATCAATGTAGAAGAATAAATAAATATTTTGTTCAAAAAATTAAAATTCTCGTGACTTTCTGTAAACACCTCGTATACACATTCTACCATTAAAAATTAGTTGGTTAAATTTTGTCTCAAATTTAGCACTGATTTAGTTCAACGTTTCAAAATGGCGGACAATCCAATCATCGTAAGATTCAACATTACGAGCAACATAAATTAGAATTAAAAGTTTTGATTTCAATTGAAAATACGTTAATGAACTTCGCACTGTCACAGTTCGTTTTTTATATGCAACGCGACTGGAAGTTTAAAATGCACATTAAATGCAGGTTTTAAAGCCTTTAATAGCAGTGGATTAGAGTTAAAAAAGGCGGTAAGGTAAACAAACGGTTTTTTGTCTTAAATATTTTTGAAAAACTGATTAAATTATCTTAACCAACGTTAGAAACTGCATAAATGTGTTTTTTTTTAAATTTTCAAAGTCCATTTGAAATTAACGGAAATAAATTTGCCGGCGGTCAGATTTCATTTTCGAATTTTTAATGTAAGTTTAAATATGCTGTTTATTAATGCTGTTTATTATTACGAAATCTGAATTTCCGCAAATGGTAAGACATTCAAAAATACTTTTGCAAATTAGCTTCTATCACGTCAGCGAGACAGTTTCGTAACGCGATTATTTCAATTATAAATGAAGCAACACAATGCAAGACAAACCATCCGATTAAACTGATCCCATGGTAATGATTCTAATCTTTAGTGTGTTATCAATACTATAGACAGCGCTGACAACACTTCAGGGACCAATAAACGCCCCCGTTTCAGTGCAACTCTGTCTTTCCCTCGGAGGTGGATTGCACGTGGAGCAACAAAGAGAACAGAACGAGAATTATAATATACCTTGCTCTTTTCAGCTTGTCGCGATCGTTTGAACGTTTAAACCAATCCCGAGTTGAACGTTTAGATCGTGTAATCAAACTTGTTACTTCCAGGGCGGTATTATCAGCGATATCAGACGTTGAAATTTCATTACAATTAGTGATACGATTTTGATAACCTACGTGCAAACAAAACTTTCTTAACTTTCTTACAAAAAACAACCAGTTAGTTATCGATCAAAAATTAATAAGTTTGTCCATGATATTAAGCTCAATTTTTTTGTCATATACGATTCATAACTGAAGTCACTATGTAGCTAATTTCAGAAACGAAAGAAATTTATTGTTGAGAAATAAATTTAAAAACCAAAATCCCGAACGACTCTAGGGAATTAACTACACTGATTTAAATTAAGAATCCCTATTATGGCTAAAATTTTATGAACAAGATTGAGCAATATGTACTATCTACAATTTGTACCATTGTTACAAATGGTTTTTACAAACTTCTAAAATGGATATTTTGGACAAATAACAATAGCTTAATGTTTTGCTATTACTTCCATTTCGTTTACCGTTACCCTATCAGTGCCTTCTTGTCATTTATAACTGATCGGAATAAGAAAGAATTAGTTAAAAAAATTTCGGTTTCATATTTTTTTCTGCCGTAAGTGATTGGTCATTTCGTTAAACTTTCTAGGCTTACTAGGCTAGCTGCGAAGCATAAGATAAAAAATTAATGAACGTACATTTGTAAAGCCCAACAATATAAACATACACTTATACGTCGTTATTCCAAATGTAAAAAAATTAATTAAGATGTTTTTTCAATGTAAAATTAATATTACTTTACGAGTTATCCACTGCAGTATTACAGCTCCTATATTACCGCAACCTGCTTTGCACGTCTTCGCAGCCAGAAGCGAAGACTGCGCCCCAACTATTAACTGACGGTTTAACTACAGCAACAGCAAGTTAGAACGATATAACAGTTTTGCTTTATGAGTAGCTAGCCAGCATAAAAGTGCACTAAACTATTTATGTTTGTGTGTCTAGTTTTTCTTGATGTGCCGCGCTGATGAACTTAGTGCATGTGTGTATTGTTTACAATTCTTTATTTTATTATTACAATTTGCTATTTAATTATTTTTGTTTATGAAACACTGGATTTATTTAGGATCTAACCTTAAATATTTTGTGATGGCACACGTGAACAGCTTTTTGTACTTTTTGCATTATTATTATTAATAACAAACAGTTAAGCAGATGAATTATAACAATATTATCTTTTCACCATTTTGGTTTTTTAGATTATTAGAATCTCTCAGTCAATATTACTTTACTATCAGTTTTTTGAGAAATTCAAGATAACAAATTCATTTATTCAAGTAAAGTTGTTTGTACTTTAAGGGTAAACTAACAATAAAAAGGAAATGAGGTAATCACTTCATTTACAATAAGCCATTCAATATGTTTTGATTTTTTACTAATATTTATTAAATTATAATTTCTGAAAACGCATAATTCCCCCCTAAAACATTGTCCACAAAAAGCTATTCCAAAATCCCTTTTTAAGAACAGATATCAATTAACAACAAATCTTATTTTCCGATAATTTAAATATGTTCTAAATTGAAGGTTTATAAAAAGGTGTTATGATCTGACATAAGAAAATTACTTTTTAAAAATTCGTTTTCTTACGTCAATGTTAAGGTTATTTTATGGGTTAGGTTAGGTTAAGTTAGGTTAGGTTATGATATGTTAGATTAGGTGAGGTTAGGTTTGGTCAGCGTAATCTGACTGAAATGATTAAATCTGTCGTAAATAATTTATTCCATCACCTGAGATAATATATATAATATTTGCTCATACAAACATTTAACATGCATTTTTCTGTAGTTACGGTGTTTTATGAAAGCCAAATTAACAAACTTTATACGACGTTTTTATCAGTTTAACGATTGATTTTGGGAAATTCCTTCCAAAGGACGAATGTTTTGCCGCCTTCTTGACTCACAAAACAGCTGATACGATAAACGAACACGCCGACTTCAATCGCAGCCGTGTTCACATCGACTTAGGCTGTAAATCGCTCCCGGCCGCCGTAAATAACTGTTTCCGATAATGTTTACGGCCTAAATGTTACACGAACGATACCTTTTAACTGTGTCCGCGGCTATTACTACAGACAGGCGGACGTTTTTATTGTCCCGCTATCCGATCCCACTTCCATGCCCGAAACCATTCAATATTAAACGTTATGCTTTATTTAAACAGTTTTTCACAAAATCCTACCTAAAGCACGCCGTTCCTGAGCGGATAATCCGGTTACAGGAGTTTTACAACTCAGAGCGGACACACTCCTACTGGCAAATATACCAATTATCTTTACAGCTGTGTATTTCCTAGATTTGTAAAGCGAAATGAAGATAATCAAAGGATGCAGCTGTCTTGCTGACGTGATGGAAGCGAATTCTCAAAATTTTTTTGTTTATCTTATCCTTTTTTGAAATTCAGATTTCACTATCACAATGAACATAAAAATCTCCATATGTTGGAGTTTTAAACTTTTAACCTGAAAATGAATCCTGACCTCCATCAAATTAATTTTCCTAATTTCTATGGATTTTTAAAATTTATTAAACTAATTTATGGAGTTTTTAACGTTGGTCACGAAGGTATGATCACATTTATAAAAAATACTTAAAGAAAATCTTTAAGAAATTACATTTCACTGGTTAACGACTTGTGAATGAGTGAGCTAAAACACACAATATATACAAAACGACCACTCAAATAGTGACCTAAAGGCCCAGGATAGGCGCTCATTCTAGGCGGTCTTTTTCTTATCATGATGAACGAAATCTGATGTTTTAATTTTTAAAAGCCTCTGACAAGATTCTTTGCGGTTACTCTTATATATTTTAATCTTCTTTTCGGCTTAAAACGTGCTCCGAAGTCTTCCGACTCTTAGCTTTCACTCTCCCCTGTCGTTCCACAGATCTTGATCCAATCCCTTCTCTCTTATTTCTTTATCAGTACCTTCTTTTCAACTAAGTTTCGGTCTTCCTCTTTTTTGCGACCATATGGTTTGGGAAGTCGATTTTCGTCCACCTAAAAAGGCATATGACCAAACCATCGAAGTTGTTTTGTCTTGATGTCGTCTACAATGCCGTGCTTCACTACCGTGATTTCAAGGATTCTTACATTTTTTCCGTTTTGACCGACCTGCGGTTCTTCTTCTTCAACAGTCCATTTCTGTAGCTTCAAGACATTTTTTGTGTTTCGTTTCAATGGCCGTACTTCGCTTCCATGTGAGATTATTTTTTTATGATTGTATTGTATTATTATATGTATGTTTATTTTTGATGTATGTTGATTCCACACGATGCTGTTCAGTATCCTTATTACTCTTCTTCCCAGGTGTTCCGTTATTTTATCGCTGTGTCCAAGAGTCCATCACTAGTAAATGTCATTCCCAATTACTTGTACGTTGCACATCCCTTGATTTTTGTGTTCTGTTCCAATAGGAGATTCCCGCTCCGCCCTCCAATGCACATTTACTCCGTTTTGTTTACGTTTACCTCAAGTCCCCAAATATCATTACTCTATTTCTCAACTACTCCTGCAATAAAACCTCTTGTTGTAGTACACTAAATTTGTACTTTGTAATATTATTACTATTTGCAGTGTTGGCTAACCTCTTACCACATTTCTATAGTTCATTTAGTGCTTTTTAAATCAGTGTTGTTTTGTTAGCTTTGTTTTGGTTTGTGTTTATACAGTTTACATTGCTTTAATTTTTGTTTTAAAGCCTGCAAAGCTATAATTGTGTATAATTTAGTGTATCTTGATCAGACGTACCAAAATATTCAAGAAACGGAAATACCACAGCAAAATAATAGCTCAAAGTACGGTTATAGACATAACTTCAAGTTCTTAATCTAGACCTAGGCTGTCAGTTCCTACTGGGTTTACCAGTTCCTAAAAACTTAGTAAAACGTTTGACAGTTACAGTGAATTCAGTAATGATGAATCTGAATACACTGTACTTAAAAAAGAAAATTAGAGGTCAAATTTAAAGAACAGTGAAAAGAATCTTCCTATTTACCAGGACTGTATTAGATGTAAGGTAATGACTCTATTTGTGTGTAATGCACGTTTTTTGGCGTTTCCCGAAAATTGCATTGTTTTAATACAAAGAGAATATCTTAGGAACTATCAGAGGTATCTGCTTGAAATTTTTTTGTGTATTTTATTTGTATACACTTACCTACATAATTGAAAACTCAAATATTGTTATAAAAGTATAATATAGTTTATTTAAAAAAATAGGATTTTTTCAAATTTGAGACTTTTAAAATTTGCAAAAAAAACATATTTTAGAGTTTGCGCACATGTAAAAAGACATGTATTTTCAGTAAGAAAAAACAAATCTCATTAGTTCCTGAGAAAAAGGGACACATGTTAATATGGTGGAAGATAGGGCGCAGTGACCCCCTTAATATATTTAATAAGATATAGAAGCGGATTTGAAAGTTCCGGAGAGAAACGACGGCGCCAGTAAGAAAATGACGGACAGCAGAGGTCAAGATCTACGAAAGGCCGAAGGTAAAGTAAGATCTTCTATCTTTAGAAGTTCAGTAACAGTTATATTAGCGTGTACTATTACTGGCGATGCACGGTGAATACAAATGACTGCATCAAGCCGCATGCACAAAACAGGACGCGTGTCCAAGCAATGACGTCACGCACCGAGACTAATGTGATCAGCCGGTTCTTTGTCATTTCACCTTGATTATAATATCACCATGACTCCGATCAGCTGGGCTTTACTGGCCGGACATTCCTGCAGTGAAATCAAGTGACGTCATACAGTCGGAATGTTTATTGTGGACAAAATGTCGGCTTCTTTTCAGACGCTTTGAATACAGTGTAAAATACAATGTAAAAGAATAACTTTATTTGTTACTGGCAGTTTCCTTACAGGAAATCATTTTCCGAAACGAATATCGAAGAAATCCTGACGTAAACAATAAAAGCCTATTTCGATTCGAAAAAATTGAACAGCACAAATAGCGATTTTTGTCCTTATATAGTAAAACTGTAAATGTTTGATAGCATCTGAAATTTTTTAATTCGTTTCAACGTTTCAAATCTTCAGAACCATAACTTTTTACACTTAAAAAACAGGTCATGTTGACATTTTTCCACTCTGCAATGTAGGCTATACCAACAGAGGTTATTTTATTGGTTTTGTTTCTTTATTTATTGAAGTGAAAACTTTTATGGTCGAGGTTGATAAAACATGAGTATCAACATTTGCTTTGCTTTCACGCTTGATTCCGTAATGCATACACACACACACACACACACACACACACACACACACACACACATATATATATATATATATATATATATATATATATATATATATATATATATATTATATGTATATATAATATATATATACATAGGCTCCACTGGCCTCCGTCACGTCAGCTGATCATTGTAAGCTCGAAATATAAGCTTACTACTATTTCAAGTTTCTGTCGGCACACACGAAAATCAGGCGAGACTTGTAACTATCCCACCCATATTAAGGTGACTCCGTACGTGGTCATGCCCTGTGACATTAAACATAAACGTACTAAAATGATAACCAGTATGAGAGATATGTGAGCGCTCGCTGCTGGTGGAATATTGCGGCAGAGTGTTGAACTACAGTTAAATAGATAATAATACAGTCTATTTTCTTACACGTCTCCATCCTTTGTCCTTGCAGTTTGCAGTGTCCGTAGCGGCAGATAGTCCAATTATTTGGACTTTAGGCGCTAGTATCGAGCACACTTTTTATAATGGTGGCTGTTTATATTTAATGCCTGTAATCACAGCGACGACCTGTCTTAGATACTTTCTGTTGTACTAAACACGAGTCTGGTCCTCGAGAGAAGACGTTTTCTTTTTCGCTGGTCAGGAAGTGTTTTTCCCTAACACACGTTTAGGATTTCCGATTCCCTAAGACAAGCAGCAGATCCTTTGGCTGTATCCTACTCTCGCAATCATCCGTCTGTATACCAGACAAGCTGACCTGGAGGACCCGTTAGGTTGTATAAATTCCTGTCCACTCAAAGGAGAATAATGTGTGGTAATACTACCTTATTAAGATGACCCCTGATGAGATCATCTCCGGTGATCAATGCGACGATCTTAGACCGCCTATTTCACTGAACACACGAGTCTGGTCTCAAGATAAGACGTTTCCCACTGATCATGGAGTGATTTTCTCTAGCCTACTTCATAAGTCCTATAAGGTGAGCAGCGGCTCCTATTTTTATCATCATTTCCTTCAATTCCTCAATGTCCATTGCACTTATCCTAAATGCACCATGTTAGCAGGTGACATAACAAAAAGAGCGTAATGAATTCCACGGCGTTTTTACTGCCACCTGGCTACCTGGGAGTATTAGAATGTCTTTTCCTTTCCTTCTTCTAATTCCCGACAAACACACTTTACAATACCTTCCTAGACTAGATTCAAACGTTGCCACAATAGTTTAGCCGTATCCTCCATTTGAAATCATCCGTCTGTATACCAGACAAGCTGACCTGGAGGAACCGTTAGGTTGTATAGGTTCCCGAGAATAATTACCACACAAAAGAGAATATTGTGTGGTAATACCACCTTATCAAGATGTCTCCTGATGTGATCATGTCCGGTGATCATGGCGAAGATATTAAAGACCTCCTGTTGTATTGAACACAAGTCTGGTGCCGAGAGAAGACGTTTCCCACTGGTCAGGGCGTGCTTTTCTTTAGCTTACTTCCGGTCCCATAAGGCGAGCAGCGGCTCTTATTTTGATCAACATTTCCTTCAGTTCCTCAATGCCCATTTCACCCATCCTAAATGCACCTGACAGGACAAAAAGAGCGGTGGAAATTCCATACCACTTTAGATGAGATTTTTACGGTGCAGAGAGCTTTTACTGCCGCTTGGCTATATGGGAGTATTATAACGTCTTTATCTTTCCTTCTTCTAATGCTCGACATACACACTTTACAATAACTTCCTAGCCTAGCTCCAAACGTTGTCATAATAGTTTGGCCATATCCTCCTCCTGTAACCATCCGTCTTGTATACTAGACAAGCTGGTCTAGATTACTCGTTTTTATTGGTACTCTTCGTTCGATAGTTTTATAGTTATAAAATTCGATACAAAATTAAAACAATTACAAAAGTTTATTCTTGACGTTCATCATAAAAAATTACTGGTTTGAATTATTTTTATTTAAAAATTTTGAATTCTGTTTTGAAACTTGTATTGCGATAAAAAAAATGTGTGGATGTCCTGTTTTCCATCATTGTCATACGGCACCTCCATCTTCTGTTAATACTACTACATTTAAACTTATAGACTATCTAGTTATGTATTATTCATTAACAAAACATCAAGTTATTGTACGTACAGGGACATACTGCCTGCGCACAGGAAAGAGCAAATAATCACACTCCAGAACGGAAACACAATTCACTTTAGATACATCTTGATATTTTTGGAGCTGGATTCAATTTATGCAAGTGCCGGGCATTTTTCCCGGTAATTGAATCGGAAGATTTATTTTCCCCGCGTCGGGCATAAATCAATGGCTAGACTATTTGCAATAGTTTTTTTTTTTTGCGATAAGAAATGCGCTTTATTCAAAGCGTAGGGGATGGCGTCTACAATCAATTGTAACGCTGCGGAAATGTTTTCACGAAATGCGATCATTTTTCTTTCAACGCGGTGTCTACAGTAGTCAATGTATTATTTTGAATTTTATGCAGAATGGAAAACACTTCAATAAACACGCAGGTGAAAAAGACTCAAACATTATTGTCCACAAATTATGGGAACATTAAAAAAAATTACGAAATACAGTACGTAGATTTTTCTTAAATATGTTTTTCTATCACGACAAGACGTAATGATGGAAATGCAATGCTAAAATTGGAAATTCTCGTTTTAAGATAACACAATCCAAGGAAAAATACACGAGTAATTTTGCCTTGGATGTTTGTGCACAAGGGAATTAAAATTTTTCTAAGAAATTTGGCATGTACGTTTCGTTTACCTTATCTCGGTATCAGTTTAATTTTTTAAACAAATTAAGCCTACTTGGGTAAAAAAAATCGTCAGAGGTGCCTTAGCTGGATCTTATCTTTCTTCACCTATTTGCTCTTGGGTTAGATATTTTGATTCCAAATCAGAGTGGAACTTATGTATGCGGACGCATAATGGCTGGACGTTTTATTACCCATACTTGAGAGATTTTAATCTTTGGAAACCATTTAGAGCTTAAAAACCTTCTAGAACTGGCAGAAGGGGACCTGGAGGAAATAACATGAAGGGCTAGAAACTGAGGATGTATCTAACCCCATGGAATCCACAACAGTGGGTTGTAGCAGAATGTATGGAGGCTAGGTGGAAGTGGTAGAATTGAGAAATGGGGGTTAAAAATCAACAAACGTTTGTAAATGTACGAACATCTATTAGGGAAAAGTACAAATTGAGAACAGAGAAGGAGGTAGCAAATTAATTCTAATTAACTAAAAGCAGAAGATCTATTAGAAATCAAATCTTGGGTTTGAGAGACACAACACTTATAGGACTGCTATCACAGGGCTAACGAGAATTGATTGCTTGTCAGGTCTGATTCTGAGGGAAGAGCAACTCAAGCAACCTTGAGACTTACAACAGGATACTGTGATCTGAGGTTGCACAAGAACAGGATAGAAATGCACCACGGACAAACCGTGGTATGCGTAAAGGAAGAGGAAACTGCAGACCGCATATCTATAATTACAAGGCTCATGCCAGCAGAAGGCAAAAGTTGTACTGCTCTTTAGGACCCTGAGGACCTCCAGCAGAATGAGCTAATTCATTGAGGGCACGAGCCTACTGAACTAGAATCCAAAAAGTATACTTGCACAATAGGTTCTTTGACGCGGTGCCAGGAGCCAACAAACTCCGTAATTTTCTAAAAATGGGCTTAAAAGTTTGCAATTTTGAAGCATTTTAAATTCCGACATAAATTATAAATTTATGTCTGAAAATGCCCACAATACGGTGCACTATCGATAATGAACCAGATCGAGAGTTATCGCAAAAAATGTTAATCTCACGCTGAAATTTGTTATAGAAGAAATTCATGATGTGGCAATAAATAGTAAAAAACTATTATTTTCTGTAGATTTTTTTAGCTTTGGCGACAGGAGTGAATAGAAAAACGTCTGCTGAATGAAAGAACGTAACGGAAATAAAGAACGAACGAGAAAACGAATTTTATCTCTTTATTCCTGTCTCTTTTTCTTTTTAATTTTAAAAACAGTACACGCCAATTATATGAAAAAGTTGTGTTGCTTTGGTTTCGGTATTTTTCCTTAGTTGTAACCGTTTACAATACATACACGTATTAATGTATTGTACAGTTATATTAATACAATTTTGTTATATTAATACATAACCGTTCAAAATTAATATAAACGTTTATAATAATTGTTGTTAATATTCCTAGTTCTTAACAATATAACCTGAAAATTACTACGGCCTATCAGCTGTTCAAGGAAATCAGCTGATCGTTAAGAATTAATATAGAACAACTAATGTAGGTTTTGCAATGACTACAATAAATAATATCTAAGCTAGGTTCACGTATTTATTTATTTAAACAAAACAACATATTTGTAAACGTATTATGATATTCAACTAATACATATTTTCGGCGATAATAACCTTACCGGTTTTTCGCCGTAAAAAATACATATTCATCAAAGATATCATTAACAAAAGCTTCGCTTCTGTCCGTGACTCCCGATTTCTACACGTTTTTTAATTGACTTGTATTAGGTTGATACTAAACCGAATTTCTGTTTTTTTATCGATAATACTGGTTGTAAGATAGTGTTTGCACTACCGGGTAAAATGACCCCAGCTGATTTGTACCGGCTGTTTTGCTACATCGTTTCATATCAGTTGTTATTATTAGTACTGTATTATTAGTATCTTTTTTCTCTTTTTTTAATGGGTTGGGAACTAGATCACGTTTACAGAATACCTCCGCAGTACGTTGTATTCCGATTTAATCACACCAAAACAGTGAATAAATAATAATTCTGTATTCAACGAATTTAAACAATCAAGTTTTTATTTGGCGTTGTAAAACGCAGTGCATTTACGTTCCGCTTCAACAATTGTCGTTCAACGGTTGTGAAATATATTTACGGGAGAATAATTTGCAAAATAAAAATAGCCAAATTGAAATGAACGCACACTGAATTTTCATGTTCAGTATGCAAATCAGTAACACACACTCATTGGTAGTGATTTGCAACATTTTTAGGAGCAAATGAATCTCCAATGTTTTTTTAGACATTTTCAAGAGACTTCCATCATCCTCTAGTCGGTTTCTGTGGGAGGTAAGACCACAGAAGAAGAACAAGTACCTGCAGTAGAAGACAAGAATCATCCTGACTTTAAGATCAAATACTCCAAATTGAATACACTAGTTTTATTTACTTAATACACAGCGATACTGAAAACGTAATCGTAAAAAAACCGATCATAATATTTTGATGGATTTTTACATTTTAAAAATCCATATAGTATATTTTAACTTTGATCTTTGTCTATCTATCTGTTGGTTCACACACACACACACACACACACACACACACACACACACACACACACACACACACACACACACACACACACACACACACACACACACACACACACACACACACACACACACACACACACACACACACACACACACACACACACACACACACACACACACACACACATGCACGAGCGCGAGCGCAATTTTTTCATCAAAATAACCGTTAAAAACGATTTTCAGTTCTTTTAATTATGAAATATATATATATATATATTATATATATATATATATATATATTTTGTTGTTGTTGTTTTGTATTTTAGCAGTCGTGTTTTTTATTTTTAAAGTAATTATTTTTATTAAATCATTTTATAGTGACTAACCCACTAAAAATACCCTTTTAGCCATTTTGCCATTTTTTGCGATTTTAAAAAAAGAACAAAACTGTAAAATAGGCACTACGAAGTCCCTAAACGTGTCCCCATGTACAACATACGCCGACTGGAGTAAGCATGTATGGGATTGAAAAATTGGTATTTTAATTTAAATCAATTATTTGTGATTTTTAATTTTCGATTTATTTAATTTTTGTCGCGTCAACGATTACTTTAATTTGTTGTTCACTATTTACTTTAATTTGAAAAGCCGGTGTCGTTCCCGAGCCTGACCTTTGAACAAACTTATCGCTAAATTAACTACCATTCCTTCCGATTTTCATAACTCCGATTTGGCTCGGCCGATTTTTGTATTCAGGATGTCATTTTATCCAGCTCAACGCCCTGAATCAGCTGAAACTTGAGAGGTAATTCTAGGCCTATTGGTTCCGAAGTGAGTGTTTTTCTATTCCTTTCCTAGGTTGAACCTGAGCAATTCCTATTGTATAGTCTCTAGTAATGTTTCACACTTGCACACCAGTTATTTCAGAATGTATGATTACATCAGTTATTTAAGAATTTATGATTTCATCCTAGCAACTTATTTATTCAATATGAAATTAGTTATAAGTTCATCATATCTATTTCACCAACTTTTTACCCCATTGGGGGCGGTTTGGGTGAAAGTTATGTAACCTATGACGCTTCTGGTGAAGTGAGGAATCCAACGACCTAAGGTAGATCAAAATCGGACGAGCCGTTAAGAAGTTATGATGGAACAAACAAACAAACATACATTGCATTGCATTGCATTACATTACATACATAATACATACATACATGCATGCATGCATGCATGCATGCATGCAAGCATACACACATACACACACACGCACGCACGCACACAAGCACGCACGCACGCACGCACACACACACACACGCGCGCACACACACACACACACACACACACACACACACACACACACACACACACACACACACACACACACACACACACACATACACACACACACACACATACACACATACGTACATACGTACATACGTACATACATACATGGGTACATTCTTACCCAGGTACTGAAAACATACTCCTTTTTTGGCAGTCGTGTAATAAAAACAAATACATTCCATGCGCCAATCGAAAAACAATTCCCAGTTGAGTTATAAGCCTCCATATATGACAAACAAACAAACTTAAAAAAAATATTATAAACAGTCTCTAGGTATGGGCGAAATATGCCATAGGATCAAAAACGAGCATACAGTTTGGTCGCCAGCGATGTGAATAGACACGCAGACACTAAAGTGAAAACCACAGATCAAGTAGAAATGCGTAAAGCATATTATTGTTTGATTTAACTTTGCTTGATAATAACATTAAGAATACTAAGAAAAACATAAATTTTGAAATTACACTGATTTACTTATTAATCATCATTGATTCGTGCAATCTTCCTCACGTGCAGAGAAAATATTTAAAAACGAAAAAAGTATACGAATATATGTTTATAAATATGTTGTTTTGTTTAAATAAATAAATACGTGAACCTAGCTTAGATATTATTTACTGTAGTTATAGTAAAAGATCAGTTGCTTTTATATTAAAACGTAACGATCAGCTGATTTCACTGAACAGCTATAGTAAGTTTCAGGTTATGTTTTTAAAAACTAGAAATATTAACAATTATCATAAACGTTTATATTAATTTCGAATGCATTACAAATGGTTACAACGTGCACCTATTCTTCAAATAAGGAAAAATATCGAAACCAAACCTACACAACGTTTTTTCGAAATTCGTTTGCTCGTTCGTTCCATATTTCCGTTACGTTCTTCCGTTCGGCAGGCGTTTTTCCATTCACTTCTCTCGCCAAAGCTAATTTTAAAACCATCGCATGCATAAACAAATGGTCACACAACTACTAAAATGGTCTTATATAATGAACAGTATCACACAAGCAGTGAAACAGAATAATCATACGATTTTTTTGTTTAACGTCCGACTATTGTGCACACTTGGGCTAATGCAGACGATGGAATGATTTATAGCGTATGAAAATGCCAAGCCCTGGCCGGGAATCGAACCCGGGTCCTCGGGGTGAAAGCCTAGTACTCTATCAACTAGGCCACCGAGGCAATAATCCTACGAACCTAAGATATAATAAACAAGTTTTCTGTACGGTTGAAAAGTTCGACAAGAGTGGGCGTGGTCAAGATACGCGTCATTAGCCGCTAATTTTATTGGAGTAAACAGCGATTGCCATGGTAACGGCATCTAACATGTTCAGGAAAATACTTTCAAGGTCACGCAAATGTTATGTTATTGTGGTGTGAATTTATCAGTTTGATGGCAGCGTAATGACTGGTTAAGAGTGAAGTAGTTCTGAAATTAGCCACTGTTAGCAGCACCGGACGCTAAATATTCTTAGAGTGAAAATGCGTTTCGGAGAATTCTTTTCCGATTTCAAACAAGTGCTGCTTTGTTTATTACAATAATCGCGGCAAGCAGCTATCATCTTCACGTGATGGAAGCAAATACCCAAAAATAACTATACCAAATCAAATTACGATAATTTTGTTACAGTCTAAATTTTCGAAAATATAATTGCACTTTCAACAATCGGCGTTAAAAGTTGTATAATTTTACATTTCAAAGGGAACTTGTAAATTTAAAATGCTGATATATGCATATTTTAACGCCGATTACAAAGATATCATTGTAAATGTTAAGCTACAGAAAACGGTTAGGCTGAAACAGTTGTGATTTTTTTTATTTACATTTTTTTTACAAGGTAAATTAATTGTAATCTCAGTCGAACAATTGCTATAGTGCTAAAACACACACACACACACACACACACACACACACACACACACACACACACACAAACACGCGCGCCATAGCCGAAACAGCATAGAAACTGATTTACACGACCTTAGAGTTCCGCTTACTGATACCTAAACAACCAAGCTGAAAATCCCCGTACTTCTCCCCCGGCTTTGAATTATCCTAAGCCTGCAAAACCTACTTCACTCCCGATCAATCAATATTCACTTCCGATTGGTTCGCAGTACACGCTTCTTCTTCCGCTTCTTTTTTCCTTCTTTTTTGTTCTTTCTTTTTATCTTAATATTTTTCCGTACTTAAAAATACGAAAAAATATTCCAATTTTTTTTTCTCATCCTCGTTACGAAAAACCTGATCTGCCGTACATCTGTTCAGTTTGTCAGTTTTGCTTCTCCTGACAGATTTTCTGACGACCTCTTGTGAATTATATTTTCCTTTTACGATATTACGTAACTAACTGTTTGGAAGTATAACAGTGTGATGATGGACAGAGAAGCGAGTATTTTAAAACTTTTAAATGACTGACTGACACCGAGAAAATCTAATTTGAACGGAACGTTATTGATAACTTATTCTATTTTATATTGACATTTGTAAAGACAGTAAATGCATCCGAAGAGAAAAGAGAAATTGAATTTAAAAAAAACAACAGTGTTTCAAGATATCTCGCGCGAATTGAATTTAAGCGCAGTGGACGTTTTAAATTTAAACAGCAGAGCAAGTATAGCGTCTTGTCTATTACCGAAGCGGATTATATCGACAGAAACAATTTCGCTAAAAGACATTCCGTCACGCGAGGGAAAAACAAATTTCCCCCGAAACATTTACAGATAAAATACTTACTGGGAATCAAACTTAGTGCAGCATTTCAAAGGGAATAATATATTTGCTAGATCGGCTCCGCTGTCTGGTATCGACTTGCAGTCGATTGGCGATATATCAGTTTTTATTTAAAATTAAAATGAGCTAGTTTGTTTCGTTTTCAATTTCGAAAAACTATTTACGGCGAAGTTTAATTTTCGCAGAACGGTTCTTCTGTTAGTTCTTTTTAATCGAAGTGGGAAATAAGAAAAACCTTTCATACTAATATAAAGGATTTGATATAATGTTAATTTTATAACGTCACAAAGCATAATTTTATAATGTCACAGAGCATAATTTTATAACGTCACAGAGCATAATTTTATAACGTCACAGAGCATAATTTTATAATATCACAGAGTATAATGTTATAATGTCACATAGCATAATTTTATAATGCCACAGAGCATAATTTACACTAATCTATGTCTTAAAATTATTTTGGATGGATTTTAAAACGAAATTGTATTGGAAATTGAGCCAATGGAGTGGCCATCATGATAAGAACAGTTCCGACTACTCAAACACTTTTTCGGCGTGTGTGTGTGTCTTGAGTAGATGAATGACAGTAGTATGAGCTAGAGGTACGGTGGGATCGCTAAACCCATCAGCTGCTCACTTCAACTGCCACGTCTTCTCCAGCGCTAGTCTCTGCATATAGTGTAGGACGTGGAGAGAATTCAAGGTAGGTAGCTCTCACACTTCCAATTGGTGACTTTTCCGTTCGTTTTTAAATACTTGCAGTGCTTGATCTGATAAGTTTTTTCAGTTTTTTCCATTTCTTGGCCATTTGTTGAATTTAAAAGGCTTTTTGCTATGCGGTGAGTCCCAGTTCTATCTTACATTTTCTTCATGTTGTTACCATGAGCATTTGAGGAAATGAGGTCCGCTCATACAAAGATCCGCACTGGGTAAGGTACACCGGAAGGTCGTCAGGCATCAACTATCTGGATACAGGCTATCCTTGTATGTGTGTTATGACCTTTTCGGATTTTTTGTTGTTGAGATTATCGAGTTAATTGGATAATGTTATTTATTTATTAGTCGGTATTATTCATAAAATTGTTATAGTTAAAATACAACAGCTCAAGTATCTTACGAATAAGATCGATTCTGAAAATAGCTTATTCAGGTAAGTTACCCAGCAAAATACATTCACCCGTTTCTAGAATGGCTGCCATTCCAACTTTTACTAAAAACTCATAAATATTTTTACCTATTATCACATCTGCGAGACAGCCGCGCGCGTCGATAATCACACACTTTGCACCAATTACTTTTTAACACTAAATAGATTCCGTAATACAGCCTTAAATTCACCCCATTAAATGCTGACATTCTGTTTCCAAGTTGACTGACGTGAATTTCGATACAAGAAAAGCAAACGTGTACGGAACAATCGCTTTGACTAATTTGAAAATAATGCGGAAACATTTTCCTGACGGTCTCGAGTACTCCAGGATTACCCAATACCTTCATCAAGGCTTCCCTTTGATCGTTACTCGAGATATTTCACTCTACCTGCGGGGTTAATGACAAAATATGCAACCCTCGCTGAAATATCCACAATCTGGCTCTTTTGTAGCGGATGCATTTTACATCCTTGTCTTTTAAAGCTTGAAAATAATAGTCCTTAATTGGAAAGGGTGGATTAATAATAATGATTTAAAAAGACAGTTAGAACAAAAATTACAAATCTGTAGCCTACCTTCCAAACTCTGCCTATTCGTTATAATGCTAATTAACACATAGATTATTCCGTTACTTGTTAAGATAAAATTAATTTCGTTATCTCATTTAAAAGATCTTACAAGCTCCATACACTTTGTAATATATTTTGCATTTAGAGATACACTAGCAAGCTAAAGGTTAACTTCTATCTGAATCGTGTATTGAGATAATTGTTTTCGAATTTCAGTTAATGATTGTTTATTGTAAATGCAATATGGTAATGCACTGAATAAACAATTGGCCATACTTTGATAATAACTTTCTCGAATACTTAAATCACTATCCTCATATACAGTCACACAATAATATCTGACACACAGGCCATTGCCACTGTCTATACGTTGTTTCTTCCTTTTTTCAAAGACACATTTAGTGTTCACTGTTTTTCTTCCTAATACAATATGCGTTCAAATTGAAATAAGGAATAAGTTATATTTTGTTTACTTAGTTTTTCATCCTAACATGATCAGCTGTATCTCGGCAAAACGTATTATTATAATCAGCTGTAGTTTAACACAACAGCTGATGTGATGAAAGGCAAGTTTACACATTATCCCAAATAAGAATTTATTGTAGCACAGCCTTTTTAGAATTTTCCGAATGACAGCTCATTCGATATAACGTGCTGTAAGCAGTGTTTGAAGCCGTCGTTCATTATTATTTGTGTTCTAGTTTTCGAAATAAATAAAAAAACGTGGATGGCAATTTTCATTTTATAATATAGAGAAGAAAAACAGTTAAAAAGAACTAATTTATGTTATTGAACCAAAAATAAAAATCAAGTATAATATTTTCTATTCCATTTCATTTTAATTACGGTGATTTATTTCGAAAAAAACAACAAAATAAAATAGTTAGTTTTTAACTACATAACCTACAACTTATTACAGACTAGCCTATCAGATGTACAATGAAATCAGCTGATCGTTTCGAATTAATAAAAAACAATTGATCTTTTACTTTAACTACTACAGCTAGTTTTTAACAACATAACCTACAGCTTATTATAGCATATCAGCTGTTCAATGAAATAATTACGAATTAATAAAAAACAACTGATCTTTTACTATAACTACTAATATAAATTTGTGCACTTGCATCAAGCGACGCCCAAGACCAATCACAACCAGCTCTAAAACAACATGTTAAATCCACTAATTATGGGTTGTTTACTTCAGTGAAACTTCAATGTCCTTGGTCGCACATTTTTAGATCGAAAAAAGGCAGTAGTACAAATACTGAAAATGACTTTTTCACTTCCCTCAAGCAGAACACATAAACAAATATAAATCATTTACGGAGAGGAATTTGAAAAAGCTCTCTTTAACAATCAAACTCCAAAACTAATTGACTGCAACGTAGATTTTCCGTTTTGAAACGTCACGGTTCAACGTCCACTTGTCAGGATAAATTATCTTTGCGAAGGACGTAGGGTTTGATGTTTGTAATAATAAATGTATTAATACATAATTGCTTCTTATCTTGATTACTTTACTCATAATAAGCTTTAAACTACATTTTAAAATAATCAGTTCATTAAATAAAACGGACTTAGACAAAATATTGTTGCTTAACGATAAATGTTTAGTTTATTATTACGTTTTTATTGCGAAAAACCTTCACGATTATTATCACTCAATTACAGCTTTGTCGGACGTACACTATCTCTTAACTGATCTCTTAACTATCTTTACCAGGAATTTAAACATATAATTACAGTTTTTCGGACCTTTGCAAACATATGTATATAATAAGCAATACTGGACGTTTCGAAAATATAGATAAGCTTAGATGCAAAGACGTATGTTCAAATACTTAAAAACAATCAGGGAACTTTCTTAATGGTCAAACCAGAAATACAACTAAGAACCTTCTGTTTTTAGATATCAAGTCGTATATTTATGTTTAACGTTAATCATATCAGAGCGAGAGTTGTTCCATACTTTCAAAACTTCGTGTATTGCTTTATATACACAAGTGATACAATATAACCGAATATACTGTAATAATAGGCAAAATGCATCCCCTATTACCTATTTAAGTTTACATTTGATTGAAACTAAATCTTTCAAAAAACACTAAAAAAACTACGCATCAACAGCAAGAACACAACTCACAAAAACGAAAAATGACAGGCAATAATAGGCAGGTACCTAATCAAACGAAAAAATATATGCAGTCCAGAAACAATGAAATACTGATTGACTACATGACCGACAACGGATAAGGGAGGTCTGACTAGTTCATTTTGATATGCAAATCTACACAGACGACAAATAATTGGAGAAATTTCTGTTATTGATCAAAAAATAAAAATCATATATCAAGTTTTCTCTTTATTTTCATTTTAATTACGATAATTTGTTCGAAAACACAACAAAACCTAATAGTTACTATAGCCTATCAGCTGTTCAATGAAATCAGCTGATCGTTAAGCACTTATATAAAATATCTGATCTTTTGCTATAACTACCAATATAGAAATTAAATTAAAGATTAATTACATATACTTAAATTGGTCAAATATCTTCGTAGTTTCCATAGCGTAGTGGTTATTACGTGCGCCTAACACGCGCAAAGTCCCCGGTTCGATCGCGGGCGAAAACAGAGAATTATAATTATAATTAATTTAACACGAGACTTGTGACGCACAAAAAATACTAATATGTATCAATATAAATTTCTGCAGTCACGCCACACAAAATCCAACATTACCATCAGCCCTAAAACATTAATCATGTTAAAACCAATTTTTCGGATCACAAAACAGATATATAAAGTAAAGTCTCAAAAAGAGTTTTATCGCATTACAATACTATCGATATAATTTCTGTAGTAAAGAAGCAAATAACCATTGAAGCAAAAGGCCGCGTATTGAATAAAACACGTAAGAGAAAAGAAAAGAAAAACACGAAACGTATTACTATAATGACCTCGTTAAATCAAATTTATACACAGCAACAAGAAACAACACAAACGAATTACAGATGTTCTGTTATTTCTGTTTCTCCCTTTTAATTTATCGTGTTCTTTTTCCGCCTTATCCCCCCCCAAACATTTTCAAAGCAGCCAACACGACTACAATGAATTTCCCTCTGTTTGCTTTCGTTTTTGTAAATTATAACTCGGTTGAACACAACGCGTAAACACGCGACGGCGCGAATTTATTACTTTGGCAACACTGTTTTCAATGTACAACTACTTGATTACCAACGACGAGTGTAAACATAAATAATACCATAGAATGCAACCTGAGCGACGTGCCTCTTCAAAAACGGCACAAACGTACTTCACACCGCCTGACTGCGTAATTAGTTACGTTTAAGTGTCGAACTTTGTACAATTATATTTTTACTTTTACTGTAGAGAATGAACGCGGCACGCAGCTGTCTCGTTGAATGGTAAGAGGTATTTAATAATCAACGAGATTTTAATTATTTAACGCAAACATCTCAACATGCCAACACTTTTGTTCTATATTACAATGAAGATACAAAAATACAACGTGAAAACATTAACACTAAATTTATTAGCGAACATTCTTTGGATCATGGTAACGCTCAGAACCGTAGAGCACTATTTGTCAGGTTGTTAAAAAGTGTGTGTGTGTGTGTGTGTGTGTGTGTGTGTGTGTGTGTGTGTGAGAGAGAGAGAGAGAGAGAGAGAGAGTGTGTGTGTGTGTGTGTGTGAGAGAGAGAGAGAGTGTGTGTTTGTGTGTGTGTGTGTGTGTGTGTGTGTGTGTGTGTGTGTGTGTGAGAGAGCGAGAGTGCACGTGGTTGTGTGTGTGTGTGTGTGAGAGAGAGAGAGAGAGAGAGAGAGAGAGAGAGAGAGAGAGAGAGAGAGAGAGAGAGAGAGAGAGAGAGAGAGAGAGTGCGCGCGCGCGTGTTAGCAAGCTGACGTTTGCAATTTTGTTCAGATTTGATTCAAACTTTGAACAAGTTTGATCGATTTTGGTAATAGCACAAAGAAATTCGTTAAACAGCGAAATTCGTTCAACAGTTTCAAAATGGTGGTTATCTGAAATACTTAGATATTAAATGTTTTTTATATTTGCTTTCATCATTGTGATTAGCATTTTAATTTTTCAAAATCCACTGAAATTAAAACGTTGAACTTGGAAACAATTGTGGTTTATTTTCGTATTTTCAATGCAATTCGATAATTTGAAATGACAACATACTAAAGTTTTATTCCTGATTATAATAGTTAAATTGGAATCCCAAAAACAAAATGGCAAGATGAACAGATTATTTGGAAATTCCCCTCCATCAGCGAGACAACTGTGTTCGGAGATTATTTTAAAGTTTAATCTGTTACTAAGCAAACTTCAATGCTGCATACGATGGTGAAATAAGATTTTCAAATAATTGTTTACATAAAAATTCGTTTCCATCTCGCTAGCGAGACAGCTGCGTGCCGCGAATATTCTTTACAGAGAAAGTAAAAACGTATCGCTACGGTCTAGGTAAATACCCATGTGTTCGGACAAAGCGAATTGTAACAAGAACTAATTCGTTTATATTGGTGAATTCCACAAAAGTCGTTAACTCTTTTACTTCGCTTCAAACCCCAGCCGAGCGATCATATTAATGAAAAACGATTTAATCTTCGTTGCATCTCAAAAAGCGTTTGATTTAAATCACTTTTGGTAGCGACGGGCAAGTTTAAAACAACATTCCGTTAAATCATTTACATTTAAATTAAATTGTATTCTCAGGTTGTATAGCTAATTTTAACTCGAGGATGTTAAACTCATTCCTGCTAGCTCCGCCTTGAAACTGGCTATAAACTGTTCTTGAATGTGTCTAGATTAGTGACCAGTAATAATATAGTTTCGTTGGATTTTGTTCAAAGTACAAGTATTACGAGGACCTAGAATATGTAAGTAAGATATTATTAGAGGAAAATGACACTTTGGGGACTTGAGGTAAACCAAACAAAACGGAGTGCATATGCATTAGAGTACACAGAAGGAATCTTCTATTGTAACACAAGTATTTGGGGATGACAAGTACTAGCGATGGACTCTTAGACACAACGATAAAAGAACGACACTTCGGGAAGAAGAGCAATAAGGATACTGAATAGAATTACTTTGGCTTGGAAGAAGTACTGACCCATGAAATTCGTTTCTAAAAGCAACGTGCCACAAGAACTTTACTTCTTTAGTAGAAATTCTGTCATCGAATAAATGTATAATTTCCTGTATCACTGCGTAACATTCAGCATCTTATGGGATCAACAGATATAGAAAATAAATCAACCTAGAATAAGCCTATATAGTACGATTGTAAAAAGTATGATCTCATGATGGCCTAAAACGGGAAAAAATAAAAAAAAATTAAGAATCCGTGAAATCATGGACGTGAGTGACACCATTGTAGTCAATATTAAGACAAAACAACTTCGATGGTTTGGTAATATCTAAATGACGAACGAAAATCGATTACCAAACAGATTTTTAAACGAAAACCACGTGGTCGCAAAAAACGGAAGACCGGGACTTAGTTGGAGAGAAGGATCTGATAAGGAAGTGACAGTAAGGGAATTGGATTACGATCTATGGAATTACAAGGAAAATGGAAGCCAGGAATCGGAAGACGTCAGAGAACGTTTTAAGTGAAAAAGAAGAGACATTCCAAAAGTAATTTCTCAATAATACTTTTTTGAAACTCTTACTTCACCATCAACAACAGCATTAAAATTTGATATAATAGTGTTTTAAACTTTTTAAATGTATCGGAACTTCGAAAATAAACCCTGACCGCCGTAAAATTAATTATCTTAATTTCCACTCATTTTTAAAATTCAAACTGCTTACTGATGCAGCTCTTAAAGCTGATTACGTTTGTGAAATCAAATTTTCAAAAATATTTCTAGCGGACAAGTTACGAATTTGTAAATATTTAAATGGCCGCCAGTTTTAAACTGTTGAACAAATTTTACTGATTTACCAAAACTTGTCAAAGTTACTAACAAAATAGATTTTTCTGCCGAGTTTGAATCAAGTCGGGCTGAAATTGCGAACGTGAGCGTGCTAAAGCACCCCCCCACACACAGAGGTGTTTTTCGAAAGAGCACAATGTCTTGTTAGGCAATTATAAATTTTATTAAAAAGTTTTTTAGAAGAAAAATCTCAACTTGGAACTTGATTTTAAACTATTGTTCTTTAAGTTTGCAACATTTTGCACTTATAAATGCTTCGTTGAAGATTTGTGACTTTCAGTTAAGACTTGTTTTACCGAGGCTTAGCACAGAATCCTCTTGCTCGCATTGACAGTAGCTTTCTTCAAACATTAATCCTTGTTTGCTGACAGTTCAGAACTATATTCCTAAACGTCCTCGAAGGTGATATTTTATTCAACAGCTATAAAAGTTATTATTTCTAACATTTATTCATTCAATCGTGTTTTCATTTGAGATTTCTATTCAACAAATTAAAGAAAATGGACGGAAATACGTTGAAGTTATGAATATTGGTTGGTACGATTTGATTCAAACGACATACAAATTGATTTTAGTAATAGCGAATAAAAATTTTTATAAAGCAAAATCCATTTGCGAGTTTTTAATTGTGGGGTGGCCTATCCAAATATCATAACATTTTTATTTTAAACTTTTTAAAAAATCTGTTTTTACTATCGTCGTGAACTAGAATTACAAATTTTTATTTAAAATACAAGAATTATTCCAGTGGCGTTATTCTAGTATTTTTAAAAATTCCAGTGTAATTTGGAAATTGAAATCTAAATATATTTTCATATTTTAATATGTTAATATTTTTATGCTGATTATTAAAGTGTAATATAGGCAAGTAATGTGTGAAATTTGCTTACATCACGTCTCGTAGACAGCTGAGCGCTGTGTTGACTTGTTATTTTATATAAAAAACTATCACTTAAATTAGAACTAGAAACTTCCGTTGCAATTAACAGCATTGAATAAACAATTTCGATAAAATAGCTACTCCGACAATTCTTGAAAAGCGACTTGTCATTGGAAAATAAGCTATTGGACCTTGACGTGTGTGTGTGTGTGTGTGTGTGTGTGTGTGTGTGTGTGTGTGTGTGTGTGTGTGTGTGTGTGTGTGTGTGTGTGTGAAGTTTGGAAAGAAATAATTTTGGTGTGTTGATGAGCACACGTATATTAGCGAGAGATGTTGGAACAGCAGAGAAGCAGTGGATGAGAATAGTCACTGATTACAGTCACACATGAAAGTAGGAGAATATTGGAAACAAATAGTTTTGGTGTGTTGATAAGCACATGTGTACTAGCGAGAGATGTTGGAAGAGGAGAGAAGCAGTGAGTGAGGATAGTCACTGATTAGAAAGAGCCATACATGACAGTAGGAAAATACTGGAAAGAAATAATTTTGGTGTGTTGATAAGCACATATGTACTAGCGAGAGACGTTGGAACAGGAGAGAAGCAGTGGATGAGAATAGTCACTGATTAGAGTCACACATGAAAGTAGGAAAAAGAATTTTGGGGTGATGATAAGAACACATTTGAGAGATGTTGTAACATGAGAGAAGCAGTCGATGATAATAGTCACTAATTAGTCACACCGAAAAGTAGGGAAAGGACGAGATGAATAAGTTAAACAGATGTATTTGGTAAAAATTAAAACTATCATTTGATAAATCATGCTTTTTGCTCACCTTTTTTCAGAGAAATAATTCACTTTCGCCTCATTTTCTAGTCCTGTAACAAAAAGATTTTGTATTAGTACAACCATAAAAAAGGATTTTGTACAGTCGTTGTGTCTGTATGTATGCGCTCCTACAAAATTAACTACATCGTAACATAATATATGAACCAAAACGAATGTGATAACGAGAGGATAATATAAGTTAAGTATGACAAAGTTTGTGAAAGCTTGTAAAATTTCACTGTATAAAAATTTAGAAATGTACGCATGCGCCGGTGTGACGTCATAATGTTGGTTCATGTTTTTGTAACGTCAACTAAGTGAATAATTAAAAGTAGTACTGTATTTATAGGAAGTGAAATTTCCAGTTAGAGGGGCCATCATGGTAATATCCGTAACCGAGACCTTGAAATGATTTGACCTGCTTACGCTATTTACTCCAACTTGATTCAAACACACTACAAAAAATGATTTCGTAAACAGCATGGACAAATTACTTTAACAGAAAATTCATTACACAATCTCGAAACGGAGGCCACTTGAAATCCTAAAAAATTCGTAACGTTTTTACTTAAAATTATTTATTCTATACATTTTAGATAATCTGATTTCACCATTTAACAGCACAAATTACAATTCATATTTTGGAAATCCGTTGATATTAAGAAACTTATTCTGACGAAAACTATGGATTCAATTCCGTATTTTCGATAAAATTTAAACTTTAAAACACTTGTGTATGAAGATTGTAATGCTGATTATGACGATGAAATCAGAATTTCAAAATAAAGTAAGTAAACAAATTTTGGTGCGTAAATATTACGCGAGTCAGAAGTGAATACTTGTCTCTTTTTAGACTTTTATCCATTGTTATAACTTTATAAAATCAATACAAATTCCCTTTGCTACGTGAAATTGCCTTTTTTAACTTAAAACGTACACAAACACGTCCAATTTAACTACTGTTTACTATTCTTTTTATATTCTTCTTCTTCTTTTACTATTATTTTTATATATTTTATTATATATTCTATATATTTAATATTTTTCTGTTTACTATTACAACATAACATCTGTAATATAACACTTGCATTTAATTATAGTTTATATTATTATTACATAAATTTATAAATAATAATATTTCACTTATTATATTAATTTTAACATTTTAAATTTATAATAAATATTATTATTTTATTTAATATTTATTCCATTCTCGCCTTTCAGTATTAAACTAAATAGTCTATCTATGGTCACGTCGCTTGATTTTGTAATACATATTATTGTTACTCACTGACTGGCATCCTGTGATAACCAGCTGTTTTATGAATTTTACACTGTTTCCTTCCGTAACGGTAACATGGTCGTAACTACCAATTCTATTTCAGTACAAGACAAAGACAAAATCTGCCAAACCAGGCGTAAAGGTGATAAATACATTTCAAAAAATAAATATTTTCTATGACAAATTAAATAGGAAAACCAGAATATCTTTATAACTATAGGCATATACCTACAATTAACGCTTAACTCAATAACCTAGTTTTAACAAAACAAATAAATATTAAACAGAGTCTATTAATTGAAAGTTACAAAATTAAAACTGCCTCTATTAACTTGACCGGTGGAAATTCGATTTGCAATTGTAATTTTCTCGTTAACGCTGTGTTACAACTAACCGCCGGTTAAAAAAATATTTCACTGAATCATAAAACTTGCCATACAGAATATAATGGAGCAGTTAAAAAAAATAACTGCATGCAGCGATTATAGAAATGATTCAAATGCAATAAATTATGAGTGAGAAAAATACAACACCAAAACCAACATGGTGGCTAAAAAAACATAATGAATCGAATTGCAACAAAGAAAATAAACAAAATAAAACAATACAAAAAATTTCTGTTATTGAACTAAAAATAGAAATCACGCAATATGTTTTCTCTTCTCTTTTTTAATTTTAATTACGATAATCTGTTCGAAAACACTACAAATTAACATTAACGTTAGTTTTTAACAACATACCTTATTATAGCCTATCAGCTGTTCAATAAAATCAGCTGATCTTCACGAATTAATATAAAACAACTGATTATTTATTATAACTACCAGAATTAAATTAACGATTCATTTCGTCACATTTAACGGCTTCGTAGTTTCTGTACTGTAGTGGTTACAGCTTGTGCCCCACACGTTTCCAGTTGGATCCCGGGCGGAAACACACAAATTTTCAATTATAATTAATTTAATATGAGACTTACGACACGCAAAATACACTGTTATATATCAATATAGCATGTTTCTCGCATCACGCGTCCCGCAAAATCCAACATCAAAACCATCCCTAAAACATGATACATGTTAAAATATTGTGCCACGACGGAAAGTGGCACACACATGAACTTATTAGTAGCATCCGATGAGGGAAACACGTCCGACAAATATACCCCGGGGAATGAGGGGTGAGGCCGTACGTGCAAGGGATGCAACAACCCTCATAGATGTACTTGTACACGTATGCTTTAATAAGTCAGAACACAGTGGGCTACTTCTAGTCTGGCGATGTTATTGGTTCGTTAACCGCGTCACAGGGCCGCGCTGCGGGATGGATAATGTTACTGCTGTTATACTGAAACCGTAAGTTAAAAAAAAAGGGAAATTGGGTTATTGACGTAATTTTTCTGTTTATTAACAAATTATAAAAGGAAAATGAGATTATGGGCCGGCTATCATGGTAAGACTCAGACCAGAGACTATACATTTAATTCCGATCGAGACCAGAACACGCTTTGAGGAATCGTTGGACGTATATATATTCGGATTTAAAATTTTAAAATCAATTAATTAATCAAAGCAATTAATTGAGAATCTCTTTCAATAACAAGAAAATAACGGATCTCTTTCGTATTTTCAAATGATTATGAGATACACAAGAAATTCGCTTCCATCACGTCAGCGAGACGTTGTTATTAGTTGATTTATATTGGAAAAATGAGCTACTGAAGCGGCCATCATGGTAAGATCCTCACCCGGGACCTTGAAATGAATGTGGGTGTGCACGCCTCATGTTCGCAATTTTGGTGCGATTTGATTCAAATTTGTCACAAAAATCGACTACGGTAATGGCTTCGTTAACCAGTAAATATTCGTTCAACAGTTTCAAAATGGTTGCCTTTTCAAATCGTTGAAAATGTACAACATTTTTCTGGAAATGTTTTTTTAAAAATTCAATTTTGCCGTCATTACCAGCGTTAAAAACTGCATAAATTAGCATTTTGAGCTTTCCGAAACCGTTGAAATTAGGAGTTTTTTTACCGCGGTCAGGGTTCATGTTAGAATTTCCAGGGTAATTTTAAAGTTTAAAGTACTAATATATGGTGATTTTAATGTCGATTACAATAGTGAAAAACAGAATTTGTTAAAGGATAAGATTATAAGAGGTATCCACCTAATTATACAGAGCATTACGAAGGCAGAATAATTTAAAATAGAACAAACTAGTAAAATCTACGTTTATTCAATACCCCTGGTAAACAGAACTACTAGTAAAAAAATTACTAGTATATAAAACTACCAGTAAGAAAAACTATTCGTAAACAAAAATATTGGCAAATAAAACTACTGGTAAAGAAAACTACTAATAAACAGAACTACTAGTAAACAAAAATACTGGTAAGCAGAACCACTAGTAAACAACACTACTAGTAAACAGAACTACTCGTAAACAAAAATACTGGTAAGCAGAACTACTAGTAAACAGAACTACCAGTTAACAAAACTAGTTGAAAACAAAAATACTGGTTTAAAGAACTATTAGTAAGCAAAACTACTAGTAAACAAAACTACTGATAAACAGAACTATCAGTAAACAAAACTATTCGTAAACAAAAATACTTGTAAACAACTAATAAAGAAAACTATTAGTAAACAGAAGTACCAGTTAACAAAGCTACTAGTAAACAAAAATACTAGTAAACAGAACTAATAGTATGAAGAAAAGGCGCAAAAGGCTCTTTATTGTGTAGACTATCAGAAAATGTATATTCTAGTGTCGAATTACTACTCCAGGCAAACAATTAGGCACTAGTGCAATAATAAAGTTATATTAGTAAAACAAACTAATAGTAAAGAAAACCACTAGTACACAAAATTACCAGTTAACAAAAATACTAATAAACAAAAATACTGGTAAACAGAATTACTAGTAAAGAAAACTACTAGTAAATAAAACCACCAGTGAACAAAAATACTAGTACACAGAACTAATAAATAGTAGGAAGAAAAAGATGCAAAAGACTCTTTATAGTGTAGACTATCACAAAATACTTTTGCACTATCACAAAATATGCAATCTAACGTCGAATTACTACTCTACGCCATCAATAAGGTACTAGTCCTCTCAATGTAATAGCGTTCGAAAATGTTTCGCTGAACGTACAGACCACTTCATCGAGGGAATACAAATGCCTCCCATGCAGCAGCGGGCGGATTCCCTTAATATCGCCGGAGTCTGCTTCGCTACGGCCGCGCTGTGACAAAACGGCGTATTACTTCATTGTCTACGCCAGCCGGTGCGCGGATGAAAAAGTGCTTAAGTGCTACAAGTACCGCGGTGCAATATCGTTGCGCTTTTTATTTAACTGTTGTCACTTTAAAAAAACAAACTGTAAATCACTTTCGGTGACGCAAATATTTTATTTTCTTATTAAATTTCACGGTTATAAACGTTCACCTGAATATAAACGAGTTTTTATCATTGAACCAAAACATTAACGGAGACCCGTGAAGCAGAACGAACTGAACGTTTAAACTTTCTACATTAATAAACAGTTTTTCATTAATTAACTAATGTACTCCTTGTTAATATATATATATATATATATATATATATATATATATATATATATATATATATATATATATCCTTCGTCGAAAGTAGTTTTGTTACTGAAAAAAATAGTAGTTATTCTTACTAGTAATTATGCTTACTAGTAATAGTTCTATTTACTAGTAATTATATTTACTAGTAGGTTTAGTTAATATTTTTCTATTTACTAGTAGTTTTCTTTAAGGTAGTTTACTAGTAGCTCTCTCTCTCTCTCTCTCTCTCTCACACACACACACACACACACACACACACACACACACACACACACAATATTTGAAGGTCCCGGGTGTGTTTTACAATAATGGCAGTACCAAAATACCAACACTTCATTTTATAATTTAAATTCGCTAATTAAAAGCATATTTCAGCAAAAAAAATATTTTTCACGATAGATTGCGTTAGTTACGCCGACTAATACTTATAATTGCGAGTAACGAGTCACCACGGTGATACTTCCTTGAACAATAAACTCTACAGCTTCCTCTTCCATTAATTAAGAATAATTGCAACGATTCTACGAAACTCAGTCTCCACGTTAATACCTTTACATCATTGATCGCGTAACCGAAACACGTAACTTTTAAGTGTTTATGAACTTAATAAAGGAGTGCAACTGTGCACGTTTCGCAAGTAAGACAGACAGACAGAGAGCGTCACTCTTTGTGCTTTCACTTACACACGGATGCACCCGAATTATTATGCGGTGCACGGTGCTGCAGCCAGCCAAGTAGACAGACAGACAGACAGAATAATATATTATCTAAAAGACGATAAAACAAAACTAGTACAAACAGTCCTAAGAATCTAAAAAAACCAACAGCGGTTATAATAAGTGGATTTCCTTTAAGTTAATGTTGATACAACACCTGGGTCATTGAACCGAACGCCGATCCTAACCTCCAAAACATTTTTTAATTGAATATTAACGAGTTCATTAACCAAAAAATCGATTTAACAGTTTTAGAATAGCGGTAGTTCAAACTTTCTAATTTTACACTTTCTTGAAAACCCGATTTCATCCTCTTAATCAGAAAAAAAGTCTGCATTTTAAATTGTCAGCGGATAATTTCAAAACATTTTGTAACATTATTTTTTAACAGTGATTGTGAAATGCGTAAATAAAATTAGTGTTGTGTGGAGCATTATAAAACGAGCTACTCGAGCAGCCGTCATGGTAATATCCAGGCCCTTAAAAAACCACGGATCCTGACTTATAGAAAAGTTTTGATTGGTCGTTAAAATATATGTACAAAATATCAGCATTAAAATCGGCATGAATTAGCATTTACAACGTTTAAATTAAATTAAAAATACAAAAATGAACCCTGACCGCTGTCAAATTAAATATCTTAATTTTAAAATTCAAAATACCAATTTAAGCAGTATTTTACGTTAATTGCTACAATATAAAAAATTCAGAATATTTTAAGATTTAAAATAGCCGCCATTTCTGAAACTGCTTAACGAATTTCGCTGGTGAACGGAACTTGTACAACTCGTTATCGATTTTTGTACCAATGTTTGAATTGAATCGTACTGAAATTTCAAACGTGAGCGTGTTAAAACAAATACACACACACACACACACACACACTCCAGGAAAATTTCATCGAAAGAAGAAATGTATACAGAAATTTGATACAAAAGGTATCAAAGACTCCAACATAAGGGAGGAGTGGGAAAAGGAACAGGCGGACACATGGGAGAAATTTTGCACAAAAAGTACAGGAAATAATCCCATTGAAAAAGAACACGAAACACCCGTGGTAGGACTCGGAATGTGAAAATGCACTGGAAAGACGCAAACGGGCCTTCCAAAGTTACAACAGTAAAAAGTCCCCAGAAAGTCAATAACGTTTTAATGAAATTAGAAAAGAGGTCGCTAAAAGTATTAGGAAGATTAAGAGGAGGTATATGAAGGAACAACTGGACTCCATAGAGGAGAACTTCCGCAACTGCAATGTACGAGATTTTTATAGGACCTTTGCAGAAAAAATTCGTGGGTACACACCACAAAATCTGTGCTTTAGAAAACAAGACGGCACATTGGCATTAACTAATTACGAAAACTGTCAAGAGTTAGCAAAATATTTTTCTGACCTCCTTAATTGCCCCGAACCCAGCAGACGGTTCCCTAAAGAAAACTGTGCTGACACTTACCCTGAATCATTACCACCAACACAAGAAGAGATCGAGGATCACATACATACACTGAAAAACAACAGGGCATTGGGAGAAGATGGAATCATTGCAGAACTTCTGAAGAATCTCGGACCGAACTCATTACAGGAATTAACAAATATCATCACGGATATCTGGCAAACGGAAAAATTACCGGATGACTGGAAATGTGCTCTTATTCACCCCCTACACAAGAAAGGAGACAAAACAGACGTGAATAATTACAGAGGAATTTCTTTACTACAAGTTACTTACAAAATACTCTCAACATGTCTTCTTCAAAGAACACAAAAACAGATAGAATACAGAATTGGTGAGTACCAGGCAGTCTTCCGTCCGGGTCGCTCGTGCACAGAACAAATTTTCAACCTGAAAACAATATTGCAAATAAAAGCTAAAAGGAATGTCCCAGTGATCTGTACGTTCGTAGATTTCAAAAAAGCGTACGATTCCATTGATCGAAAATCTTTGTTTAATATCCTGGAAGAACATGGACTTGATCCTAAAACACTGCGACTGATCAAACAAACAATGACAGGCACAATCGCTAAGGTGAAATTTATGGGGGAAATTTCCAAACCCTTCCTGATCACAATTGGAGTTCGCCTAGGAGATGGACTCTCGCCTCTCCTTTTCAATCTGGTGTTGGACAAAGTTATCACGGAATGGGAGAAAGAATTAAAAATTGAAGGGCACTGGAAACCAGTTCGACTTGGAAGACCTATGGACAACACAGAAGTCGCGTGCCTAGCTTTTGCAGATGACCTAGCCATACTCACAGATAATGAAACAACAGCGATTAAACAGATAGAAGTCCTAAAGGAATGTGCAGAGAAGGTCGGTCTACAGATCTCGTTTAAAAAAACCGAATTCTTCTGTTCAAAATTAAATATTCAAGAACTAAACACAAAATATGGTAAGATAAACAGAGTCAAGCACTTCAAATACCTGGGAGAAATTCTTGAACCCACGGGTGGCGAGAAGGCTGCGCAAATGGTTCGGCTACTGAGAATGAAGAGGGCTCTTGATATAACGCATGATATCTACAATAACAGATGTATGTCGACGCACACAAAAATCAGACACTACAACACAGTCATAAAACCGGAGGTAATTATATGCAAGCGAGACGCTAGCACTCCACACAAAAGCTACCATGGAGGATTTTTTGAAAGAAGAACGCAAAATCTTGAGGAAGATCCTTGGCCCGAGATTAACAGAAGATGGATACAGGTTGCACTCCCGGAAGACCACAGAAAAGATATCGAACCTGGCAGCAGATATCAGAAGAAGGAGGCTTCGGTTCTATGGACACATCAGTAGACTCCCAACAACGAGGCTTGCCAACAGAATCCTTAAGTATATACAAGGAGTCAAATCAACAAGTCGTGGATCGCACAAGTCAGAATAAACCTACATGACGCAGAAATAGACTCAACAGATGTTGAAGACAGGACCGCATACAGGAGAAAGATGGTCGATTGGAAGGTCCCAGAGAATGAAATCCCAAAGAGAGGAGGGGTAAAATGGACGGAGGAGCGGAAGAGGATCCATGGGGACGGGATGAGGGAGGTGTGGAGGATTAGAAGGAGCAAGACATGAGTCGGAGTGCTTTGCGTGATCCAACAGGGTCTATACGCAGATAATAATAATAATAATAATATATATATATATATATATATATATATATATATATATATATATATATATATATTGTAACTGCCACTCACAATGTGATTTAGAGGTCGGGATCAGCGCTCATTTCAAAGTCCCGGGTCTAGAGCTTACCATAATGGCCGGTCGAGTAGCTCATTTTTAATGGTAAATTCGCTAAAAATACTGTTTAATATTAAATACAAACCTGAAGCCAAGTATTTTTATAAGATCATAGTTTTTTCTTTAATCGTTTAAAGTGCTACAGTTTGACTTGTACAGTAATTAGTCTGGTCGCTCAGTCTACAAAAAGTACAGATCTTACTGCATTGGTAATTGTATGAAGCATATGGAAATAGAGAAAGATAGATAGAAAGATAGAGACGCTATCTATCAGAAAGGAAATGTACTATGTATTTTTAGGTTAGCTTTTGCCTTGAGTCTATATGCATAGAGATATCACTGCATAGGAAATTGTGTGACTGAAAATGGAGAACGCTACCTATCAGAAGAGAAATTAAATGTGTACTTTTACCCATGATTAAATGGCTTTTGCCATGACTCTATAATACATAGCGACTTCAATGCATAGGAAATTGTGACTGAAAACGGAGAACGCTATCTATCAGCAGGGAAATGAACTGTGTACTTTAAGGTTAGCTTTTGCATAGAGTCTATAATACATAGAGATCTCACTGCATAGGAAAATGTTTGACTGAAAACGAAGAAACCTATCTATCAAAAAGGAAATAAACTGTGTACTTTTAGGTTAGCTTTTGCCTTGAGTCTATAATACATAAAGACATCACTGCATAGAAAAGAACGGAGAACGCTATCTATAAGAAGGGAAATGAACTACATACTTTTGCCTTGAATCTATAATACATAGAGATCTTACTGCATAGGAAATTGTGTATTCAAAGTGGATAACGCTATCTATCGGAAGGGAAATGAAACATGTAATTTAGGTTTGCTTTGAGATTGCAATTAGGTTTTTGTTAATGTATAATATAACAATTAGACATCTTAATCGAGTGTAAGATAAATTCACGTCACTGCAGCAAGTTATGGATTCAAGGATGGGCAGGTAATAGAAAAACGATTTCAGAGCGCTCTGGTATCGGGTTTTGTAACTACGAGTACTTTCTACTCTGGCATCCTGATTTTAACATTGGTTAGGAGTTCTATGCATTATAGACTAAACAGTCTAGTTTAACTGAAAGGGGGTTTGAGCATTATTGCAATGTTTTACAGCATAAATAAGTAAATAATTAAAAACTGTACGTTAAATGTACCCAGTACACGTAGTAAACTTATTAAGCAGAAATATGGTGAATACAATTCAAGTCAGAGGAAAACGAAATATTTTCAGAGATAAATTAATTTAACCAAATTGAATTTGTTCAGCCAACGCTGAGAAACAAGAAATGTGTTCTTGTTAACGGCGAAGGTAAACAATAAAAGAAAATTGATAAGGAAAACTGAAAACCGTTTTCCGGCAAGTCTCTTTCTCCCCGACACGAAATGTAATATGCAAATAAAACCTTGCTATTATAATCATGATCTTGATAATGTGTAAAAAATGCCAGGGGGATCCTAAGATGTTAAAATGGTTTTCAATGTAGAACAAGCATTGCACAATGAATGTACAATTAGGTTGCGTGAATTTCCATCGAAAAATGAGCTATTAGAACAGCAACAATTGACCGACCGAGGCGAGGTCTCTCTTTCAAATCGAAATTGTTACGCAGTTTTGGCAAACGCATGACGGAACGTTTTGAAATGTAGTACTAAAGTACGAAGCCCGAACGAAGTATGTGTAAGATTTTACCCATTCCATTCCGGTTAAAGATGGCTGCTTGTAACTTACAATAACCATGCAGTTTTGCAAAAAAACATTGACTGATTGTTTTGAAATTTAGTACGAATGTACCTTGTACGAGTTTTGTTTGTTTATCATCAAGCATTACGTCAATACTCTTTAAACCTGTATTCTATATTAAAAGGTAATGCATTCTAATTGAACGAGCGAATCGAGTTCTCTGTTTCAACTCAATAGTTCGGCATTAACTTTGTGTGTTTGTTACGCAGTTTTGGCCAAATGCATTCACCGATTTTTTTAAAATTTGGAACGAATGTACGTTGTGTAAAATTCGAACGACGTATGTGGAAGATTTTCTTCAATTCCTTTCCGTTTCAAGATGGCGGTTCCTGATTTAATAACGACGAGTGAAGTTGATAACAGCTCCTCTAGGCTGAACGGCAAGACCTATCATAATTTTGATCGCTTCACAGAGAAAGAGCATGACATTTCAAATAAAGTTGGTTCAGTAAAAGTTTTCTTAAATATTACGGTTATTGACTTTAAATATTACGGTCTCATAGAAAGTTCTGTATACTAATGGGCGCCGATTATGACCTCTATATAACTTTCTGAGGGGTCGTTAATATTGTTACACACACGCGCGCTCGCGCACACACGCACACATACATAAATAAAATTGGTGTATTTGTGTGTGTGTGTGCGCGCGCGCGTGCGTGCGTGCATGCGTGCGTGCGCATATTAATTGAACCAATAAAATATGTTCAAAACTTTCAAAATGTCCAACTTTTCAAATCCTTTAAAAATTCATCAACTTTTTCGACTTAAAAGTTCTTGAAAATCTGGTTTCACCGAATTTGTAATGAGGGTTAAAAACCGCAAAAATTAACACTCTGAAAATACGTTAAAGTTAATGAGTTTATTTTGGCGGCGGTCAAGTTTTCTTTTTGTTTTCTTTTAATGTAATTTGAATGTTTCAATTTCTATTATATGCGGATTTCAATGATGGTGAAATCAGTGTTTGAAAAAAATTTAACGAAACAAATAATTGCTTTATGAAAATTCGCTGCCGACACGTGAGCGACACAGCTGCGTGCGGTAATTATTTCTTATATTCTCACTGAAAAACTACCCTAACAACAACACCTGACTTATGTTTTATAAACTGAAATATAAAGTAACATGTCGTTTACGTCTTAAGCTTTTTCAATTTTACTTAAAGACTCTAAAATCTGAAATGTAAGTTATAAACAAAGCAAGGAGAATTAAAGGTGCCCTGATACAATCTGGAAAGGCGTTTCATTTATATGTAAATTAATTAGGTGGAAGGGGACTTAATGTGACCCTTCAGGGTATTATCAAATAAGGGCTAAAACAAGCAACACTGCGATAACATCTACGGGTGAAAAATAATTTACTGTAATGTCGAGTAATTTATGTATGTTTTTTGTACGGTACAATGATACATAAACAATAAACAATAAACATACAAAAATAATTCATTAATAACGAATTTAAATTGGAATTTGAGGAGCAATTATGGTACGACCAAGACCCAGTACCTTCAAATTGGCGCTGAATCTGACCTCGAGAACATTTTTTTAAGGGTTGCTAATATGATATAAATATAAACGTACACACACACACACACACACACACACACACACACACACACACACACACACACACACACACACACACACACACACACACACACACACACACACACACACACACACACACACACACACACACACACACACACACATATATATATATATATATATATATATATATATTTATTTATTTATTTATTTATTGGGGATCTAAATTTACGTATATATATATATATATATATATATATATATATATATATATATATATATATATTTTAGATCCCAGTAAATTCAGATTTGATCTGATTCAAACGACTGTAACAGCAAACCATTTCAAAATATCGGCCAATCAATAAAAAAAATCGTAAGTTTTTTTATTTTAATTTTGTCTGTCTGTCAATATGTCCTTTACGTGTATAATGAAATATTTAAGCATAATAAATAGAGAAAAGTTCAACAAATTGCCTTGGAATAGAACCTATTGTTTTCCAGCATTGTTACTCAAGACTATTGGGGGCTAGAGGACAGCCCCCTTTTTAGGCCTAACACACCCCCTATACCTTTTTAAAGAATACTACATATCCTAACTGATACGATTGTTAGGCCTATCACGGTGATGTACGAAAAAAACCTTTACTTTTTAAAGAATACTATATAACCTAATTGACACGGCTGTTAGGCCTAACACGGTGATTCGTGAAAATCCTTAATATTTTTTTTAAAGAATACTACATATCCTAACTGACACGGTTGTTGGGCCTATCACGGTAATGTGTGAAAAAAACCTTTATTTTTTTTAAATAGTACTGAAAACCTTAACTGACACGGTTGTTAGGTCTATCATGGTAATGCGTGAAAAATACTTTATATTTTTTTAAAAGAATACTCCATAAGCTAACTAACATGGTTGTTATGCCTAACACAGTGATCCATTAAAAAAACCTTTATTAATTTTTTTTTTAATTAGTACTTATAACCTAACTGTCACGGCTGTTGGGCCTAATAAGGTGATGCTTGAAAAAAACCGTTATATTTTTTTTAAAGAGTAACTTAACTAACACGGTTGTTAGGTTTAACACTGTGATGCGTGAAAAAACCTTTATATTTTTTAAAGAATACTACATATCCTAACACGGTTGTCGGGTCTATCACGATGATGTGTGAAAAAACCTTTATATTTTTTAAAGAATACTACATATCCTGACACGGTTGTTGGGTCTATCACGATGATGTGTGAAAAAACCATTATATTTTTTTAAAGAATTCTACATATCCTAACTAACACGGTTGTTGGTCCTAACACGGTCATGCGTGATCTTTAATGTATATTACGATTGCGTGAAAAGCCGTGACGGGTAACAGGTAATCATATTATATTTCTGAAAGTTTGTTTTTGTTTATTTGTTTGTTATTCAATCACACTTTAACTACTGGACCAATTGAGATTAAATTTGGTGTGAACACGGTTTAGGTACCTGAGATAAACAAAATACTATTTCAGTTTAATTGAATAATAGTGACTTTTTAATAATACTGTATTTTATTAAAATATGACAGGACCCTATTTTAGAGTATCGAGTAGCAAAAAAGTATATTTCTTGGCCGAAAACCATAAATCGTATAATATTGTAAATAGAAATATATTAAAATGAAATGACCTGATTTTGAAAATCGACTATAAATTTTATTGCCTACATTATAATTGCAGGCAAAGCCGCAACGGTTAACAGCTAGTAATATAATAACGTAAACACGTTTCATAAAGTTTCTTGTTAACTGTTGTTTTATTCCAGTAACTGGGTACAGATACGTTTCTTCAAACAAGTATTGAGTGCAATCCCAAGCACTGTTATAGATACACATACACCACCTTCAGACATTGCATATTTATGTTTTATCGTTGTGCCTTTAAGATGTTATTTCTGGAGAATGTACCAAACGTTAGACGCTATACGTCTGTTTTTGTATAATAAGGGAGGAAATTATACAACATAATGTATAATACAACAGATAGAAATAATACCTGTATACCATATTTTGTTAAAACATTTTACTAAGAAAACTTTCTTCTATTTTTCCACTCTCTGCTCATTCTTCTTTTTGTCTTTCTTCTACTTCTCCTCCTCTCAGTATTTCTACTTATCTTTGTTTTATTTGTAATCCATCTTCTCTTCCTTCTCCTCCAAGTCTTCTCTACTTTTTTCTTCTTGTACTTCTATTTGTATTCCATAGCATCTTCATACTTTCTCTTACGCTACCTTCTTCTGCTTGCCTTTCTTCTTCTTTTCATTCTACTTTTACTCTGTGCATTTCTATTTCTCTTACTCTTCCTTTTATTTATAATCAATCATATCTTCTACTTTATTCTCCTACTTGTCTTTTTCTTACTCTTCTTCCATTCGTACTTCTACTTGCATTTCACTTCCACTTCCCCTTCATTCTATTTGCAATCCATCCCCTCTTCTACTTCCTTCTCTTTCTCCTCCTGTTCTTTCCCTTCGTACTTTTACTTGTCTTCCTTGACCTTCTTTACTTGTCTTTCTCTTCGTGTCTCTACTTGTCTTCTTTCTCCTCTATTTCTTCTTATTTCTACTTGTATTTCTCAACCTAATCCTTCTATTTGTCTTCCTCCTCTTCCCACTCCTTTTCGTGTCTCTACTTGTCTTCTTTCTCCTATTCGTATTTCTCAACCTCATCCTTCTATTTGTCTTCCTCCTCTTCCTCCTCCTTTTCGTATCTCTACTTGTCTTTTTCTTCCTACTCCTACTTGTTATTTTCCTCTTCCTCTTTCTCTTCATATTTCTACTTGTCTTTTTCTTACTCATCGTCCTCCTGTTCTTCCTCTTATTCCTTCCTTCTCTTACTTCTTCTTCCACTTCTCTGCCTCGGTGGCCTAGTTGATAGCGTACTGGGCTTTCACACCGAAGACCCGGGTTCGATTCCCGGCCTGAGCTTGGCATTTTCATACGCCATATAAATCATCCCATCGTCTGCATTAGCCCAAGTGTGCACAATAGTCGGACGTTAAAAAAAAAAATATCGGACTTTCGATATTTTAGTCGGAATAAAGTCCATTTTCCTCAACTTCACCGCATGGACTAATTGCGCTCCCAATAACGTTTTAGATTTTATAATACTCTCGTCATTCATAAACTCCAGAATATTTTAAATCAGGTTATTTTGATAAATAGGCAGTCCATTGGTGCCTTTTCCAAATATTCAGTTTCTTTCCTTACCGATGCCTTAAAGTCAGGAACAGGTAGTCTGTATTACTCTCTTAGAACTACAAGGGACGATTTCTGCAAGTATCAGCATTTGTGTTTTAAAGAAAAACGCCTCTATTTTTATATTATACTACGTGTTGAACAAGCAATACATACGATTAAAAAAAATCGTACAACTTAAAATACGGAATTAAAAATTTTCGGAGTTCAGGGATAAATTTGTATGGTTGCCAAGTCTGCAAAAAATCAGTTTTATACAAAAACATAAGCTCGAAAGATACAATAAGAAAGAAATACACAAGGACTTTTTCGCCTAAGTACATTCGGTGTATTTGTTTATTTTAATGAAACAGTCAGCTGATTGCATCACGTTAAAGTTTACGCATTGTATATTAACCAATCAGATCTTTCTAAGAAGTCAGCCTAAAGCAATTAGACTCGATCCTCGGATTCCACAGTAGAATACGCGCTCATCTCCCAGAAAGGTAATTCTCGTTCATCTTTCCTCAGTATCAGGAAGTAATTACCATTGTTGCTAAAAAAAACAGCAACAGTGAAAGCTCAGTCAGGTTTGCCAACATTACATTCAACGCGTCTTTGTCCCTTCAACTTTCCATCTTGACATATTGCCCATCTCTTTCTTACAACTTTCAACGTTAAAGGTCGCCTCTCTCTTGTAACTTATGTTTAATTCTTGTTTACAGAGAAGCGACTCATCGAGGTGACTATACGAATTACCTTTGTGTTGTTACTTAACTGAATAAAATACTCGAAACTTGTAACGTTGAATTTGTTAGTTAAGTATATCAACATTTAAAAATGAGTTACCGGAGTTGCCTATATTACATTTTGGCACAATCACAGTAGCAATTTTAATCCGATTTGATTTAAGGAAGCAAACATCGATTTCGGTAATAGCTTGGACAAGTTCGTTAACAATCGAAATTTGTTCAAATTTCAAAATGGCGGTAATTTCAAATCTTTTAAAAACCAACTGTTGTATAAAATAATTTTGAAAAATTGATTTCACCATCGTACATAAAAGTTAAAAACTGCATAAATTAGAATTTTCGATTTTCATAATCCTTTGAAATTAATAAATTAAATTTGACGGATGTCAAGTTTCATTTCTGTATTTTTAATGTAATTTGAAAGTTTAAAATGCTAAAATAGGCTACGAGTGCTAAAGATAGTGTTATTAAGAATAAAACGCTAATATCGTCAACAATTAGAAAATATTTAAAAATATTATTGCAGTAATAAAATAATACTACGTATTTTTTTTTTTTTTTTTAAGGCGAAAAGCACATTGAGGCTATTATCGCCTCCCTAAATGTAAGTGTGAGTGTAAAGTGTTAAAGTCGTAAGTGTAGTGTTGTAAGTGTAAATGTTTGTTAGACTTGGGTACCTCGAGGGACGTCTAAATCCTCTCAATAGTCGGCACCCCCTGCGGGGGTAAAACAAATCCGACTGAGATAGCTGAAATGAGCACGTCTTGCTCACACTACACTCATTAATCTACTCCACGCATACCCACACACACACACACACACACCCACACACTTTCTCTGTGCTACATAACTTACCTAATTCTAAAGCATAAATTGACTCGTCCTGATGGAGTGAATTATACCGGCCTAATCGCGTATCAAACGGAGCCTTGGCAACTTCCCAGTGTACTAAAGTACACCTTAACCACGCATACGGGGCTCTGTGTGGACGGTCCTCATTCCGCTAGCTACTCACGGAAACAACATGAGCAAGAATGTAAATATAATTAGCGGGAACTCAACGCACAACAAAAACCTACCCAAATGAGGAACAGTTCATTTATAATAGTTAAAATTAAAGAAGCAAAAAAAAAAAAAAAAATGAAAGACAATCAGCGGAGCGAACATCTGCAAACTTCTCAGTAACAAATTGGGAAGTCATCAGTTAGAAGAGCTAACCACCTTGATACCTCTCTAAATCCTAGACTTTATGTAGAGACTAAGGTTGGAAAAGGCGCTGTAACTGAGCAACTCTGGAACATCAAAGGAAGCACAATAGATCTACAAAGGTCGCAGTGCAACAATAACCTTAGAAAGTCATTCATTCGTTAAAAAAAATTTAACACTTTGGAAAATGTCTAAATTGAGGTGTCTGTAGTTGCATTTACTTTGGGACACTAAGGGCTACTGTAACTAAATTTTATGAAAACCTATAACAATACATACTGGACACAAGAAATTTTGCTCGTGCACAAGCTACTTTTTTGACAGACGTACTAACTGTTCTAAAAACATTGTTTATTTCAAACGCAATTAATACACTACAGAAAAATTGCGTTATAGTAGATTAGTAGCTTCCACTACATTTCACAGAAAGATCACATCTAAACACAATAGATATTTCAAAGATAAATTCAATCTTTTCTTCCCCTTTAACCACAAAGGGTTGTCTGGACAAAATAAACAAGGGTTGGACAATGTCTACTTGAGAACCCACCCCTAATACACCAGTTTTACGAGCTAGGCAATTTCTACTGACCTTTTTACTCTCACATTTTCAGTTTATATAAGATGAAGTATTATATTTGATAAAACGATTTTTCGTGTATAAAGGTGAATAATTACTTTATCACTACATAAGAACAAATAAATGTTATTATTTTTAACTCTGACATTTACCGTCAATTGTATACATGAAACAAAACACGACGTTTCCAGTACACAAAACATCTCATCAAAGCAAAATCTTGAAATGGCACTCAAGGGCACTGAAAACTGTATTTGTAGCTTAAAATGTGAATGCTGTAGTAAACACAAAGCTTAGCCAAAAATACCTACAAATACAAAAATAAATCAACAGAAAAACAACACGCGATTGGTCAACTTTTTTTTTTTTTTCGGCGAAAAACCGTTCAGGTTATCATCGCCGTCACGAAGAATGAAAGTATATATAAAAAAAAAAATTGAACAAAATTTTACTTAAAAAAAACAACAACAAAAACAACAACAACAAACTATAACAGTAAAAATAAATTAAAAATTTAGATAACAGGTATAGATATATTACACTTAAGAACTAAATAACAATAAATAATGAATAAAATTTAATAACAATTCGTAAAAGTATGCAAAACGTAACAGAAATAAAGTTTTTAAATAAAATAAATAAATAAAATAACACAAGAAATTACAAATACAATAAATTAAATTTTATTTAAAACATTCAGACGATGAAGGAAGTCTAGAACCCGGTCAACGGCCGAGGCACTATCTCCCAACATCGTCTGCAAACAGTTGCTCAGACCACATATAAAACTCACATTTTTAAAACAATCACAATCGAGCAATATATGTCTTATTGTGATGGTTTCCCTACAGAACTCGCATTTAGGTGGGTCCCCGCGTTCCATCAGAAATCCATGCGTTAACATAGAGTGACCGATGCGAAGGCGGGTGATCACCACCTCTTCTCTACGACTTGCACGTATTGACGACCCCCAAGGACGAACAGTATTTTTAATCACCCTCAATTTGTTACTGCTTGTAGCTGCCCATTCATTTTCCCACTGTAGAAGAATTAAATGTTTTACGTGACAAAGAAAATCAGACACTATTACACGTGCAGTGCATGGACGCAGAAAAGTTGCTTCCTTTGCCGCGTTATCCGCTACAGTGTTTCCAAATATTCCACAGTGACCAGGAATCCAGATAAATGATATTCTTGCACCTCGTAGTTCAAGTCTATGGACAGAGCACAGAATATCTTGAACCAGAGGGTTTACCGAATACATATCCCGGATTGCCTGGAGGGCACTTTTTGAATCAGAACAAACTACGAAATGCAAACTATCGAATTCAATAGTGTTTAGAGCCTTTAAGATGGCAAAGAGTTCGGCCGTAAAGACACTACAAATTGAGGGTAATCCATAATTATATGTTTCGTCCAGTGAATAAAACGCGCACCCAACATTATCATTCATCTTTGAACCATCTGTGAAAATAAGTTTAGCAGATGGATATGAATTAGTCAGTCGAGAAAACTCACGTTGATACACAATGTTAGGAGTGTTGTCTTTCAGGTATGTACACAAGGAGAAATCAAAGGTCGGCATATTGATTATCCATGGAGGGACAAGACAAAAGGACCTTTCAAACATTGGGGGCAGTTCAGACCAATTGTTATTGGTCGTCACAACTATATAAATAAAAAAATGGCCGAACACATACGGCCGAAAATCATAAATTTAATTTTGGAAGTAGCAAACATAATACACTTTAGGCAATAACTTATATAAACGGAAGAAATTAAAATTGTGTATGTAAACATAACAGACCAACTTATATGTAGTGAAACCAGTGCATAAATAAGGCCTTTGTGCCTACTACAATTTAGTTGATTTAAAATAAACATAAAATTCATTAAAAATAAACATAATTTTAAATTTCAAAATTTTAACGATTAAAAAATAAACGGTCATTTTAAGATCCCAGGTTAGGAATTTGAGACAGAGTCAGTGGAAATTGTAACAAGAATCCACACGGTGTTGGCATGAGCGGACATCAGTCGGTTGTTTACTGTTGTCTTAAATAAGCCCTTTATTGTGATAGGTATTTGTAAGGTCTTGTGTAGTGTTTTCGTTTTCGTTTATGGTTTCCTGATCACGTGTAAGTCTTGACTTTATTTTTGTTCTGACAACTTAAATATCTGCCTTGAGTGTTTGTTCTTAATTTAAGGAAGGCATCTAGGTTATTTTCTAGTTGCTTGTTTATGTTTTAAATCACGAACTTGAGATCGAGTTTTATTCTTATTAATAGAGGGTCAAGACTTCCGTCGATCCTGGTTTTGCCGCTCAACTATGCTTATTGTGCACCCTCGTTCACAAGTTCAACTTTCTCATCCAATCCTTCCTATCAAGGAGTCTTTAGAAAACCGTGAGATACTCGGATGATGTCCTGTTCTATCATCTGCCCCTCCCCCCCTACTTCAGAGAGTGCCTTGGAATTCAAATCATTTCCTGTCTAAGGCTGGAGAGTTTAAAAATATGTGTCGAGCTGTTTCTTCAGTCGTACTACATTTCCTACACAAAATATTTGTCATACGTAAGCCCATTTTGTACAGATGATTGCGGAATGTCCAGTGACCCGTTTGAGTTGTTATAAAGTGTAGAAATATCCGAATGAATATAAGAAGATTGTAATGTAGTTACATATATTAAAAGACATTGACGAATCACCGATAGTTTATTCTTTAAAGGACTCCGGTTAGGACAAATTCGAAATTCGTAACAAGTGGTGCATCCCCTGGAATCGAAGCCGGGTCGTAAGAATGGGAATCTTGCATATCACAACAGCTGTGTATTTCCTAGTAGTTATAACTTAAAACAGATCACTCCACTATTTGTTAAATGTTCATTCCACTGAATGGCTCTGATTGTCAGCTTGACGATTTAATAACTTAAATCATTAAACCGTTAGTGGCCAGGGCTTGGCATTTTCATACGCTATAAATCATCCCATCGTCTGCATTAGCCCAAGTGTGCACAATAGTCGGAGTTTTGAAAAAACGGTTTTTAAAATTTGATAAAATCTGAGTTACAAATTTTTCCACCGCCCCCTATAATCCATCCTTATAATAAAAAAGGCATTGGACATAAGCCTTTAAGAACAAAACCTATCCAAATCAACTTTATATTTTAATAATATATTTCTCTTTAGTTAAGCGAGTTCTACTTGTTAGATAAAAAGTACTGAAGCGCCTGCAAGCAGCGGCGTCGGCAATATATACACACGATACAACACATTTGACGTCACTGTAGTCTCGATCTTTTAACTTGTAACACAGGTCGATCTCTAACTTGTAATACGGGTCCTTCAAAGGAAATGCGAACATCGATGTTAATAAATTTCAAAGTTATTACACATCCCGTTGTCCCGTTGTTCAGCTACAGCCTCTTGGCTTGTTATGCTATCACTGCACCAAGTCCTATGTGCTAGCATCTGCTGAACACTAGCTTCAGTATAGCTTTAGAGTCGTTTTTCATGCTCGTTGCTGCTGCCTTGATTTCGTCAACAATTGTGTTCACTTTAAGGTCTCTATGAATATTCTCATTGCTTACGTACCACGGCGCATTTACTATTTACCCGAAGTATTTTGTTTTGAATAATTTGAATTCTTTTTATATAACTACGCTTAGAACATCCACAAATGTTGCAGTCCATAGCTCCACACCGGCTTAAAAACTTAACCCTGCATTATATCTAAATAGCCAATACACATTCATGAACTTACCTTCAAACGTCTTTATTTTCTTTGTAATGTGTGACTTTCAGTTCAGCTTTGAATTCAAATTCATTTCCAAATATTCAATTACATTACCGTATGGTATAATTTTACTGTTTATTAATATTGGCACTTCCTTTCTCTTTTTTACAAGTAAAATTTATATAGGCTGACAGACTCGTTACGTTTTACCATCTATGTTCAATATAAGTTCATTAATAATTTATTTGTTAACATCCAAGGAGTTTTTAGTTCTACAACTCCGACAAATTGGAAGCATCATATCTATTTCACGAACAAATAGTCCTCCACTAACAACTTTTATAAATCAGCTTTATTTCGCAGTAAACCCTTAACTTGTTACAAAACTCCAAATCCAGTCGATGGGTTTCGCATACACAAATATCAACCTTAATGTTTGCCGAACTTTGCCTACTCCAGCCTTAAGAGGATTTACAGAAAATTTGCATCATTCAAAGCTCCGCATCGGTAAAGACTCTTTGATGCTTTCCGCACAAGTTAATAATTTTGTTGCTTTCAATGACTTTGGTCCGGGAATAATTTCGAGCTTTGATCGCAACAAGACAGAATATCAAAACGTAACGTGGAAATGAAAGGCAGATTATTTCGCAAAGCCGAAGTTGTTTGTCGCCGATTGGTTTGCGCAGGACGAAGTGCACTGAACATAGATCCGTTAGTTATAATCTTTGACATCACAGATTTGTTAAATAGCAATAAATTGAAATGTAAACAGCTTAAATGTATAACGAAAATATTTTCTAACGACTGTAAAATGTTTAGATACATATTATCGTATCTTCTTTGGAAAATGAACTACTATTGAAGGGCCATCATGGTAAGACTCAGACCAGAGATTTTGAATGAGCGCCGATATAAAATTCTAGATTACTTATTAAACGGCCGTTAAAATTTTTACATTCACGTGGGTGCGCAGGCGCGCGCACACACACACGCTCGCATACACACACGCAAGCGCGTCCCCAAATATTTGTGTCAGCACGCACATGTTTTAATCCGATTTTATTCAAACGTTGCACAAATTTGATCTAGTATTACATTAAACAAGTTCGTTAACCAGCAAAATTCTTTTACAAATTTCAAAATGGCGGTCATTTCAAATCTTTCAAAATTCGTAAATATTTTTTCTCAAACTTTTTTTTAATCTCATTTTACCGTCGTAATCAGCGTTACAAACTACATACATTAGCGTTTTGAATGTTGAAAATCCGATACCGAGAAAATGAATTTGACATCGGTCAAGGTTCCTTTTTTATTTTCAATGTAATTTAACAGTTAAAAACGCTATCGTGTGCAGATTTTAATGCTGTTTATTATGATGAAATCACAATTTCAAATACAAGGAAAGAAAAAAAATACTTCTGGAAATTATTTTCTGTTTGTCAAAAAACCGTTTATAGGATTCAAAATACACTTGCGTGAATTCAGCACATCGTTTTACAACACCTGGACGCATACGGTTTTGGATATTTTCAAAATAATTTCCGTTTCGTGTTTAAAACTTTCCATCCCGAACGGCGCCAAGAATTATTAAGAGATAATATATTCATGATATACTGCATGTTAAGGTCGAAGTAACGTAGGATGACATAATATCAAGTTTCACAGCCGTTTAAATTATTCAAAACGCAGTTGTATGCATTACTCCGATGGCAGTGGAAACTTTAAACGGAATTTTAAATTCTCCCATCGACACTCGTGTACACAATAATGGCATCAACTATTTAAGTACTTAAAAAAACTAATAAGCGCGGCACGCAACTGTCTCGCTTTCGTATTGGAAACGGATTTCCGTTCTTTTAATCTTAATTTCTTTTTTAAATTCTGATTTCACAATTGTAACCGTAATTAAAATCTGCGTATATTAACATTTTAAACTTTCAAATCACATTGAGGACACGAACCCACGTAGTTGTTGTCAAATTAAAATTCCTAATTTCAACTGATTTTTAACATTCAAACTGCAAATTTATACCAGTCTTTAAGGCTAACTACGGTGGTCGAAATTTGATTTTCAAAAATATTTGCGACAAAAACGTTACGGATTCATAAAGATTTGAAATTGCTCCCGTTTTTAAACTGTTGAACAAGTTTTTCCGACTAACGGAGTTAACCAAGGTATTTACATCATCGCTTTTCGTGCCAAGTTTGAAACAAATCGGACCAAAATTGCGAGTATGGAAATGCTAATACCCATCCACCCACAACAGCTAACAAATACCGTAACAGAGCAAGGACGTCTACAAGACAGCAGTAAGGCACTTGCTGGTATTCGCTCATGCCAACATCGGACAGAATTTGCCATACCGAGCGTATTCACTTACACAACACCTGACAAATACCGTGACAAAGCAAGGATGTGTACAAGACAACAGTAAGTCACTTACTGATATCCACTCATGCCAACCCCGGATGAGAACAAGTGTTGATTCTGTTTTGGAAATGTCTTTTGTGGCCTATTGTTTTTTGGTACATAAAAATGTTCGAATAAACAGTAACTATACATTATTATTCAATTATTTACACTTTTAAAAACAGAACGGCTATAAATTATAGAGATATTACATCTAATCCCAATATTCAAAATAATATTTAACGATTACACTGTTACCTTCCGTTACTCTCAATTCGATTTCACTGCACCACAGAATTTGCCGTACACAACACCTGACAAATACTGTAACAAAGCAAGGTTGTGTACAAGGCAACAGTACGCCACTTACTGATTGATATCCACTCATGCCAACACCGGACAGAATTTGCCGTACCGAGCGTATTCACTTACACAACACCTGACAAATACTGTAACAAAGCAAGGTTGTGTACAAGGCAACAGTACGCCACTTACTGATTGATATCCACTCATGCCAACACCGGACAGAATTTGCCGTACCGAGCGTATTCACTTACACAACACCTGACAAATACTGTAACAAAGCAAGGTTGTGTACAAGGCAACAGTACGCCACTTACTGATTGATATCCACTCATGCCAACACCGGACAGAATTTGCCGTACCGAGCGTATTCACTTACACAACACCTGACAAATACTGTAACAAAGCAAAGCAAGGTTGTGTACAAGGCAACAGTACGCCACTTACTGATTGATATCCACTCATGCCAACACCGGACAGAATTTGCCGTACCGAGCGTATTCACTTACACAACACCTGACAAATACTGTAACAAAGCAAGGTTGTGTACAAGGCAACAGTACGCCACTTACTGATTGATATCCACTCATGCCAACACCGGACAGAATTTGCCGTACCGAGCGTATTCACTTACACAACACCTGACAAATACTGTAACAAAGCAAGGTTGTGTACAAGGCAACAGTACGCCACTTACTGATTGATATCCACTCATGCCAACACCGGACAGAATTTGCCGTACCGAGCGTATTCACTTACACAACACCTGACAAATACTGTAACAAAGCAAGGTTGTGTACAAGGCAACAGTACGCCACTTACTGATTGATATCCACTCATGCCAACACCGGACAGAATTTGCCGTACCGAGCGTATTCACTTACACAACACCTGACAAATACTGTAACAAAGCAAGGTTGTGTACAAGGCAACAGTACGCCACTTACTGATTGATATCCACTCATGCCAACACCGGACAGAATTTGCCGTACCGAGCGTATTCACTTACACAACACCTGACAAATACTGTAACAAAGCAAGGTTGTGTACAAGGCAACAGTACGCCACTTACTGATTGATATCCACTCATGCCAACACCGGACAGAATTTGCCGTACCGAGCGTATTCACTTACACAACAACTGACAAATACTGTAACAAAGCAAGGTTGTGTACAAGGCAACAGTACGCCACTTACTGATTGATATCCACTCATGCCAACACCGGACAGAATTTGCCGTACCGAGCGTATTCACTTACACAACACCTGACAAATACAGTAACAAAGCAAGGTTGTGTACAAGGCACCCACTGATATCCACTCATGCCAACACCGGATGAGAACGAGAGTTGATCTACATTCTGGAAACGCCGTGGAGCCTATTGTTTTTTTATACATACAAATGCCCGAATAAACAGTAATTATAACATAATATTCCATTATTAATACTTCTAAAAAACAGGACTGCTTTAAATTATCGAGATATTTTACCTAACGGTCATTTCCCAAATACTATTTAACGATTACATTTAGCATGCTCGTAGTTAACGAAACGGTAGATATCTTCAGACTACTCGTAAAATATCTCCAAGTTAATTGTTTCCAACTATAACTGCTTCATACTTCAATAGGCTACTTCCAAAAAAGAACAGACAACCCATACCAGAAACCAATAGACTCTCAATTTACTTCGCTTCCAGTTCTGTATCGATATATCGATAAAACACACTCGATCACTGCCTCTCCCGACCCTCATTGCAGCTTGTCAACTGCACAAGCTAACCCTTTATAAAGCTACTTGTCTTAGATATTGTCCCTTATAACACTTGATCACTCCGCAGGATTATCTGCACGCAAGACTGCATCGCATCGCAGACTATTGTGTTTGCTTCAAATATCGCAAATTGAAAGACAAGAGTTTGTTTAATAAAGTTGTATGACGGTAATAATTATATTAAGTAAATTAACGTGCACTTCAAGAACGAATCAAACTTTCCCACTTTAAATTATTTCCTCAAACAATTTGGTTCGGCCACTAGCAACAAAAAACCGAAATAACCTCCTAGTTTCTCAAAATGTATCGTCAAATTTCAGTAAGTGTACCTAATTTAAATAAATGAAATTACCGTTAGAAAATAAACAGAAAAAAAACTTTTTAATTCTGCAATAATTGCGATACGAAACTCTCTTGCAGACGGATATAAGCGAATTTTAAAAAGAAATATTTTTTTATATCACCTTTTTTTTAATTTGTCTTTTCGCCATCACAATCAGAGTTTACAATTTGCGTGTATTAGCATTTCAAACGATTATATTACATTGAAAGTACGGAAATTGTACCCTTAACGTCGTCAAATTTAAAATGTTAATTTTAACGGTTTTCAAAAATTTCAAACGATAATTAATTTTTAAAAATTAAGAAAAAAGTTATAAAGTTTTAAAAAATTGACCGCTATTTTTAAAGTGTTGAACTAATTTTGCTGGTTAACAAACTTTTAAAAAATAATAAAAAAATTGATTTTTGTGCCAATTTTGAATCACATCGTGCCAAAATTGAGAACGTGAGCGTGCTAAAGGACACACAATACACACAAATACACACACACACACACACACACACACACACACACACACACACACACACACACATTTTAACCACCCTTCAAAAATCGATCTAGGAGTCAGGATAGGCACGACATTTCAATATCCCGGGTCTGGGTCTTACCATGATCTTCGCTTACTAGTTAATTTTCCAATGGAAATTCGATAATAAAACAGAAAGTGGATAAAACAAATACGAACTAGCGATTTAGTGGATACAGTGCACAGGCTAGCTGGCGGGAGTGTATGAAGGGGCATATGTAAGCTACAGTAACTTCAATTACGGAATTGGTTTGCCCTGCGATGGGGAGGGGAGGGCGGGGATTTATCCACTTTGCCAACAACTGTGTTAAAACTAACTAAGCAGCAATATGTTACTCTAAGTAAAATTCAGGTAGAATATTTAGTCTACATTTTCTAAATTATTATGTTTTTAGCGTTAATTTATACAAAGTTTAGAGTTTGGTTATCGTGAAATGATTTCGTGCTTCATTAATACGTTTTTATAACTCTTGAATCTAAAAAGTGCTTTTCGCTTGGGTATTTGCGCATCTGTCTATCTGTCTCTCTCTCTTTCTCTCTCTCTCTCTCTCTCTCTCTCTCTCTCTCTCTCTCTCTCTCTCTCTCTCTCTCTCTCTCTCTCTATATATATATATATATATATATATATATATATATATATATATATATATATAAAATATGGTAAGATAAACAGAGTCAAGCACTTCAAATATCTGGGAGAAATTCTTGAACCCACAGGTGGCAAGAAGGCTGCGCAAAAGGTTCGCCTACTGAGAATGAAGAGGGCTCTCGGTATAACGCGTGATATCTACAATAAGAGATGTATGTCGACGCACACAAAAATCAGACACTACAACACAGTCATAAAACCTGAGGTATTATATGCAAGCGAGACGCTAGCACTCCACACAAAAGCTACCATGGAGGGTATTTTGAAGGAAGAACGCAAAATCTTGAGGAAGATCCTTGGCCCGAGATTAACAGAAGATGGATACAGGTTGCACTCCCGGAAGACCACAGAGAAGATATCGAACCTGGCAGCAGATATCAGAAGAAGGAGGCTTCGGTTCTATGGACACATCAGTAGACTCCCAACAACGAGACTTGCCAACAGAATCCTTAAGTATATACAAGGTGTCAAATCAACAACGTCGTGGATCGCACAAGTCAGAATTAGACCTACATGACGCAGGAATAGACTCAACAGATGTTGAAGACAGGCGCGCATACAGGAGAAAGATGCTCGGTTGGAAGGTCCCAGAGAATGAAATCCCAAAGAGAGCAGGGGTAAAATGGACGGAGGAGCGGAAGAGGATCCATGGGGACAGGATGAGGGAGGTGTGGAGGTTTAGAAGAGAACAAGACATAAGTCGGAGTGCTTTGCGTGATCCAACAGGGTCTATGCGCAGATAATAATAATAATATATATTTATTTATATAATAATAATAATAATTATTATTATTATTATTTGCGTATAGACCCTGCTGGATCACGCAAAGCACTCCGACTCATGTCTTGTTCCTTCTAATCCTCCATACCTCCCTCATCCTGTCCCCATGGATTCTCTTCGGTTCCTCCGTCCATTTTACCCCTGCTCTCTTTGGGATTTAATTCTCTGGGACCTTCCAACCGAGCATCTTTCTCCTGTATACGTGCCTGTCTTCAACGTCTGTTGCGTCTATTTCTGCGTCATCTAGGTTTATTCTGACTTGTGCGATCCACAACTTGTTGATTTGACTCCTTGTATATACTTAAGGATTCTGTTGGCAAGCCTCGTTGTTGGGAGTCTACTGACGTGTCCATAGAACCGAAGCCTCCTTCTTCTGATATCTGCTGCCAGGTTCGATATCTTTTCTGTGGTCTTCCGGGAGTGCAACAAGTATCCATCTTCTGTTAATCTCGGGCCAAGGATCTTCCTCAAGATTTTGCGTTCTTCTTTCAAAATATCCTCCATGGTAGCTTTTGTGTGGAGTGCTAGCGTCTCGTTTGCATATAATACCTCCGGTTTTATGACTGTGTTGTAGTGTCTGATTTTTGTGTGCGTCGACATACATCTGTTATTGTAGATATCACGCGTTATACCAAGAGCCCTCTTCATTCTCAGTAGGCGAACCTTTTGCGCAGCCTTCTTGCCACCTGTGGGTTCAAGAATTTCTCCCAGATATTTGAAGTGCTTGACTCTGTTTATCTTACCATATTTTGTGTTTAGTTCTTGAATATTTAATTTTGTACAGAAGAATTCGGTTTTTTTAAACGAGATCTGTAGACCGACCCTGTCTGCACATTCCTTTAGGACTTCTATCTGTTTAATCACGGTTGTTTCATTATCTGTGAGTATGGCCAGGTCATCTGCAAAAGCTAGGCACGCGATTTCTGTGTTGTCCTTAAGTCTTCCAAGTCGAACTGGTTTCCAGTGCCCTTCAATTTTTAATTCTTTCTCCCATTCCCTGATAACTTTGTCCAACACCAGATTGAAAAGTAGAGGCGAGAGTCCATCTCCTTGGCGAACTCCAGTTGTGATCAGGAAGGATTTGGAAATTTCCCCCATAAATTTCACCTTAGCGTTTGTGCCTGTCAGTGTTTGTTTGATCAGTCGTAGTATTTTGGGATGAAGTCCATGTTCTTCTAAGATATTAAACAAAGATTTTCGATCAATGGAATCGTACGCTTTTTGAAATTATATATATATATATATATATATATATATATATATATATATATATATATATATAAGCCGCCTCGGTTGTCTAGTTGATAGCGTACTGGGCTTTCACCCCGAGGACCCGGGTTCGATTCCCGGCCAGGGCTTGGCATTTTCGTACGCTATAAATCATCCCATTGTCTACATTAGCCCAAGTGTGCACAATAGTCGGACGTTAAACACAAAAAAAAAACAAAAATCTATATCTATATATCTATATCTATCTGTCTGTCTATCTATCTATATCTATATCTATATATATATATATATATATATATATATATATATATATATATATATGTGTGTGTGTGTGTGTGTGTGTGTGTGTGTGTGTGTGTGTGTGTGTGTGTGTGTTCTGCTGTTATTCAAACTTGGTAATATCTTAAAAAATTCCTTAAACAAAATTCGTTATTTTGACAATCTGATTTTACCATCATAATCGGCGTTAAAAACTGCATAAATTAGCATTCCGAAGTTACAAAATCCGTTGAAATTAAGAAATTTAATTTGACGTCGGTCATGGTTCGTATTTGCAATGGAATTTCACGCTAATATCTGCATATTTTAATGCTGTTTGTGATGGGGGAATTAGTTTCGAAAAAAGGGTAAGAATAGAAAATTATTTTAAAAATTTTGTTCCACCACGTCAGCGAGACATCTGCGTGACGCGATTATTGAATTAAGAAAATATAGTTCGAACCCTTTTTATGATTTTTCTTAAGAACATCTTTAATTAATATTTGCTAAAATGTACGTCATACGTACCCAAACAAATGTATAGGTCGTTTTATTCCCTCAAAATCGAAATTGAGAGCTATCAAAATAAAGTTCTGTATATTTTTTTGTTTATTTTATTCATTAATTTTCATTGGAAAATTGGATAATAAGGCATCCATTTTGGAAAAACTTGGCAGCATAAAAAAAAGCTTTTGGTTAACGATTATATTTTCTCCTAATCAGCTCTAATGACTTTTAACAAATTTTGCTCTAATTTAATCCATAAATCTCCTTAATACAGGATTCTGCACAATTTTATTTAAAATAAACACAGCGTACAAAATGTTTATGAAAAGAGAGAGGTCTTCATAAACGCAAAATTAATGTACCACCAGCATGGACTTCTTCACAATTTCAAAATGACAAAACACAGTCGAACGAACACTCTTTCAAAGGAAACGTTGCAATTTGCCGCGTTACAAACACGAGGGGCAGGAAGAACTGCCGAAGAAGGGAAACACGAAGCAGTCGAGATAATGTCTCGGATGACGTATGAAAGCGGGACAATTTCCGAGATGTTTTATCGAGATAAACGACAGAGGCAGAACGGGAAGAGACGATGTCTTATCGGGCATGGTGAAATTGTGGACGGGCTGGCACGTTTGGAATTAAAGGCGAAAGTCACGTGACGAACCAATTCAACAAACTTCGGTACTTGTGATGCGAGTTCTTGTTTCGTTTTGTCACTCCAACTTGCGAGTAACGCTGGACGAAATGATAACACCAACAAAATCATTCCATAGTTGCTTTTTAGGATGAATATTCAAGTAAACATTAGTATTTGGTGTAACATTACTTAAGCAAATTGACATTAACTATTTTCCTCATAAAGATTTACAGAAAAACAGCTCGTAATGTTGGTAAATAAAAAAACAAAACGTAAATTTCTTTTATCTCAAATCTGGTATACTTGAGTTATAAAATTAAGTAGATACTTGGCTTTTTGTCGGTAACTATCGAAAAATCTTTTCTATGTGATTAGATTACACACTAGAGAAAGGGACTATAAAAGCCCAGGCTTCTCGATTGATGGATCTATTGTGCAACTAAATCTCTGAAGTACTAGTTCAGCAGATTGGTGCCCTTAGTAAGTTCCAACAATCCAGTAACTAGCTCATCCTGCTGGAGGTCTCTATTGGGTTACTGCATAACCTACACACAGTTTCTCCGTGGTACATACCTATCTTATTCATGTGAGTGCTCATCATTTCATCAGACCAAAGCCCCATGATTTTCCTGAGTTGTGCTCTACCTACGTAATTTTGAAGATTTTGTTACATAATTATTAAATATCATCGTGACAAACAATAATTACGATAATTAAAACTAAAAAAAGAAATTTCTAGAAACAACTTTTTATAATATATATAGGCAGGCCTATACAATGACAGCTGTATAGATGACAGTTGGCAAGAATAGATCTGGCCAGCTGAAAGCTCTGTGATCTATGGAACAATAATTCTTCAAGTTACCTGATTTTTATCTTTTCTTTATTTTTTCTATTGTTTAATGTTATTAATGTTATGTGAAATAAGGATTTGTCCAAGCAATAAAATTAGTTCTGAAAGTAAGGCATACAGCAGAACGGCAGATTTTATTATATAGGCTACATCCTCTATGGGAGGACAAATCTGGTAATACAGATATTAATTTTGAACAATCAAAATTCTACAGAACTACTTGGCACAATGTCCTGAATGTCCTTGCGTAGGCTACTGTACAGGGTCGCTGCGGTCAGGAAGGTCACTGCCACTAAACTACAGATTTTGACTATATCACTCTGATAGACCGTAAAAAAAGAAGTGTTTTAGTTTTAGAAATAATGAACTGATGGTCAGATTTAGTGGAAAGTCTATCTCTAGCCTTTGCAGTGGAAACTAGAGACAGTGGTTCCGGAAAGTTTCCGAAAAGAGCACTAACGCGGCGAAACTGCGCGGACTTTTCACTATTCACTGTTGGACTAGTTGTCTCTTGCTGTGCCAGGCGGTCAGTATAGGTAGGCACTTAGAACCGACCTGGCTGCTTTACATGTTTATCTTGGACGTTAATTTAACAAAACAATTAAGTTACTTTACGTAACAATTACAGTAACATTAATTTGTGTTGAGTAACTCATAACACTAACTACCTTTTTATTTCATAGGTCTGTAAATAACGTTAAAGCAAATTTAAACTGTTAAGAAATTAGAATCACAGTGACTAAACAATTATCTAATAAATACCAGATAAGATACGTGTTACAATTTTCTTGCCTGATTAAAATATTACAAACACTCAGCATTAATGATTTCGTCAGTACTTCACCTATCGAATTTATTACGCGATCGATATATCCATTTTACGCAGCAATAACAAATCGCCGTCGAGTCGGATTTGATCGTGAGCAAAGTGGATTCGACTTTTACCCCCACCCCCGCACCTTTCAACGCCGGAAAAGGGAACCAATTCTGTTAATGGAAATTATCGTGCGTCACTTTCCCCCGTGCTATCCGAATATGTCGCTTCAAAATCCCTCTCAACTCATTCGTCCCAAAACTTATTCTAATTTATTTCCGGATTTCAATTTTATTAACTCGCCCCCCCTCTCTCTCTCTCTCTCTCTCTCTCTCTCTCTCTCTCTCTCTCTCTCTCTCTCTCTCTCTGTGTGTGTGTGTGTGTGTGTGTGTGTGTGTGTGTGTGTGTGTGTGTGTGTGTGTGTATTTAAAAAAAACAACTTAAAACCGATAAATTAAACACAAGAAAAAGTGAGAAGTGTATAAGTTTTAAAAATTAAAGAAAGACATTTTTAATATGACAATTGTAACATCTGAACAAATATACTTTCTCAGTGGTTATTTTTCTTTCCACTAAACCGTTTTCATTCCGCCACTTCAGCGCCGACTTTGTTTAAGGGGTGGATTTGTGTTAACTGCTTTCATTGACTTTTATTCCTTCGAAAGACTTTGATGAGAAGAACAATCACCATCGCCCCCTTTGCTAGGGTGAATTCTCTCACTTATCCCATCTCCCCTTATCCAAGTAATTAAATACCTTTTCGCCCACCTTGGATACTTTCTCGGCTCTTTTCTCACTTCAAAAACAACAAACTATTTACTTTTTTCTTCAATTTATTTAAGACATATAACTAAAAGTTGAATGTTATTACATATTGAGGGGAAAAGAGGTGATTTTTTTGTACTAATAAATACAAAAACATCGGTTCGTAAATTATCCAAAAAAGTCAGAGATTTTCTTCTAATTTTTCGTAATCAGTTCACAGATTTTGGTAATTCACGAAGATTGGTAATCCGATCGGAAATAAATAAAATTGTGTACCGCGGTCAAGATTTGCTTTTGTTTTCCCATTGAGCAAATGCTCAATGTTTATAGAAATTATAAACAATATTTGAGGACAAAACGACCCATATGACTTGACAAATGCTTTTAAGCAAAATACGTTCAAAAATCTTTAAAACGTATTTTACGTAAATTCGATTTTTTTACATTTAACTTAATTACTGGCTTAACAACTTTCATCGAATTCATTTACTTTCCGTCAATATGCATAGATAACACACAAAGATATTTAAAATAACTTTTTTTTTATCACCTTAATTTTTTTTCACCACGATGCTATTTTTCATGTTATTCATTACTTTGGATATTAAGTAAAGTTGGTGAACTTAAATTTTATCTCTTTCAAGTTGTTTTCACTGAGACATTTGCAAAGATACTGTAAGCATTCGTTTGAGTAAAGAACAAGGTCTGCAGTATCAAACACAAATATGTTCAGCTATCAGGAAGGCACTTGCTGAATATACTTTACGACTGTAAGCCGATTTCCGAGTAAATGCTAGCTTCTGTAGAATTTATAAGGCAGGGGATGATTCAGACATAAAGTAAATACATATTCCTTTCGAGGGATGAAGTAGCAAAGAGTCCTTTGTGAATTCTCTGCATAAAGATCAGAAAATATATTTATTATATTTGTTTTTTTTTTTTTTTTTGCTGTTGAACTATAAAAAGGTCATAACTATGTCTAGCTGAATGTTTAGCTATTCACCAACGATATTTATGTTCGCAAGAGGTTGTCTGCATGTTGGTCATGCCCCTCTTTCGCATAAACGATAAGTTGAAAAACTAATAAATTTAGTAATTTAGCGTAATGTTTGTTCTAATACGAAATTGGATCGTGTGCTGTTAACAAACAAATTTGCATATTCAAATTTTGATTAAAAAAAAGGTAACTGCGATCTCGAACCTACGACCTTAAGGTGTACCTTAAGGTAAAAGGCTCATCAACTATCCAGTGCCTCAATCCCGCACGGACATGCCGACTCCCGTGAGTAATTAACCTACGCAATACAAAATGGCGTCCACAAAGCCTAACAAAGTTGACAATTGACGTATCCCATTCTCTCTTCTAAATATTATGCCACATTAATGTTAAGGAAATTTATTAAATTTGAGAGTAGTATGAAATCAGAGTTTTTTTTCAAACTCATTTTTTCCCCTTTTTATTAAGGCGAAAAGCACATTGAGGCTATTACCGCCCCCACAAATGTAAGTGTGGATGTAAAGTGTTAAAGTCGTAAGTGTAGTGTTGTAAGTGTATGTGAGTGTTAGACTCGGGTTCCGTGAGGGACGTCTAAATCCTCTCAATAGGTGCACCCTTGCGGGGGTTTTCAAACTCAAAACAATCAGTATAAAATTATATGTAATGTTTTTTCAAGCTCAAAACAATGAGTATGAAATCAAACTCTAGTGTTTTTTTCAGTGTTCAACTCAAGATAATACCTTAAATATTATTTTTAACTACAATAATAACAAACTGTGTTTTTGGTAGCGCTCTCAGTCAAATAAATGGCAAGATTGAGCAATGCTAATCAAGACAATATGACATTTAGTCTCTACAAATCGATACTTATTCGCTAGGTAGTGTTAATACGTTTTGAAAATTTTAAGCTCCTAAAATTGCAAAATATTTCCATTTTTGGTCGTAAAAAATGATGATGTAACCCTATTTACGGTTTAACAAGTATATCAAAAATATAAGTTTAATATTCCTATGATATACGATCATCTAACAGCGGACAGAGTATAGAGAAATAGCTTATAAAGGATTGGCAACAATATTAAAGTTTCAAAACATTAAATGGATATTCCTTAGACCATTTTTGTTTTCAGTATTTTTTAAAAAACTGATAATATATACAATGATAATAAAAATACATTGATAATAAATGAACCAAAAAGAATACTCGCTCGCAAATCATCGACACCCTCTGAAATCGATTGTTGCTGACAGCTAAAATTTCACCCCGGGGCGGTCTCGAATTATTTATTAACAAACTGGACTCGTGTTTAGTTGGCTTCGGTTCCACATTTAAATTGCAAACAGGAAGTTCCGGTATTGGAATATTTTGGCAGCAGGATAGGGTTTATGAGTTATGTGGTTGAGAGGCCGAAGGAATCGGTTCGGAATAAATGTTCATCGCCTACAAAGTTCAGCACTTTCCAGCCGGGTTGCACATGTTACGATTAAATCAGTGTAATTATTGAAACCCGTTTGCAAACAGATAGGATTTCTAGTAGAAAGTTCGAAATTTTAAATTAGGGATTCACCATTCACGCGGGAAAAGCAAACGATACAAGTTTACCATTTACGAGTGCAAAAAAGCTAAACGGTTTTAATTAAACGATGCTTTTGTCGCTGTTCAATTAGAAAATAACAATATAAATTGGAAAAGTTTTAGAATTGTAACAGGTGTACACGTTCTGTAGAGCTTAACTTTCTTTGCCGACGTTTAAACTTATTTAATTAAATAAAGGATAGAAGATGTACCGAAGAGGCTGATTATATCACAGTTAATCTGGGCAGTAATAAGAAGTTTATAATGTAATATTGCGGAGGTAAAGTAATTATCTATTCATTACAACTTTTGTCGCAAGTTTGCGTCAATAGTTTTATCTTCGAAAGTTGTGTAACTTGTGTTTACGTCAATGTCTTATACTTGTGACTCTTATTATCTGTTCACATCTTTCTTAAAAGACATCATTTTTGTCCGTTCTCAGTTACAAACGTCACCTCTTCATCCACAATTTTGGCTAAGTTTCGCAAATATTTGACGATAAGAAAACCTTCTTGTCTGTTCCTAGCTATAAATACCACGGATTTTCATCCACAAATTTGGCTAAGTTTGGCGAATGTACGCCGGTAAGAAAACCTTGTCTGTTCTCAGTTGAGAATTCCACCCTTCATCCACAATTTTCGTTAAGTTTGGTAAATGTTTGCCGATAAGAAAACCTTCTTGTCTGTTCCTGGCTACAAATTCCACAAATCTTACAAAGTCTTGGCGAATGTTCGCCGATACATAAACCTTTTACTTTGTTCCTGGTTACAAATTCCACTGCTTTTTTATTCCCAAATTTAGCTAAGTTTGGCAAATGTCCGTCGATAAGAAAATCTTGTTTGTTCCTAGCTACAAATACAACTGCTTTTTTATACACAAATTTGGCTAAGTTTGGCAAATGTTCGTCGTTAAGAAAACATTGCCTGTTCTTGGTTACAAATTCTACGGCTTCCCATCCACAAATTTGGCTAAGTTTGGCGAATGTTTGCCGATAAGAGAACCTTCTTGTGTACTTTTGGCTACAAATTCCACAGCTTTTCATAAACAAATTCGGTTTTTTGATGAATTTTCACCTATAAGGAAATTTACTTATCTGTTCCTGGCTACAAATTCCACACACAACCTTTTCATCCACAAATTTGGCTAAATTTGACGAATGATCGCCGATAAGAAAACCTTCTTGTTTGTTCTTGGCTACAAATTCCACAGCCTCTTCATCCACAAATTTAGTTAAGTTTGGCGAATGTTTGCCGATAAGGAAACTTTCTTATCTGCTTTTGCCTGGCTACAAATTTCACAGCTTTTCATCCACAAATTTGGCTAAGTTTAGCGATTGTTTGTCAATAACTAAACCTTTTTGTTTGTTGTTCTTGACTAAAAATACAATGTCCTTTTCATCTGGGCGGTTTTGTATAACCTAACCTAAACTAAACCTAGCCTGCCTAGCAGTCTACGTAGTCTTTACTTGTCTTTTGACTCCCACACACAGTTTCTCCTCCATTTTTTAACAACTGCCTGTGTTTTTCAGACTTTCTTGTTATTCTGTCGTAAGATGTATTAGCGCATGGAACACTGGGCGTGATGTTCATGTTTCTTGAAGAAAGTAATAATTGTTTTCTTGAAGAATACTGGCTCTGTAACTTACTCGTCTATAGATTTTTTTTTTTAAGAATAAATGTATACACTCACAACGAAGCGTCTTTCATAAACAAAACATGTTTTTTATTTATTTTTGTGATTATTGAGATTATATTTTATCTCAGTTATTATATTTGCCGTTTTATTGTGTGTATTGTCTGTATTTTTTGAAGAAAACGTTCTAAGAGTTTTTTCCGCCTCTTCCAAAACATTTCACCTACAATTCACAGTTACATTTAACGATTTAGTTTGCAATTTAAATTCGCAAAATTTCAAAAATAGGTTACGTTGTGCATTTGGTATTAATTATTTTGACAAATCACTTATTGAAGCATCTTAAAATGTCGTTGTGTATCGTTGTAAATTTTGCATTAAGTGCACAATCTCTGAGCGCACTTGTAGGATATTGTCAAATAACCAGCTGTGTTTGAATTGAAACTGTTGTGTGGAAATTGCGACGAATAAAGAGAAAGTGGATTTTCTTTTGGACGAACGAAAAAATGGAAACAGTTCAGAAATTTGTTACGGTGTACCATTGCCTGGAGTAGAAAAGAGTAAACAAAGATAAAAATACAGATAAAGAAAAGAAATGGTGAGAAAAAATTAAGCCAGTAAAGCAAGAGAACGGCTTTTCTCATTCAATGAAAAGCAATAAAGCTAAAAAACCAGCTAAAATAATTTCACAAAGTCAGTGCTAACCTGAGAAAGAAGAACGGGTGGCGGATTAATGCGGGTGGTTGATGAAAGCAAACCGCTTAAACAGCTGTTGTATTCACAAAGAATTCATCTTGTCTGTATTGTTTAATTAAAAAAAGTAGCTTTGTTTAATAATCTAATCTAAATACAAGGCGAAACACTTTAATAAATCATTTCCTAATTTCCCAGACGAAAGGATAAAAAAAAATCCGAAACTTTTGCAGCAGATGTTTTCTTGTAATTGTTTTTCCTTATTAATCTGCAATTTTAACGGAGGACTGGGAAGGCTAGAAAATATTACAGAAATAAAATTCCAGAAGCATTGTCAAGAAAAGTGTAAGAAATATTTTATTACGCATGGATGAGCAGTAGCATAATGAATAGTGAAAGATACACGGTTCATTTGATCGAACAGAATTTTCCGTGGTCAACAGGGCGTGATAATTAGTATCAAAAGATTTTTGCCACGGGAGGATGTGATGTTAGGACTATGTTTCTTCAGTACTTCCTGTATTTCCAGCTTGGTGTTGAGTGTGAAAGCTGGACGTCAGGGAACTAGGTATGTAAACAGTTGAGCGTATAGGTCGTTTGTTTTATCGTGGCGCTTCATGTACAGTGTCTCACACGTTTTCTGCTTACTCAGTCGTGTTTAGGCAGTTGTGCCTTTGACATAATGCATTAGCAAGTCATGTGTACAAGTACACGTTCTTATGTCGCATACTGTCAAGTTACTTCGCCAGTATCTGTCTGGATTTAACTATACTGAAACTGTCATTGAAACTATGGCGTAACCGACTTCACTTCTTTCTGACCACTTTCAGCCGGATATCTTGGCGACATCTCCAAATGTCGTATCGCAAAGAAAACATTACATAGCTTCGTCAGATCGACCATTTAGGATATCATCCTGAATCTCCAAAACGAATCTGCGTAACAGAAAGTACATTGGATGGAAGGCGAGAGAAAAATTTTACTCAACAAAGTTTAATTATCTGATTAAGCACTTTTGAGTTAAGAGTGGAAAGGGAAAACAACGAAAAAGTTTCCAACGTGGATACGAGATGGTTGGTTACTTCAGTTGAAATGGCTTAAACTGTGAATGGGAAGATTTTAAAACTCAGCCTGACACAAGTTGAGGAAACCATTGCGGCACGCGGTTGTCTCGTTAACGTGATGGAAGCGAATTTCCCAAAATTAACGACAATACGTAACCGAACATTTTGATTAGCTAAAGTCAAAATAGGTACAGAAACTAATTTTGGTAAAGAGTTTGGGTTTATTACTTAGCGAAATGGGTTTCAAAATGACTCAAAATTTGTTTATCAACGTGAAAGTCTTCTAAATTTTCAAAAATAATTGAAAAAGCAAAAATTATGACTTACAGTACGGATCATGTGTGTAGCCTGATTACTAAGGTAAAATTAGACTTTCAAAAATACTTACACTTTTCAAACAGAATATATTTTTTAAAATATAAAATGACCATACCTATCAAAATGGTTCGCTGCTTAAGTAATAAAGTTTACTTTTCCACTAATCGTTAACTGTTTTGATACCATAAAAACTGTAAACAAAAAATATTTCAAATCCTGTAATTTTCAGGATTATTGTATTAATTTTTACAAATTATTTTATATTAATACAAAATTTCACACAAAGTTTTGAAAGTCTTATAGCTTGTATCCACTAAAATTAAGTTTTATGAAGAAAATTTAGAAGTTTTTATACAACTTTTTAATTTTAAAATTTATACTACTTTTTATAAAAGGATGCAAGTTTTAAGGAACTTCTAAAGTGTAATAAAAACTACCCGTTCACGGATGGAAAAAGCAAGGGGAACATTTTACATCCATGAAAAATCTTTTTACCAGCCGTTATCAGTCAGCAGCACGTCCTGTTGTATGGACGCTCACTTCATCGCTTGATAAGTGAATCTCGGCATTCGACGTACGGAACCTACGAAAAGGACGGCTAAATAAAGAGATATACTTGTGTAAAAATAAAAAGCTATTCAAAACAATCAAGGAATGAAGCTTCAATACAGGATGTTTTAAAAAGAACTCCCTAGTTGTATGTATAAATTGAATGATGAAATTAATGAAAAACTATATCAACGAGTACATACAGTGAAAGAGAATATCTTCGAGTTTTTTTTAATGTTAGTAAACTTCAACATGGGATCCATTTGTTGTCCTACACACGTCGAGACGATATTCCGCTTCTCACCAGGTATTCACCAACATAGCAGGTGTAACTGTCTCAACCGCCGCGATGATTCTTTCCCGTAAGTAGTTGCTGTCACCGATCTTTTCAGCGTACACAACATTTGGAGTAGCCATTGCATGGCTGAACTGAGCGCTGTCGCCAAAGTATCTGAATTGAGCGCGTTATTCTCAAGGCCACGCAGGCCTACCAACTGCAGGAACTGAATTCCCACATTTATGTGAGCAGAACTTGGACAGTTGAATTAAATACCATAAACTATAATAGCGTATTCCACTTTGTACAGATCCTAGGGAACATTAAAACTAGTGACTTCTTTTTCAAGCACTCTGTATATCGATCACGCCATGACGAATTATGAAATTTTGTGATTCGTTACTGAAAGCGAGATTGCGTGAAAGAGATCCATAAAAGGAGGTAGGGATGTTGATCCGGCGTGAACTTAAGATGTTGATACGGACTGCCTGCAAACATATTCTGAGCTGCAGATTCTAGTGTTATAATTAGCAGTTGGATCACCAGCCTCTGACAGAAAAATAAATAGAAGGAAGAGAAGCAGAAGAAAATCAAGAAGAGGAAGAAGAAGAAGAAGAAGAAGAAGAAAGAGAGAAACAGAAATTAGGTCACTACAACATTAATTGATTACTGTAGTCTATATATTTTATCTATAACATCTAAAATAAACAAAAGTTTTATAATAACGACGAACTATACAAGAAAATGAACTCTATTTCCGATTATAATTTCTGTCAAAACAATCCAATATTCACAAGTTTGTTTAAGTTAAGTTCGTTTCATCAACAATTTAAAAAAAACTGTTTTCATAAAACAATCAACAAGTTATTAAGCAAAAATCACCGCACCTTAAAACAAATACCCTAAGAAATCTAATGAATACCTTTAAAAGAAACCCCTTTAAAGAAAGAAAAGCAGATTCTCGCAAAGTTTAATTATCTGAAGTAAATTAACATATTTCAGGGTTGAAAACAATTTAAAAGTTTCCACCCTTGATTTCGGGGAGCGACGCAAAAAGAGATGGAAGTTCTTCGGTTACTCGGAAGTTTATTTGCAAGAGGTTTATTGAATTGCGAGATTTAATGAGCTCTCTACTTTTTACTGATCTTGTCCGTAGATTGCTAATCTATGCGTTCTATTCATTGTACCGGTTTAAAAGTTGAACTGTTTTAAAACTTGGTAAATATTGTCTAAAGTTTTTTGAATAGACAGGTGATGTTAATTATACTGTTTTATTTCAATATGAACCTGTGATTAAGTCGCAGTTATTTTCTGAGCCGAAAATTTAACCCGCATGTGTAAAAGAAAGCGGATACAGGCTGAAAACGTGACAAGCTAAAATAATCACTGCACGCAGCTGTTTCGCCGATGTGATTTTCAAAAAGTAACACTTTAAAATGCTAATATTAATTTTTGTCAACGCAAATAATAGGGCTTTTCAACTTAATCTTTTCGGAAGACTGGTTTCACAATCGTTATCGTTACAATCGTTACGTCTGAACGAATTAGTATTTTTCCCCAACAAATAGCAGAATAATCTGTAATGTTAACATTAGTTTTACAGGAAATTCAATATGGATGACATAGCATATATATTCTAAAATAATTTTAATACAATCCGGACTTACCGTATGGACGTTAGAGATGCAGTACGGATACGTAGATGCTTACAGTAGATTACATATTTTTATAGCTTTATTACTGCAACTTGTTCTAAGAACTAACAACCAGCATGTATCTAACAACATAATTTAACAAAATATCACAATGTAAAAACACACTTCAAAATACAGTTTAGTTTAACCAATCAGCGCTCCAAGTAGACCTATGATGCCTCGGTCCTCTTGAGTCTTCTGTGTAGGCCATCGTTATCGAGCAGTTTTGCACCCTTCTCATTAACGTGAGAATTTTAGCCGTCTCTCATGGCTTTGAGCACACTTTTTAATTTCTTCGGTAACAGTGGTCACTCTTAAGTCGCTATGCAGATCGTGATTACAAATATACCATGGAGATATCATTTTCAAGATTTTATTTTGGAAACGCTGAATAATTTGCCTGTTTGCATTTCTATCTCTCCGTCTATCCGTCTGTCTATCCGTCCATCTATCTATCAATCTATCCATCTATCAATCTGTCTCTCTGTCTATCTGCCTGTCTATCTGTCTGTCTGTCTTTCTTCTATTTATCCATCCATCCATCTATCTACCAATCAATCAATCTATCGATCAATCAATCTACATACCATACATATATACCAGACAGATAGCCCATTACTGTATGCGATATATCCATATGGGTTTCAGCACTTGTTTGTAAAGCTTTAGTTTGTTGTGCAGGGATAACTTGGACTTTCTGCCCAACAGCCAATACTACTTAACTTGATATTCTGTTCTTAGTTTTTCTTTTAAACTCAAAGCCTAACGTCTAGAGTCATGCCCAGATATTTAGCGTATGGCATCAGTTTCGTTGACGGTCTGTTTATTAGTAAAATTAACATGAACCGTTTTAGATTCGTTAAGTTTTATGCACCACGTTCGGGCCCAACTGTTTTTATGATTTACTGCTTCTTGAAGTTTTTCAGTTGACCGCTCAACTGTATTACCTACAGACACCACAGCAGTGTAGTCAGCAAATATAGCAATAGAGTTGGGTAAGAAAACACCAAACTGTTAAAAAAAACTGCTATTCAATAAACGAAAAACAAACTGCTTTTCCAAACGGAAACAAGCAGTTTGATTTGGACTGGTTCGTGATTGGTTAAACAAAGAACAGCTGTTGGGACTTCCCCAACACCCACGTTCTATTCGAACGTTGCCGCAAGCGCTAAAACTTTTTTCCTGCTGTTTTTCTGCTAACTGTTTTCCTGCTGCTTTTCTTCAACCTGCTTTTATGCTTTTTTCCCTTTATTTCAAAGTTTATTGTTGCTTGTAGTGAAGTAAGAACTGTTTGGACGTTGTCAACGTTTATCTCTATTTTGTTGCGAGTTGTTTGAAAGTTTTAAATGTAAAATTTGTTGTTCAAACATTTTTTAAACTGTAAAATCAGCCATAATTGTGTTTTATATTAATTTTTCTCCGTAGTTTACGTTGTGTTTAGAAATTTAAAAATATTTAGTGGACAATTTTGAAAGTTTTCTTTTACTTTTTTTATGTTTTTAGAATAAAGTGCATAGTTTTTAATTATTAATTGGATGTGTGGACTTTTTAAAATTTACAATATCTACTCTTGTATATATCTTGAATAATTTTAGATTATTTTAGTACTGTTTCTAAAATTTTGCGAAATATAGGCTACATCTGAACATAATCAAATCTTTTAGTGTCATATGTTATAAAATTATGGCTAACCGTCAAAGAAGTATAATTTGGAACTATTTTTTTAAGGCTGAGAATGAAAAGGCTTTTTGTAATATATGTAAACAAGCCTTATCTTATAAAAACAGTGTGACTAATTTGAAAGGACATTTATAATAACCTATAATAACCTAATGTTAATAACCTATAATTTTGTAACTATATAGAGCTAATTTTATTTAAACACATTTGGCCTCTGTTCTTATTACTATATTGTACTTATTAAGGTTACTTTTTTCAGTGTAAAAGTGAAAACCTACTTTCTCCCAAATAAAAATATGACAGTAACATCTCATATTTTGTAAATACATAACCTAATTTTATTTAAACGTATTTTATATATTTATTATCAATCATCAATATTTTTAATCAACTAAAAATATTCTAAATTGTTTGCATTTAAGTAAATATGCAAAGGACTATTTAATTTTTAAGTAAAAAAAAATGCTTCTATTAGAAATTCGTTGCATTTTGTAAATATTAAATGGCATACATATATATATATATATACGTTTTGAGAATGTAATTTAATTATTACTACACTTATAAGGATTATTTTTTTCTAAATGCTTTACACCCAAAAACAGTTAGGACATGGTGGTAATGGGAATGAAAAAGTAGTCTTAGAAAACTGAACGTTTGTGGTTATGTTTTAGCTGCTAATACAACTTCGAGTTTCAGTTTTCTAAACCTGTTTTTTCCAACTGTTTTAAAAAGCAGTTTTTTCTCAATAAACAGTTTGATGATATTTTGTAAAAATAGCAGAAACGCCCACCCCTATGTAGGAATACGATTACCTGAGAGCATATCCCTTACGGGTAGGGATGACTCTGGTATATAGAAGATACAGTAGAGATCCCAAAATAGTTCCCCCATAACCTTGACTGTATTCACTAGGTTGTACATGTGTGAAAACCAATAATACTCTAAACAATAATTTTTTGTATTGTTTTATCCCTGTTTATGTATTATCTATTTTATGATAGGCGTGTGTTCGAACAGCACTGTTATTGCTCCCAGGGGTGAAATAAAACAAAAATTCTATTTGGAAACTACCCTAAAACGATCAACACAAAACGATCTCTCTATCGTAACAAAATTAGTGGTAAAAATAAATTGCAGAAAGTTTTCAATATATATTTTGAACACTAGTGCAACTTGGCATCCCAAGATACTTTGCTGTATTTTCACGACCAATTGAATGATCATTTAACGTAATATTTGTTGGGTTTATCTTTCTATTAGTAAAACTTATAAAACTTAATTTTGTTTCATTTAGTTTTAATCTAAATTTTTGTGCCCACGTACTAACTCTATCAAAAGCCTTCTTAATTTTGTATTTTGCTTCCTCTTCATTACTCCCAACTGTCATAATTGTAGTCACATCTGCGAAAGTAGCCATTATTTTATCAAGAGTCTTGACACAACATATTATTACATATATTTATAAAAAACAATTCAAGGTCAGATAACAAGAAACGTATTTTAAACAGTAACAAATAATACAAGCTATTGGAAATAAAAATCTTCAGAGAAACCAGGATAATCAATAACTTGGAAGATTTCCTTATTATTATTGTTTGTCGATACCAGTGATATTACTCAACACTTCTTTCTTGTTTGACGAGAATTTTCTGACGCTAGGAGAACTTTTAATTGAAAAGTCTAGCCTTAAGCCTTACGGGTAGTCACTGCAGAAGCTAGTTTGACGGGAAACTAACGCCTTTGCATAACACGGCCAAGTTTACTTTCGTTAGAGTTTAATGTAATTCTTGGGCTGTGAACTTCTCGGGATGAAAATTCACCCGTAATAATTTTGGTTTTAACAATATTATTACAAAGTTCAGTCACCACCAATTTTGTACCACTGTACCTTCTGAAGCATCCAAATTTCGTAGCAAAATAAATATGTGTTGTTTAATTTCAATTCATGTGGTGGTATATCAGCAAGTCAAGAAAATTAAAAAAATCTTTAGTAAATTGAAATGCTCCTTCAGATACATATTTGTTGTAGTCAAAACTTGTTTATACTTTATATTCTCCTTGAAGTCGTTTTATATTGTCACTTTAATTTCACTGATGTCATTAAGGTTCAAAGGTGTTGCCATGTGGATGAGTGAACACAGAAGATCTTGTAATTAACGTATTGAATGACGTCATTTACATAACACGAAATTAGCTATTTAGTGATTTTACGGAGGTATGAGACCTAGCGCATTCGATTCCTGGCGCTAAGAAACCATTGTGTACAAACTTTCAAAAAAAAAAAAAAATAGTTTAAGCTGGAAAAGCTAGACATACGTACGTACATAAATATAAATAACTCGCCTCCAATATTAACAACACAACCTGAAACTTATTATAATCTATCAGCTGATCAATGAAATCACCTGAACTTTACGAATCAGTAGAAAACAACTGATCTTTTAATATAACAACCAAAATTAAATTAACGATTCATTTCATATACTTAAATCGGTAAAACTTTTTCGAAGTTTCCGTATTGTAGTTATTATCACGCGCGCAAGGTCCCCGGTTCGATTTCGCACTAAAACAGTAATTTTTGATTATACCACAATTTAATGAGATTTGCAACGCGCAAAGTATACTGTTATATATCAACGTAAACATGTTCCTCGAATCACGCGACGCGAAAAACCCAACATCACAACCAGCCTTATTATTATTTATAACAAAATAATAATAACTTACAGTCTAAAAAAGGAATAAAAATTCAAGGTTATAAAAAGAAACGTCAACGTGAATAAATATTATGAAAATATTGTTTTGCTAAATTTTGGAAAGGAAATAAACACAATAACAAGAACGCAAATAAAAGTAGGGAAAATACAAAAAAACTATATAAAACTAAAAGAAAAATATACAATATATACTATCAAGGATGACGTACATAAAATGAAACTTTGAAAACAACAAGAAGAAAACAACAAGATTTTTTTAGGCTTGACTGTTAAAATATAATGCAATAATTAATAGTCTATAATTATAATTACGAAATACAGTGTAATATTAACTTTAAATATAATGCAGTAAATTAGTTCGCCCATAATTAGAATTTGTCGGACACGACGATTTCAAAAAAGCTCCGCAGTTTAAACAAAATCGGGCAACAGGTTTAATGAAATAACTTTACAAAACATCTGTTTGCGCAGCGTTTTAGAAACTTTTTTCCAATTCCTAAATTAACAGGTTTCGATTAGTCGAGCGTTCCGATTCGTTAATGGAGTTGAATTTAATTAAAACACAATCAAGCAACTTCTCCCTGCAAAAACGTTTCACCGTTTCATGCACCTTTTTACGGTGACACGTTCTGTTTGTGTTGAAATTTACAATTTAAATTCGATTTATTGTATAATTCAATTTACATTTGATATTTATTCATTGATTAAAATAAAAACTTTGTAACATATTTTGATTGCGGATATTTCTGGTATGTAATTAAATGACACTACCTGTTTTTTTGATTTCCTCCCCCTCCAACAAATCAAACTTATGTACGCTTTATTTAACGTATACAAGTAGATTAGATTATGTACCAGAAGAAGTGATTACAAAATCACAGGCAGTGCTATCGATAGAAATATTGTGCAACTAAAATCTTAAATATTAGTTCATCAGATTGGTGTCCTTAGTAAGTTCTAAAAATCCACTAACTAGCTCATCCTACTGGAGGGCCTGGAAACAAAAAATCCTTAGCCTCCTGCTGGCAAGAGCTCAAAATCATAAATCATTTCTCTGCAGTTTCCTCCACTTTACTTCATAACACACTGTTATGGTACATACCTACCCTGTTCATGTGCACTCTCAGACCACAGTGCCCAGTAATGTGTCCCATGATTTTCTGAGTTGTGCTCTGCCTTCCCTCTAAATCCTCCTCCACCTTACCCAACAGCTGCTTGCTATGGAAATGCCCAAGAAAGTTATCCCAACTTGCCTGGTGTTTCTTGTTAGTCCACCTATTCATAGCAGACCCGCACAACGATAAAAAGATCCCTAAACCCGGTTCGAGTTTGATAAACTCAGGTGCATATCCAGTCCAGCCAGTCGGTTACCTTCAACCCCCTTATGGCTCGGAACCCAGTAAAGAGTAACTTGGTTTCCCAGGAATATAGCACTGAGGTTCTCTCGACACCCCAGACCGAAATGTAGGACGCGCAAGTGCTTTGACTGCTGCCTGACTATAGGTATAAACGTGAACATCTGTCTTCTTGCAGGCTCGTTTCAAATTCTCCCGAACACAGTCATTAATGGCTAATACTCCAGCTTGGAAAACTGTTGTATACTGTCCCAGAGCAACAGCTTTCTTTACACTTGGTCTCAGACAGGTACTCCCCAGCACCCGTACCTGTCTGTCTTGGAGCCATCTGTAAGTGCGGCCACAAAATCGCAACGGAGATGAGCGGAGTAAAGCGGCTTCAATGTGTTCCGCTCCGAATATCTTCGATTCTGTCTAGGCTCGGTTTTAAAAGTTGAATCAGCTTCCCTGACCACTTTTCCACACTTATTATTTTTCGTTACCTAGGTTACGGTTTTTAAACATAATAGTTCCTAGACTTCTTTACGGTAGGCCTGAGTACTTAGATTTAAAGATACAAATGCTTTCTTTAAACTGACTTAACTCCGATTCTGGTTGTCGTTCAACTTCATTCCGTTCCGCATTAGGTGGCCACGCGGCCTAACGTTCATAATCGATTGTGAAACACACCTTGTGTACATGTTTACAAAAGCAAAACGTTTGAAATGATTCCTATTTTCCAAGACTAGAGTTCACATGTATTTCCTTTAAAAAGTAACAGTATATACTTTGTTCAGTATTAAGTTTCCAATTTTGTTATATTATTTTTGTTTGTTATTTTATGCGAAAAGCACATTGAGGCTATTATCGCCTCCCTAAATGTAAGAGTGAATGTAAAGTGTTAAAGTGGTAAGTGTAGTGTTGTAAGTGTAAGTGTGTGTTAGACTCGGGTACCGCGAGGGACATATCAATCCTTTCAATGGTGCAGCTCGACTGCACCCCTGCGGGGAAGTTTCCAAAAAATCATATTGCCAGATGAAGGGCGTACATAAAAAATATTCAACAAAATTTGTCTCAGTGCTTCTTCAAAATACAAAGACCACATGGATGGAACACTACTTTTTCTGAACTCTATAATCAAGTTACCATTGGTAGAAATGCCCATCATGTAATGTCAATTCATCAAAAGAATCCTCAGAAGAGGGACACATAAGCTCTTTTAAAAATTAAGTAATAGGAAATTTTCTTATATACCTATTATCAAAATTTCTGAACAACACTAACTTTCAACATAAAATGTCGTTTACATTATAATTTAACCACAAAATTATTTAATTCCGTGTAGCAAGGAACGGAATATTATATTTGCATGTAGCCACGAACGTATGCTTACACGGAGTTACAGAGATACGATTATATTTGTATTCAGCAAGGTCTGTTGTCCCTTTTAACGGAATTACTTCAACGGTTTGCTTTGTTCGGTTACATTTCACTCCACCGATATTACGTTTGTCTGTGCGGGAAGAAGGCACTGATTTATTGAATTAGCAAGTTCAGTCGGGTTCGGTGATCAGCGGCTTTGTTTTAGGATTAACAATGTAAGTAACGTTGCAGATACGTTTGTTAAATGATTAGACTATTTTTTTCAATACGCTATAATACGATATTTACAAAATGGTATTGGAAGCATTTAAAGATAAAATAGCAGCTATTTATAGAACAAAATTGAAGGTAATTGAAAATTTGTCAGAGATAGCTAAATAGAAATTGCAATTCGCAAACAAGTAGTTAAAAAAAACTGTATATCTTTTTATAAAACTGAACACGGAAGACAAACTTTTACATTCTTCTCCTTCTTCTTCTTCTTCTTCTTCTCCTTCTCCTTCTTCATCATTATCATCTTCTTCACCTTCATCATCTTCTTATGTTTCTTTCTCTTCTTCTTCTCCTTATTCTCCTTTTCCTTCTTCTCCTTTTCCTTCTCCCCCTCCTCCTTCTACTCCACATCGTCGTCCTTCTCCCTTCCTTCTCCTCCTTCTTATCCTTCTTCAACTTCTTCTCCTTCTTCTTCATCATTTTCTTCTTCCTCTTGTTCTCCTTCTTCTTCTTCTTTTCCCCCTTCTTCTCCTTCTACTCCTCCTCCTTCTCCTTCTTCTTCTTCTTCTTCTGTTTCTTTCACTTCTTCTCCTTCCTCTCCCTTTCCTTCTACTTCTTCTTCTTCTCCTCCTTCTTCAAGTTATCCAACTTAGTTCCTCACACCTATACCAGGTCTCTCCATTTGTTCCTGTTCTCTGCTCCGCATTTTCAGCATAAAGTGACACAAACAGGAAACGACAAAATTCGAGGTTAAACCTACGTACTTTTTAAAAATTTGTATCGAAGATTCTTCAAAATTTGATAAAAGTGTTAGTTCATTAAAAAACCGTCAAATTTATTTCATCAAAGATTTTTCACGTTTCTATGATAGCGTAATATGCCCCACATGTAGATTTTTTTTATAACGAAGCTTAGTTATCCAAAATCAAAAATAGCCTTTAGTCATTATCTTAAAACAAAAAGGTGTAAAAACATAAAGCCGGGCAGCCACTAAATGCGGAGCAACCAGAATCGGAGTTCAGTCGGTTTAAAGAAAGCGTTTCTTTTAAATTTAAATATTGAGACTTACTTTAACGAATTCTAGGAACTATTATGTTTTAAAACCGTAACCTGTGTAACGGTAACCTAAGTAACAAGAAATAATAAGTTTGGAGGCGTGGTCAGCGTGGTGGGGGAAGCGGAGTCAGCTTAAAAACCGAGCCTAGATAGTGTCGAAGCCCAGAATCCAGCTCCGTTACGCTTCCAGTGGCCGTACAAGCAATAGGTTACGTTTCGAATGCGTAGTTCGCTTTGCTCAGAGCAACTCCGCTCCGCATTTGGTGGCCACCCGGCCCAAATAATCGCTGAACACAACTGTATCGCTGACCCTATTCAAATTCTCATAAACAACATTAAACCTGCTTACAGAAGCATTTTAAGCTTCAAATTGCATTGGAACTGAGAAAATGAAAAGCCTTTTTCGGATCATCTTCTTTTCTCATCTTCCTTTCTCACCTCTTTTCCTTTTCCCCAACTATGATTGTAATCATTTCTCAGAGCCTGCAGTCATCTTGTCTTCTCTAGTACTAATCAAAAATTTGTGCAACCAGTATAAGAAGCAACAGCTCATTAAAACAATAAATTCTTAATAAGACTTGAAACCACCAGACATTACTGTACGCTGATACAACTTCTTAATTCGTTGCCTTTATCTCGTTATTCATTTTCTCACGTCATCTTTAGCTGCAGTGAACAACACTGTCTTGTTGTCTTGTTTGCAACTTGTGCAAGACAGATCACTAAAAGTGAGACAGACCAACAAACTTTCGAAAAGCATTTTAGTTGGTTCTTCTCAGCCTCTGTTCACCTGCTTCTACAAGTCAAAACAAGAACATGTTGGTTAAGAACAGCATGTTTCTACCGATTACTTCAACATCTAAACTCTAACCGGAGTTTTTTAAAACTTGGACGGCACTGATAACTTGCAACAGTTGAGCTCTTGATCTTTTAAAAAATCACATTACCATTTGAAAAATAACACATCTATTGACAAACATTATCATAAACTCTAAGCCAAGCCTAAAGTTGGCCGAACAAACTTTAACTGAACAAACCGGCGTACCTAACCAATCGGAACCTACTCCTGTCGGAATAATTCCGTTAAAAGGCCTTGCTTAATGCAAACACCGCAGATCCTTGTAATTCAATGCCAGCTTACCTTCTATCGTTTACAGTATTATCTGAAGTAAACAACGGTCGAAGCAAACAATCAAAAACATTATTAGTTGATGGTCTGCCTGAATCTATGGTATTCATAGATGATTCGATTATGTATTGTTTGTTTGAATTAACATAACTTCAACATTTTTCAATGGTAATGTCAAGGATAAACATTAATTAAGCATTAATTAAACAATAATTAAGCATTAAACATTAATTAATTAAACATTAAGAATAACCGTAGCAAAAACACGGTTATTCAGCTACTGTGATATAAACACAAGAACTTCAGAAAGAACAAAACGTTAGTGCCTGCAATATTATGTTATACATGGCTTTATTTTGTTTCATCGGAAGGTGCATCTCATGGCAAGTCGACAGTATTTGAATGAACGAATGATTTTGTAGGGTTACTATTGAACTGTAATCTTTCTATATTCCTGAGATGCTTCACTTACATCGGCAGTACTAGTATCTCCATAAAGTCCAGGATTTGGAGAGGATTTGAGATGGGTGACTTCCCCAACTTCTAATTAGTGACATTCCTGTTCCTTATTGAGATGTTTGCAGATTTTTGTTCTGTTAATTCCCTTTTATTTTTCTTTACCATTATATTGGAAGTTCTGCTCCATTCAAGTAAGAAAAGAAGAATGATGAGAACAATGTAAAATGTAAAACGTACAATGTTCAAAATCATCCTCTTTTATTGAATAGATTTTAGAAAATAACGTTTTTCTTTGTCTACTTACTTTCAGTGAAAAAGGGTACGCTTGAACAATAGTTCGTGAAATACTTTTAAAATAAATTCTTTTTTATCGTTCACAATTTAAAAAAATTGCATGTACAGTATACGTATATATAGTGGTACGCTTATGTTTTCATTTTTAGTTCGATTTCATTCGAATCTGGCACGGAAATCGATATCGATAATAGTTTTGACAAGTTCGATAACCAGCGAATTTCTTTCGACAGTACTGATATAACGGCTATTTAAATCTTGATATCGTAATTTCAATGTTATTTGAAGCTTAAAATGCCCATGTATGCAGATTTCAATGATGTTTATGATGGTGAATGACAATCTGAGAAAGAGAGTATGGTAAACAGAAATTACTTTTAGAAATTCGCTTCCAACACGTCAGCGAGACAGACTCATACAGTGATTATTTATATCTTTACACCTTATTGTCGCAAGAATATTACAAAAGGCTTTTTTTGATTTTGAATAACTAGGCTTCGTTATAAAAGAACTCCATCTAAGGGACATATCATAGAAACGTAAAAACTCTATGATCAAAATGATCTTCGATAAAACAAATTTGACGGTTCTTTGATAAACTAACCTTTGATAAAACTTTGATGAATCATTGACAAAGATTTTCAAAATACTTACGTATAACTTAAAAAATTTGTCAATTGCCGTTTGTGACACATTGTTACTTCCGTTCCTTTCGTTGCATACAATTTAACACGATGGCGAAACTGTCATGGACTTCCGAAAAACATTAAGTCTACAATATGGAAAAGAAGAGTGTTTGTGAAATATTCACACTAATACTTTTTTTAAAAAAACGGGTTTTAAAATTCACTCATTCTTACATATCATATATTTTAATGCATCTTACAAATGCAGTTCTTTAATAACACCTTGTATTAAAGAACTTTACACCTTGTATCGTTTTCCTTTGTACCCATGATCGAACCTAAAATCATTTTTTTTTCATTTTTTTCTCTTTTTCTTTAGCAGCGCCATAGCAAGATAACCGGTTAATGCAACAGTATAAAAAGTTAACATTATTCGATCCATTACAGTTACTGTACTTGAGTAAACATAACCTCAAAATATATCTAATTAATAACCCAGCTGATGTAAGAAATTTAACGAATGTGGTATGCTTTCTTTGATAGAACTTTGAGAGATATTTGAATGTGATGTATTCAGTTTCATCAGGTATTTAACAAATATCTTTTATATTGTAATATGCTCCTAAAAAAATCGTTGTAACTATTGGCAAATATTCTACCATTGGAACTTGTAGAATCCTTAAATGTTCTTCTCCAAATATACATTGCTATCAACCATCAGAACGTAACTGATCTTTGTACACCACTTTTCCTTTACGATGCTAAGCCGTTCCAAGCACACTACACATTTCACAGAATTTATTGAATCCTATATTTATTTTGTTCACAGGGTGAAATATCAAAGAGCTATCTTGTGATGTATGTTAGGGTAGAGACGTGGAAATGTATTTATTTGTTCACAGCGCTTTACTTGTTAAAGCATCCTCGAGAGGAATGGTATCAAAGAGCGTTTACCTTTGCTACGAGTATAAAATATTTACTTTGTGACGTAGGTTCAATGTAATCGCGATATTTAAACTCCACAAAATATACAACAATATAAGAGTTGTATATTTATAATTGCATTATTAAATTAAAGGTAAATTACACTCTAAGTACTGTCAGCAGTGGAAGAGACCAGCCGATGGGCTGAGGATTCCCACCGTACCTCTAGCACACATTCACTACTCTACACAGTTACACTCTAAGTACTGTCAGCAGTGGAAGAGACCAGCCGATGGGCTGAGGATTCCCACCGTACCTCTAGCACACATTCACTACTCTACACAGTTACACTCTAAGTACTGTCAGCAGTGGAAGAGACCACCCGATGGGCTGAGGATTCCCACCGTACCTCTAGCACACATTCACTACTCTACACAGTTACACTCTAAGTACTGTCAGCAGTGGAAGAGACCAGCCGATGGGCTGAGGATTCCCACCTTACCTCTAGCACACATTCACTACTCTACACAGTTACACTCTAAGTACTGTCAGCAGTGGAGAGACCAGCCGATGGGCTGAGGATTCCCACCGTACCTCTAGCACACATTCACTACTCTACACAGTTTAGCCAATGAATACAGGATCTTCGATATTTCGATATTTTTATAGACTTGGTAACAACATGGCATGTGAACCTTAACTAGACCTAATTTCATTATAACTACAAATAAAAAAACATTATTAACTTAACCATTATAAAACCATTACGGTATATTATAAAATTATTTTCTAAACATGTATTATGTTTTATGACTGCCTGTGATGTTGGATTTTGCGTGACGTGAGTACACAAATTTATATTGATATATATAATAGTATGTTTTTGCGCGTCGCGTCTGAAATTAATTGTAATTAAAGTTTTTTGTGTTTCCGCCCGAAATCGAATCGGGGACATTGTGCGTGTGAGGCGCACGTGATAACCACCACACAACTACGACGTTAGGCCGATGTAAATATACGAAATGAATCGTTAATTTAATTTAATTTTAATTTTCATAAATATGTAATAGTAAAAGATCAGTTGTTTTATACTGATTCGTAACTATCAACTGATTTCACTGAACAGCTGATAAGATGTAGTAAGTTTTATGTTATGTTGTTAAAAACTAGCTATGGTAGTTATAGTAAAATATAATTTGTTTTACATTAATTCGTAAGAATTAGCTAATTTCATAGAACAGCTGATAGACTACAATAGTAAAAGATCAGTCGTTTTACAATAATCCGTAACAATCAGCTGATTTGAATGAACAGTTGATAGGGTGTAGTAAGTTTTAGATTATGTTGCTAAAAACTAGTTATAGTAAAAAAATATCAATTGTTTTACTCGTACATTTATTAGTAACAATCAGCTTATTTCATTGAACAGGTGATAGGGTGATAGGGTGTAGTCAGTTTTAGGTTATGTTGTTAAAAAGTAACTATGGTAGTTACAGTAAAATGTCAGTTGTTTTGTATTAATTCGTAACGATCAGCTGATTTCATTGAATAGCTGATAGGTTAAAGTTTTAAGTTATGTTGTTAAAAACTATCTATGTTAATTTGTTGTTTTTTCGAACAAACTGCCGTATCTAAATTAAAAGGGAAGAGAAAACATGATACATGTTTTTTATTTCTGTTTCAATAACAGAAATTGTTTTTAAAAATTCTAAATTGGTTTTAGCTTTGATTGCAAATTGTCTTGGTTTTGACAACAAACACCCATTTGTTTTTACTGGTAACAGCATGTTATTGTTGAAAATTCGCTTCCATCACGTCTGCGAATCAGCTGCGTGACGCTATCATTGCAGTGCAAAAGCAGTGCTGAAGTCTCCATTTATTCTGCGACTACCAGACACTGCCATTGTCTATGTTAAACATACGCCTGTATATATATATTCAGTGGGCTATATCTCTGTGGGTACATAGAACAATACAATAGTTGGTGAACAAACCTCAGCATGCTAATACTGCCTCTACTTAAGTCTTTTGTTTGAATTCAACTAAACCGTTTTCCCATTGTACTGTACAACAGTGTAAAAGTTTTATTAAAATTGTGCCAGTAGTGTGTATGATTTATATTTAATTAAATTACTTAATCAAATAAGGACAAGCGTCGGAGAAAATAATGAATAGTACACCTAAACCATAATATTGTAAAAACATTGCACAAACTATTTCAATGTTTAACTATTTTTCCAAGAGGGCAGTTCGACAAAAGAAACAAGAATGGTGTACGAGAATAGTTGCTTAAACATTTGTCGTAAGTAAAGATTCAGAAGTAAGGTCGATATACACATCATGCAATTACTGTTATTAATATAACCTATTCGTTACTGTTACTGTTATTAATATAATCTATTCGGACATTTACAAATGCCATCGTTTGTGTAACTTATATTCAAATTATATATGACGATTAAAAAGGATAAATCAACTACAGTTTTAAATGTGTAAGTTATGGATCAACTATCGTTATGAAATGTGTAATTTACATTGATATTATATAAGACGATTGAAAAATATAATTCAACTATCGTTAACAAATGTGTAACTTACAGAATTTTTATACGACGATTCAAATATATAAATCAACTATCGTTTAAAATGTGTAAGTTATGGATCAACTTCGTTATCAAATATGTATTTGTATTGAAACAATATACGACGTTTCAAGAATATGGATCAACTAATTTTATCAAATATGTAATGTGCATTGAAATTATAAACGACGATTCAAAAATATAAATCAACTATCGTTATCAAATTTGTAACTTATATTGAAACAATACACGAAGTTTAAAAAATATGGATCAACTATCGTTATCAAATGTGTAACTTATATAATTATAAAAACACAGGCTGGTAATATATACGTTGCTTCTTTTTAAAGGTTTATTGTGTATCGGACGTTTTTTTATTAAACTCAGAAATAAAGGAAATAAAAAACACTCGCTCACAAATCATCGACACCCTCTGAAATCGATTGTTGTTGACAGCTGATATTTCACCCCGGGGGCGGTCTCTAACCGTCAGATTATTTACTGCGTCCAACAAACTGGACTCGTGTTCAGTTGGTTTCTTAGTGGCAATTAAATTAAATACAGGAAGTTCCGGTAACGAAATATGTGTTTGAAAAACTTTATGTTTACTTAGAAATTAGGTTAAACTTAAAGTAGACTGAGTTTGCCCATTTTACACTTCTTTTAAAAAATATTTTAAAAAAAGATCGCGAACGACATTTCTACGATAGGAACGTTGTAAATATATTTTTAAGATATTAGTACCAAAGACAAATAATGACATTGTGTTTTGTAGCATATTAATGTGGTAGGATCCATCGTGTTGGTCCAGTTTTGTATTTTACATAGATATTTTAGCGGATTTCAATAGAAAATGAGCTATTAGAGCAGCAATCATGTTAAGACCCAGACCTGGGACCCTGAAATGAGCACAGTTTCACAACTCGGGATCACTTTGTGTGTATGTGTGTGTGTGTGTGTGTGTGTGTGTGTGTGTGTGTGTGTGTGTGTGTGTGTGTGTGTGTGAGAGAGAGAGAGAGAGAGAGCGTGTGTACGTGCGTGCGTGCGCGCGCGCTTGTTAGTAAGCTCACGTTCACAATTAAAGTCCGATTTGATTTTGAACGAATTCGTTAACCAGTCAAATTCGTTCAACGGTTTCAAAATGGCGTCAATTTTAAATATTGTTTCCTTTTAAAATCTGATTTCACCATCGTAATCAGCGTTAACAACTGTCTAAATTTGTGTTAGGATCCTTTGAAATTAGACATTTTCGACGACGATCAAGGTTCATTTTCGTATTTAAATGCTGGTTATCATGGTGAAATCATAACTACAAAAAGGGTGAGATGCGTAAAAATACTTTCGGAAATTTGCTTCTATCATGTCAGCCAGACATCGCGTGTATGCCTGACGTTTAATTAACATTTTCCAAACATTTTGGGCAGCTTTACGCGCATCGATCTGTATTACAAATTCCTACAACTTTAATAAAGTCAACTTACCAAAGTCACGTACAATATAGACAGTTTCCCAAAGGGCTCAGAATCGTTGCCTGTGCTGTAACGTACTTAATGACAGATTTCATTATAAAGGCAACTCTACAATTGAGATGGCAGCGAACAGCCAAAGGGGAACTTTTAATGACTCCCCCCACCTTCACCCCCACATCACTGAAATTGTTTAGATCCAGAATTGTAACAAGTGCAAAGCGCTTAGAAACGACAAAACCGATTTACGTGAATCACGTTTTAATTATATAACGTGTGTATGGAATGTAATAATCAGAAATAAACACTAGGAAAATGTTTTACGTAAATTTTAAAGTAAAAAGTACGTGATATTGGACATTGTGAAACTGAAAATAAAAGAAAATCATAAATTAATTGCACTGAAAATAAGTTAAAAACCTTACCTCATACTAAGAAACTTGAAATATTTTTTTTGAAGTATGGTGTTGAAATCTTCATTACCTGAAACAGAAGACATTTATTAGTAAATTTCCATGGAAAATATGAGTTATTGAAGCTCATATCATGGTATCATTTCCTTTTACAGATTACTTTTTAAAGGGTCGTTATAATTTTTATACCTATATCGAAATTTATATACGTTAGCAATTTCGTTCTTATTCGTTTCAAACACAGAACAAAATCGACTATGTACTTTCTTTAACCACCAAAATTCTTTCAAAATTCCGACCGTTTAAAATCTTTAAAAATTCATAACTTGTCTGCCTTAAATAGTTTTGGAAATCCAATTTCGACCATCGTAATCAGCGTTAAAAACTGCATAAATTTTGCATTTTCAAAATCCGTTGAAATTAAAAAATGTTTTTCACGGTGGTCTAGGTTCATTTTTATTTTTCAATGTATTTTGAAAGATAAAAATTCTAACATATGCAGATTTTAATGACTGTGAAATCTGACTTTAAATAATACTTTTGGAAATTGGCTACTATCACGTCAGCGAGACAGCTGCGTGCCGCGTCGGGTTTTTCGCTTTCTCTTCGACTATAAAGTTTTACATACACTGCTGTAAGACGTGTATCTTTGAATATTAAGAATCAAAATTTTAATAAACGTATTGAACTGACCATCCGTTTTTCGATTACTTCCGAAACGAATTGTGTAAGTTATTATCGTAATTATTGAACGTAAAAAGTTTATAAAATTTTTTCACGATTTATTAGCAAAGAATTTTTTTTGCCCTCGGGTCTTTTATAAAGTGACCTAAGGCCGTGAAGTTTAATTTGAAAAATTTTAAGGGTGTTGTACGTTGAAAAGTTTAAACCTTACTATACTTGAACTTATGTCAGAGGATGAATGTTGTAAAACACAGACGTCTGTGATTCCTCTAATCAAAGCCGTTTCCATGGTTACCGAGTGAGACAAGTTTGCCGAACTTAATTCCGATCACGCGCAGTTAAGAATAAATTTAGAAAAACCTAGCGAACTACTTTTTACGACTCACTAATGACCGGAATTACAAAAACTTTTCTTTCAAACTATACAACAGGCTTAATTTTCGAACACCCAGTGGTGCATGATGAACAACTTGGCAAAATTGTAGCTATCATCTTCGGCTATGCTCGGCGACATTGTAGTTACTTCGGCTATACTCGACAACACTGTAGCTACTTCGGCTATGCTCGACCACAATGTAGCTACTTCGGTTAAGCTCGGCAACAATGTAGCTACTTCGATTAAGCTCAGCAACAATGTAGCTACTTCGGCAATGTTCGGCAACAATGTAGCTACTTTGGTTAAGCTCGGCAACAAAGTAGCTACTTCGGCAATGTTCGACAACAATGTAGCTACTTCGGATACGCTCGGCAACACTGTAACTATTTCGGCTATACTCAGCAACAATACATATACTTTGGCAACAATGTAGCTACTTCGTCTACGCTCGGCAACAATGTAGCTATTTCGGCTACGCTCGGTAACACTTTACGTACTTCGGCTACGCTCGGAAACAATGTAGCTACTTCGGCAATGTTCGGCAACAATGTAGCTACTTCAGATACGATCGGCAACACTGTAACTATTTCGGCTATACTAAGCAACAATACATATACTTTGGCAACAATGTAGCTACTTCGGCTACGCTCGGCAACAATGTAGCTATTTCGGCTACGCTCGGTAACACTTTACATACTTCGGCTACGCTCGGAAACAATGTAGCTACTTCGGCAATGTTCGGCAACAATGTAGCTACTTCAGATACGATCGGTAACACTGTAACTATTTCGGCTATACTCAGCAACAATACATATACTTTGGCAACAATGTAGCTACTTCGGCTACGCTCGGCAACAATGTAGCTATTTCGGCTACGCTCGGTAAAACTTTACATACTTCGGCTACGCTCGGAAACAATGTAGCTACTTCGGTTAAGCTCGGCAACAAAATAGCTACTTCGGGAATGTTCGGCAACAATGTAGCTACTTCGGTTAAGCTCGGCAACAATGAAGTTACTTCGGCTACACTCTTCAACAATTTAGCTACTTCGGCTACGTTCGGCAACAATGTAGCTACTTCAGATACGATCGGCAACACTGTAACTATTTCGGCTATACTCGGCAACAATACAAATACTTTGGCAACAATGTAGCTATTTCGGCTACGCTCGGTTACACTTTACATACTTCGGCTACGCTCGGCAACAATGTAGCTACTTCGGCTACGCTCGATAACAATATAGCTACTTCGGCTACACTCGGATAAACTGTAGCTACTTCGTTTAGGCTCGGTAACAATGTATCTACTTCGGCCAAACTCGGTAACGCCCGTTCAAATACTATTCTGATATTAATTCAACAATGCAATACATTTATAGCAAAGTATGCTTGACAGTACGATATAGATAATAGCAATTACTCAATCAATCAAAACATAAATTGAGGAGTTTAGTTTCAAAACGTCCTTTATCCACCGGATGACGAAATCGAGATTTTTATTTAGGCCTATACGTATTCTTTATACATAGCCTATAGAAAATAAAAGCGTATTTTTAACCAAAACGTCCTATAATTAATAAATATTTAAGTTTAAATATGTGGTTTGGAATCAAAATGTTTTTGTCCAACCAATATGGCCGACTAGAATTAACTACTGAAGGATTCAGTTTTTATTTTCAAAATGGCCTTCAATACTTTAGTACGTGAATGGTTTTTGTTCACTTTAGTTTCAAACTGTCTTTTGTCTACTGAGATATCAACATTACAACCTTCGGAAAAATATTAAAAATAACATTAATTTTGTTTGTATCTCTTTGTTTTATGTGTATTTTAAAGAGTGGTAGCCTTACTTGTAAGCAGGAAATTGTCTATTTGTGATTCTTACGATAGGTTACGTTGAAGTGTTGTTTAGAAGTTACGCGTTTAAGGCATCCGAATTTGCACGTTTTGATCGTGATTTAGTGTTATATATTAAATATTTTTATTATTTTCGTAGTACTGTGTATTGTTTTTTATTTTTAGTAATTTTACCACTGAAAAGGCTTTTTTCAATTTATTATGGCTTTTTATTATTATTATTTTTCCTAATAAATATAATATTGATTTTCTTAAAAAGTAGTCTAAATTTTTAAAAGAATTAAATATTTTTACTGACTCATTTCACTTAAATATTTTTTTTATTTTAATTTATATTTTTGTATTTTATTAGTTCGTCGATAACATTTGTTTAAATAAATGAGATTTTACTATGGTTTCTGTTGTCCATTGCCGAATGCTAACATTTTTTAAACAAACTGTCCTGTGTCCATTATTTTTATTTTTAAAACGATTTATTTATTTATTAATAAACTAAACGTGGAAAAGCCTTTTCCTTTGATATAAAATTACCTAGAGACATAAAGTAAAATTTAAACACTTATTTAACGTTATATTCAAAAAAATGTCTAACCTGAAAATGTTCTTTGTTATTTCCTGACACTTTTCAACAATGGACGTAGGAAGTTTTGAAACTGGAGTCCTCAATTAATGATCAACAATTTCAACAAACTTTCAACATAAACTTGAGAAAAACACTTATTTTGGACTCATTGAAATTTAAAATTTACAGAGACTCATTATCTGTCTTTTTACTGCGATTAATGAATATATACAGAAATCAAATAACCTTGGAACGCGAAAGAAAAGAAGGAAAGTTCCTTAAAACAATTTACTTCGGCGAAGTTTAATTATCTCTGCGAAATTAACATTTTTTCGGGACGAAAGCGGCGGAAAACAGTTTAAAAGTTTCCACCGTAATCAGAAAAGGGAAGAAAAAAGAACAGGTGGAATATATATACATTTTTTATAATATATTGGGTAAAGTTTAATTAGTTTTATTTCCAGTCAGGGTGTCCCTCCCACAACTTCTTGCTTATTGTCAGTATTATATTAAAACATTTAATATAAATTATTTCAATAAACATCACTCTCATTATCGCTTTAGCTATTAAATTAACAAATCACGTTAAAAATGTAAAAATGAACAATAAAACGAACATTGAACAGGTTTTAATGTTCACTATTATAATGAAATTAGATTTAAAACAAAAGCGTACGATTAGACAATGTATGATTTTACAGTTTTAATTGGCCGTTGGACAGATTTCGCAGGGTGACGAATTCGACCAAGCTCGAAAAAGATAAATTTGTGTACTAAGTTTTAATCATATCAGACCAAAATTGTAGAGAACACACACACATACACAGCGAGAGAGAGACAGACAGACAGAGAGAAATATATGTGAGAGGAAAAGAGAGCATGAAGGAAGACAAGAAGAAAAAGAGGAAGGAGAAGAATGAAGAGGAGAAAAGGAGGATGAGGACAGGAGGAAGAGAAGGAGGACGAGGACATAAGGAGGAGGAGGAGGAAGAGAAAAGGAGGATGAGGACAGAAGGAGGGGAAAGGAGGACTAGGACAGAAGGAAGGGAAAAGGAGGACATAGAAGGGAGGAGAAGGAGAAGGAGGAGGACATGAGGAGGAGGGGAAAGAAGGACGAGGACAGAAGGGGGAAAGGAGGACAAGGACAGAAGGAGGAGAAGGAAAAAAGGAGGAAGAGGACATGAGGAGAAAGAGGGGAAAGAGGAAGAGGACAGGAGAAGGAGGAGGAGGAGAAAGAGTACGAAGAATAGGACAACACGGAAACGTCCATTCTTTATGCCAGTATGATTAATGACAAGGGACTGACATTAACAGAAAAGTGGCATTCTCGAACATATATAAGTAACTCAAAATTTATGAGAGGTCAGAACCAGGTCTTATAATGATGGCCGCTCCAACAGCTCGTTTTCTTAAAGATGTCAGCAAGTAACTGAAATAGTGGATATAAAGTCGAAGAGGTTATATTAAAGAACAAAGAGATAACTAACTACCAAGACATCGAGGTAGGCAGAGAAAAACAGTTAACTGCCTGTACATGAAGTCACCTGTGTTTACAACTTAAACATGTTTACCCTTTCAAAGACCTGTATTAATTTGTTCTTAATTCGGTAAACGCTTGGGAAGATATCAGCTGTTTCTGACAGGCGCTGTCAAAATCAGCTGATTCATGAAAGGCTTTGTACCGTACAAATATCGTCGCCTATAATATTCTGTAGCCTGATAACAGATCCTAAGTCATGCAAACATGTTATATGCTTTCGATTCGAATAACTCATCAGTTACGTTATCATATACTTTTGTATATAATTGTGATTGTTCGTTATGTAATACATGACATACATTAAATAAATCAAAAGCAAATACAGGAATTAAAAAAAACAGTATGAAAATAAACGAACAGAATGAAAATCAAACATAGAATCCTGTTAATGGAATTGGAAAGCAGAAAAAATAAATAAGAATTGGAATAGGGGTAGTTGGGGGGGACATATAGGGTTGCATGTTAAAGTGACGTATAGTAACTTCCATTAACGGGATTGATCCTACTCTCAGGGCAGGGGAAATATATATTGCTTAGGACTGAAACCGATTCGGTAGCAATTTGATTATATCTAAGTAAAATAGAGATATCGATTGCTACATAAACAATGGTTGTAATAAGAGAATAATTAATTGTTTGGCATTCACTAATTACGTTTGTTTTCCATTATTTAAATTTATTTTTCAGTATCTAAATATTTTTCAACACGAGACGCGTGTGCAACTCGGCAATAATTACTCCAGCCGATTGTTCCTGTCACATAATCAGTGGTTGACTGTGTTTGCTATATGTTAGATCAAAGTTATCGAAAATCGAATCCAATGTCTGATGTTAATTGTATACAAAAATATCGATGTTTTTTGGCAAGTGTAGTACAGTGACAACAGGCAGAATTCAAGTGCACAGCTTTGTGTCGGCAACAATATTTTTATATTGAAAAATGTCATTAATAAGACTAATTTTATTTCAGTTTGGTAGCCCTCAGAAGATGTAGGACACCAATACCTCGGAAGGAGGAGGACAGGAAGGAATAGGAAGAAAACAGGAAGTAAAAGAAGTAGGAGAACAGGAAGAAGAAGGAAGAAAAGGATAAGGACAGAAAGAAAAAAAAAAGGAGGAAGAGGAAGAGGAGAAGAAGGAAGATGAGGAAGACAGAAAAAAAGAGAAACGGGAGAAGGGAAAGGAAAAGAAAGAGAAAGAAGGAGTAGGATAAGGAGAAAGACGTTAAGGAGAAGAAGAGGAGGAGGGGAAGGACAGGAAGGAATTGGAAGTAAAAGAAATAGGAGGACAGAAAAAGAAGGAGGTGGAAGGATAATGACAGAAGCAAAAAAAGGAGGAACAAGAGCAGGAGAAGAAGGAAGACGAGGAAGACAGAAAAGAAGAGAATCGGGAGAAGGGGAAGGAAAAGCAAGAGGAAGAAGGAGTAGGAAGAGGAGAAAGACGTTAAGGAGAAGAAGGAAGAGGAGGGAGAGGAGCAGGACAGGAAGGAAGAGAAGGAGGAGAAACGAAATGTACATCAGCATAAAGTAAATTGACTTGTTTGACATTATTTGTTTATATCAGTTTGTTCACATCTTGCTTACTCCTTGCATATTTGAAATTACAACACTAACACAACAAAATACAGATTCTTAATGTTTTATAATTCAGTTTTAAACTACACTATAAGCTAAAACAAACAGATGATGTGAAACAACACACAAACTTTCTCACATTCAATTATCGATTTGTAAATCGGATTTTTATATACTGCTCCTAATACTCGCCCGATGAACACCCGATGAATTGAAACTGAAGTTGTCGAAATAAAACAGTACTGCGGTTTGAGAACAAATGAAAAAAACTCTGACGGTGTTTATGTTTAAATCCGTGAGTTTATGTTTGCCTTTTGTCAATTTAATCCCGATTTATTTAATATTAAACGTTCCAAACTGATTGTCCTACGAATCCTTTTATAGAAACATAACTTCAGTAAACCAATTTTTAAAAACTATACAAATTGTTTTAGTATTTTCAGTAGTTCACAAACAGTACTTATTGCGAGCGATCACCGCATTTTGTTTGGCTATTTATCGATTACGTTTAAATAAAATTTGAAATAAAATCGTTACAAAAGATTTTCTCAAAAACTTAATTTGAAGTGTTCTTGACTAAAAATGACATGATTTTTGTTTTCTTTCGAAAATTAAAACCAAATTATATCGTTCAATTGTTTAATCAGTTGAATGGAAAACTCTTTAGCGAAGTGCACAGACACACAAACAGATAGGTAAACAATCATTTAAAAGCAAGAAGAGGAGAAGAACAAGAAGGGTAAAAAGGAGAGGAAGAGGGAAGGTCAGGCAGGAAAAGGAGGCAAAATAAGAGGGTGGAAAGGAGAAGAGGGAAGAGGAAGTCTGGAGAGGGACGGAAAGAAGAAGAAGGAAGAGAAGAATTAAAAAAGGAAGAGAGAAGCAGGATGGAAAGGAAGACAGGAAGGCAGAGAAAAAAGAAGAGATATAAAAGGACGGAAAGAAAAAGAAGGAAGAGGAGAACAAGGAGAAGGAGGAGGAGGAAAAGCACAGTAAAAGAGGAAAAGGGAAGGAAGAGAAGTAGGAGGGCAGAAAAGAGAAGAAGAAGGAGGACGGAAAAGAGAAAAAGGAGGGAAGGTGAAAGAAGAGGAGGAGGTGAAGAAAGAGGAGAAAGACAGAAAGGAAGAGAAGGAAAACAACGGGAAGGAAAGGAAGAGAAGGATGAAAGTAAGGAGAAGAAGTAGGAAGAGGAGAATGACATGTAGGATGAAGGAAAACGGAGAGGAGCAGGACAGAAAGGAAGAGAAGTAAGGAAAAAGGAGAAGGAAAAAAATAAAGAAAATTAGAAAGAGGAGAAAAAGAATGAGGACAAGGAAGAGAAGGCCATGAAGAAACAGAAGGAAAGTAGGAGCAGAAAAACAAAAAATCTATAACATGAAATTTTTATATCCTTTCTTTCCTTCCAAGAGTCTGTTCTAGAAAAGATTTCTATATATTTTTGACATTGATTTCAATGATTATAAAATTAAAGTACTCCTTGAGCTTTTTTCGTTTTCGACCAATGGATGCCTAAAAAAGTACGTACTTAGTGAACTCAGTAGGGTGCAAAACTGCATTCATTCCGCATACATAATCTTACAGAAAATAATATTTCTAAAGTTTTACTTCATCACAGCAAAGAAAATAAGCACAATGGAAATAGCGAAAATATTACCGGAGATAAAACCGATCCCAAAGTGAAAACAAACGTGTTTCGTACAAAAGCTTTTTATTCAGCAAAGAACAGCCGCAATCTTGTTCAAGAAAACAATCATTATTTCTTGAAGAAACAAGAGTAATAAACCCAACGCTTCATGCGTTAATAAATCTTGCGACACAATAACAAGAAAGTCTGTAAAAAACACAAAGCAGTGTGTTAGGTCGTGGGTGGGAAATTGTTTGTGAGAAAGTCAATTCCAGAGACAAATAGCTTGATTAAGGGGCCGAGAACAAACAGCTGATGTTTTATTATCAGCAGATTGTGCGATCGTCAAGTTTGACCGAACTCAGATTTACTGCGGCAACAAAAATAACGTTTTGGTACGTTAGAGGTCCTACTGAAAATTAACTAATCATTCAGATTTCTGTATGCGGATTTCCATATATTTTTTTGGATATTTTATAAGGAATGTGGTATCAGCATATTCCAGGTGAAATTGAAACTCAGAATACCCAACATGTTTCTATATGTTAATCCAAAAACAAAATTTTTAATATATTAACTCATTTAAAGATATTTCAATAGAAAAGTTAAGCTCTTTTGAAAATGTATCCTTACGACCGTCTGAATAATCAAAAGAAGTGTATCTGTTGATTTTTACAATTTGTGTGAGACATTTAGTTTTACAATACTTCATGCTAAGGCACCCTTAATTCAGAAAAAAAGTGCAAGAGTTTTAGAATTTCTGAACAATTTAATACAACCTAAGATTAACCTCACTTCATACAACATTCGACGATAAAAATTACTTGACACCTATTTACAACATTCAGAGATATATCTAATGTTACGGTATGATTTTTGAAAATCAAGCTACTTGCGTCAATACTTTTACACTAACTTAAGTGATAAGACTACTGACAAAAAACTTGTAGTACAATAAATGAACGACTTTTGAAGATACAAATGTAAGCACAATTTCGTGTCACAATTTTACACTATTTTAAAAGCAAAACTATTGACACAATCTTGTGTTTACAATAGATTAAATTTGAAAGGAACAATAATATTACAAAATTTATATAGGCACGATTTTGTGTCACTATTTTACGACAAAATTATTGACACAATCTTGTGTTTACAATAGTTTAAATTTGAAAGGCACAATAATATTACAAAATTTATATAAGATTTTGTGTCACTATTTTACGACAAAATTATTGACACAATCTTGTGTACAATAGTTTAACACAAGATAAAGGCACAATTTCGTGTCACTATTTTACATTATTTTAAAACCAAAGTTATTGACACAAGCCTACGTTAAGAATTTTATTTAATTTTGGAGTACAAAATTAACGACACAAATTTTTCACTACTTTGAAAAGACATTCGAAAGTAAAATAATTGACATAAATCTGTGTCACTGTTTTCCACGTTTTTCGAGTTTAAATTCAATCATTCTATGGTCACTAATTTTACATGACTTTCAAAAATAAAATCTTTGAGAAAAACCTTTTAAGAGCCATAATTTAAACACGGATTTCGTAAAGTTATTCATACAGCTAGTGTAAAATTGTTATCACTACATTTTCATAATTTTCGAAAATACAATTATTTACAAAAACTCGTGTTACAACGTTTATACAAGTTCTGCAGATAAAAATATTTGATAAAATTTTGATTCACTTTTTCACAAGGCTTTTGAAGCTATGAATCGAACAACTGAGCCTACTTTGTAACGCTAGTTTTCAACTTTTGATGGTAAAACTATTGATAAAAACTAGTGTTACTATAATTTTACACAGATTGTCAATATTATTTTAAACAAAAATGTACACTAATTTTGTATAAACAATTAATATCGCTATATTTATACAAAAACTGAAGCTAGTACTATTGACACAAACATTTACATTACGTTTGCAAGACATTCGAAGATAAGAAGAGTCACAAGTATAAGACATTGACGTAAACACAAGTTACACAACTTTCGAAGATAAAACTATTGACGCAAACTTGCGACAAAAGTTGTAATGAATAGATAATTACTTTACCTCCGCAATGTTACATTATAAACTTCTTATTACTGCCCAGATTAACTGTGATACAATCAGCCTCTTCGGTACATCTTCTATCCTTTATTTAATTAAATAAGTTTAAATGTCGGCAAAGAAAGTTAAGCTCTACAGAACGTGTACACCTGTTACAATTCTAAAACTTTTCCAATTTATATTGTTATTTTCTAATTGAACAGCGACAAAAGCATCGTTTAATTAAAACCGTTTAGCTTTTTGCACTCGTAAATGCTAAACTTGTATCGTTTGCTTTTCTTTCGTCAAGGGTAAGCTAACATTTTTCTAACATCTAGCTTGAAATTTTTAACTTCCGAACGACTTTCAACCTGCTAAATATATTTCCACAAACAAAAATATCTTCCTCAAAAAACATTAAGAACTATGTCTTGTGCCACTTTAAGTACGACCATAAATTAAAAAAAACCCAAGCTTACTGCCAAAATATCCCAATACCGGAACTTCCTGTTTACAATTTAAATGTATACCGAAGCCACCTAAACACGAGTCCAGTTTGTTGGACGCAGTAAATATTTTTTCGGTATCAAACCATCCTCCTACCCATCCCCCAATGTGAAATACCAGCTGCCAACAACAATAGATTTCAGAGGGTGTTCATGATTTGTAGAGAACTTTTTTTGTATTTAGTTTTGATTTTGAACAAACAGTAATTTACTAATATGATTGTCTGTAATGGACGAAAATCAAATAAAAATATGTAGTGTTTTGTAATTGTTTTATTGATTTTATTTTCACACTATAAGAAGACTGTAATGTAAATTAGGAGGGAAAGTAAAAAAGTAAAGGGAAATTTTAATTTCCCTCCGAATCACGTATATGTCAGCACTGATTGTTCTGCTATAAGTCGTAACGTCTATCAGCTGTTCATTCAAAATATTGTTTCATTAATAATTGTGATTGTGTTTGAAAGACTGTGTAAAATGAGTTCTCCTTTGGCTTGCACCGAGGAAGAAATACGTTTCCTCAATTCAGAAGGTGTGAAACCAGCAGAAATTATTCGTCGAATGCAGCAGCAATATGTCTGCAGCTCTCTAGCTGTCCGAGTGGAAGCAAGATCTACGAATGGATTGATCGTTTTAAAATTGATAGGATTTCCCTGTGTGATGAACAGCGGCCTGGTAGGCCTTCGACTTGAAAAACTAATATTGAATCGATTAAACAAATGATTCTCGATAATCGACGAATTACAGTTGATAATATTCCAAGTGTTTTGAATGTAAGCCGTGGCAAAGCATATTCAATCTTCCACGATTAATAGGCACGATCTATTATTAAGGGTTGTAATTAACAAATATAAAAGTTTCAAATCTGATGTTCTGTAATGGACGGTGGACAAAATTGGCATTTCTACGTAACAAAGCCAAAAATATGTGTGTCAAATTTCGTTTTTTCAATCATAAAAATGGAAAACAAACTAAACGCACAATATACAGTTTTAGCTTGTAGAAAACGTGGAAAACCCGTCTTAAAATAAGCATTTAGAGTGGCCGTTATTTTTCTTTGAATCACACATTCAATTAGCCCAAAATTTCATAATAATTGTATTTAATAAATATACAGTTTTTCTTTCAGTTTGACGAGCCACGATCTAGCGAAAAATGCGTAAAGGATGAGATGTCAAATAACACCCGCTTCCTTAATGATAAAACACCAAAATTTCGACACAAAATAACCAATACACTCTGTAATATTCGAATGTAAAAATCCTTTCGCTACTTTACCTCTCGTGGAGAATTTAGTATATGAAGCAGTAAATATTTAAATAAATAAATGCATGTCAAAGACTTGAGTCGTGTATAATCCATCGCTATAGCAATTTTATATTTTATTTCCAAGAAACTATAATATAGAATATTTACAAAGAAAAATAGAAGTTGTTTTTATCAAATTATCATAGTGAAATGCAATTTTATCCTGTCATTGAATAAGTATTCGTGTGGAAAATTCTGTTTTAAAAATTCCCACATAATGATGGAATATTTACTTGTTGAAGTGAATGCTTCTTATGGCGGGGTATGGATGTATGTTTTGCACGGGGAAAAATTCAGTTTTCCGTCACGCATCACGCTCTTATATATATATATATATATATATATATATATAAGACTACTTCTTATACTACTTCTTATGCTACTACATATAGGCCTACTACTTCTTATGGCGGGGTATGGATGTATGTTTTGCACGAGAAAAAAATTCAGTTTGCCGTCACGCATCAAGCTCTTATATATATTTTTGTTTTAAAATGTATTTTTGAAGTGAAAACTTGTATGTTCGCGCCATTATATTACTTACCCAGTCCAACTTAATTATTTAGTTTTGTGTCAAATGTTAACTGTGTAACAGTGACGTTTTATACGTTTATTATATATAGGTAGGTGTGCACAATAAATATTTAAATTATTTTAAACGCCATTATACTATTTACCCAGTTCAACTTTATTTAATATTTAGTTTTATGACAAGTGTTAACTGTGTAACAGTGACCTTTTATACGTTATTATATATTAGTAGGTGTGAATAATAAATATTTAAATGCCATTATTCTACTTACCCAGTGAAACTGAATTATTTAGTTTTCTGTTTTATGATATGTGTTAACTGTAGGCTACAACAGTGACGTTTTAATAATATTTTATACTTCTTAATATAATATTTTAAATTTGAAAGTTTATGTGTGTGCTTTTGTTTGTTATTCAATCACACATTAACTACTGGACCGGTTGAGATGAAATTTAAAATAAACATGGTTTAAGTACCTGAGATGGACATAGATGTATTTCCGTTTTAAAAATCTGAATCCCTGTTATTATTTATTATAAAATTATTGTTTATAAGCTTAAATTTGCAATGATTTTAATTAAAACAATCTCATAATGCCAAACAATCTGTTTTTCCAAATTAAAATATTGCAGTTTCCATTGAAGTTGGCTTTTAGAATGACAATGAATAAGTCACACGGTCAGATATTAAGAGTAGCAGGAATACATTTGGGACTCCGTGCTTATCCCATGGTCAGTTATAGCCTATTCTAGTGTCGAGTAACAAAAATCTATGTCTTGGCAAAAAACCATAAAATCTTATAATATTGTATTTAGAAATATATTAAACTGAAATTAACGTACTCATTGTTTTGAAAATCGACTATAAATTTTATTTTGTGGTGTAAAATATATAGAAGTAACTCGTGATTAGAAGTAGTCACTCCTGTCGGCAGTCATGCGACTGCCACATTTTTACTTTATTGTTATGACTTATTCGGACCTTTGACGTCACATGTGTATACAGAAACAGTTCAAGACATTCTAAAAATATGGATCAATGCTAGTTTTCAAATACCTAACTTAATAAAAACTAATTTATGTTACTGAACCAAAAATTAAAATCATGTATATTGTTTACTCTTTATTTTTATTTTAATTACAATAATTTGTTCGAAAACACGACAAATTAACGTAGCTAGTTCTTACAACATACCTAAAATTTATTACAGCCTATCAGCTGTTCAATGAAATCAGCTGATCGTTACGAATTAATATAAAACAACAGATCTTCTATTATAATTTAGCTATCTTTTAACAGCATAACCTAAACTTATTATAGTCTATAAACCTTTTTGCTTTCCTTTCTATAGATTACAGTGATACTGTTCACAATAAAACAATAACGGGATTCTAATAAATTATTCGCAAAATATGAGACATTTTTTTCGTATTTCCAACAACTAAAATGTTCTTTAACACGAGTTTTTATAGCTCTTCCAGATTGCCCCACGTATTCACAATGGCACTCTTCACAAACAACATTACATTCACTACTGTTCAGTAAAAGGTCTGTTTTAACCACCTATTTGTAAAAACCAAAATTTTAATTTAAATAACAGACTAAATTCAACCTCTACCTTACTCAAGCCGATTGTTTAGAGGTTTTCCCATTTAGCTGCTCACCGACCTTTTACATCGTCAATCCTTCCTTTATTTACCTTATCCCTTCCAGTTTTAACATCAACTGTATTAGTAAATAAGCATACTTTATTATTTTTAACTTCACTATGTCTGAAGATACATCACAGAAAAACTTTATCACTGAATAATAAAGAATTTTCGTGAAACTATATAAGTGTTCTAAATTATCCTGGATATCATGGCGTTTCATCAAATACCGGATGTGTGTTTATAAATAGTGGTAAATAAGATATACGCTAATTACTCGGTATCGGTTCTGGGCCTTACTATGATGAATTTTAGTATTTTTAAAACGACGACTTGCTGAAAACCGTTTTCGCCAATAATATTCTATTAAATCCCTTTAAAGACCTTACAGAGGGGAGTACGCTACACACACGCCTATTTGATATTTCATCCCTTGGGATGAATAAATGTATTTATTTTCCGTTTGATACGTCCTTTACCTGTAACATCAACAAGGTAAGTACGACGCTGAAAACAGTTTTAACTGAAATCGGCTTAACCTACAACGTTTCTGCGAATGTCACGTGGAACTGAACGTTCTGTAACCTGAAAAACTAAGAAAATCGTTCTTCTGTTTTATGAAAATTTGTTCTCTTTAAAAAAAACGTTAGAAGTGATTGCACATATATTTTAGTTAGAAAACAAAAGAAAAATGCTGTCAGTTTTTGTAACTGGTTAACGACTTTACTGGTTTTAACCATTGTAAAGAAGATTACACTGATTGTAATCATAGTAAGGATTACACTGGCTTTAATCATCGTAACGATTACACTGGTTTTAATCATAGTAACGATTACACTGGTTTTAATTATCATACGATTAAACTGGTTTTAAACATAGTAACAATTACATAGTTTTTAATCATAGTAACGATTACACTGGTTTAAATCATCATAACGATTACACTGGTTGACTAATCATCGTAACGATTACACTGGTTTTTATCATCGTAACGTTTACACTGGTTTTAATCATCGTAACGATTACACTGGTTGACTAATCATCGTAACGATTACACTGGTTGACTGATCATCGTAACGATTACACTGGTTTTAATCATCGTAACGATTACACTGGTTTTAATCATCGTAACGATTACACTGGTTTTAACCATCGTAACGATTACACTGGATTTAATCATCGTAACGATTACACTGGTTGACTAATCATCGTAACGATTACACTGGTTTTAATCATCGTAACGATTACACTGGTTTTAATCATCGTAACAATTATACTGGTTGACTAATCATCGTAACGATTACACTGGTTTTAATAATCGCACGATTACACTGGTTTTAATCATCGTAACGATTACACTGGTTGACTAATCATCGTAACGATTACACTGGTTTTAATCGTCGTAACGATTATACTGGTTTTAATCATCGCAACGATTATACTGGTTTTAATCATCGTAACGATTACACTGGTTTTAATCATCCTAACGATTACACTGGTTTTTTTCATCGTAACGTTTACACTGGTTTTAATCATCGTAACGATTACACTGTTTGACTAATCATCGTAACGATTACACTGGTTTTAATCATCGCAACGACTATACTGGTTTTAATCATTATAACGATTACACAGGTTTTAATCATCGTAACGATTACACTGGTTTTTATCATCGTAACGATTGTACTGGTTGACTAATCATCGTAACGATTACACTGGTTTTAATCATCGTAACGATTACACTAGTTTTAATCGTTGCAACGATTACACTGGTTTTAATCATCGTAACGATTACACTGGTTGACTAATCATCGTAACGATTACACTTTTTTTAATCGTAGTAACGATTACACTGGTTTTAATCATCGCAAAGATTATACTGGTTTTAATCATCGTAACGATTACACTGGTTTTAATCATCGTAACGATTACACTGGTTTTAACCATCGTAACGATTACACTGGTTTTAATCATCGTAACGAATACACTAGTTTTAATCATCGTAGCGATTACAATGTTTTAAACCACCGAAACGATTACACTGGTTTATAATCATCGTAACAATAACACTGGTTTTAATCATCGTAACGTTTACACTGGTTTTTATCATCGTAACGTTTACACTGGTTTTAGTCATCGTAACAATTACACAGTTTTTAATCATAGTAACGATTACACTGGTTTTAATCATCGTAACGATTACACTGGTTTAAATCATCGTAACGATTACACTGGTTTTTATCATCGTAACGTTTACACTGGTTTTAATCATCGTAACGATTACACTGGTTGACTAATCATCGGAACGTAATCATCGTAACGATTACACTGGTTTTAATCATCATAACAATTACACTGGTTTTAGTCATCGTAACGGTTATACTAGTTTTAGTCATCGTAACGTTTATACTGGTTGAGTAATCATCGTAACGATTACACTGGTTTTAATTAACGTAACGATTACACTGGTTTAAGTCATCATAACGATTACACTGGTTTTAATCATCGTAACGATTACACTGGTTTTAATCATCATAACGATTACACTGTTTTTAGTCATCTTAACGATTACACTAGTTTTAATCATCGTTTGTTACACTTGTTTTTAATTATCGTAAAGATTACACTGGTTTTTAGTTATCGTAACAATGACACAGGTTTTAAGCATCTAACCAGCGGTAAAATCTCCATTTAATTAACGTGGTATATTCTGAAGAACTTTTATAATATTTTATACTACTATTATACTACTGATTTAACATGTATCATGTTTTACAGCTGGTTGTAATGTTTTTGCGCGTGGTATGATGCGAGGAACAAGTTTATTGATATATAACAGTATATTTTGCAAGCCGCAAGTCTGATATTAAATTCATTATAATTAAAAATTTCCGATGTTTCCAGGAGGGATATAACCGGGGACCTTGCGCGTGTGAGGCGCACGTTATAACCACTACACTACGGAACCTACGAAGAAGTTTGACCGATGTAAATATGAAATGAATCGTTAATTTAATTTTAGTAGTTATATTAAAAGATTAGTTTTCTTATATTAATGAATAATGATCAACTGATTTCACTAAACAGCTAACACGCTACTGTAACCAATAGTTTATTGGTCGTCTTGCGCAAACCAATAGGCGACAAAACAACTTCGGCTTTGCGAAATAATCTGCCTTTCATTTCCACGTTACGTTTTGATATTCTGTCTTGTTGCGATCAAAGCTCGAAATTATTCCCGGACCAAAGTCATTGAAAGCAACAAAATTATTAACTTGTGCGGAAAGCATCAAAGAGTCTTTACCGATGCGGAGCTTTGAATGATGCAAATTTTCTGTAAATCCTCTTAAGGCTGGAGTAGGCAAAGTTCGGCAAACATTAAGGTTGATATTTGTGTATGCGAAACCCATCGACTGGATTTGGAGTTTTGTAACAAGTTAAGGGTTTACTGCGAAATAAAGCTGATTTATAAAAGTTGTTAGTGGAGGACTATTTGTTCGTGAAATAGATATGATGCTTATAATGTTATGAAGTATTACTAACATAATATGAACGGACAGATTGTAATTTATAGAAGTAAAGTTTGTCAGACTACGTAAAAATAACCGTAACTCTTTTTCTGATGTGATAGAAGCGAATTTCCAAAAGTATTTCCCTTTATCTTACCATTTAAGACTTTGATTTCATTATCATAATAAGCACTGAAATCTGCATATACAGCACTAACATTTTCAACTTTCAAATTACATTGAAAATACGAAAATGAACCAATTCCGCCGTCAAAATTATCTTAATTTCAACGGATTTTAAACATTCGAACAACACATTTATGCCGTTTTTAACGGTTATCGCGACAGTATAGTCGGGTCTTCATAATTTGTTTAAGACTAAAAAGCTTTCTAAAGTTTTATAAATTTGAAACCAAAGCAATTTTATAAAAGTTATACGAATTTTGCTGGTCAACGTCCAAGCTATTACTCTAAACTATTTTTGTGCCAAATTTGAATCATATCAAAATTGCCAATATGAGCCTTCTAATAAACACACACGCGCGCGCGCGCGCCACACACACACACACACACACACACGCACGCATAAACTCACATACACTCAGATACAAGTAACTCTCAAGAAGTGATATAAAAATAGGAATCTGAGATTATTTGAAGATCCCGGGTCTTGGACTTACTATAAAGGCCGCTTCATAGCTCATTTTTCCAATATAAATTCGTTAATAAGAATTTTGAAGATGATAGTTTAATGGTTTAATTTATTAACATATCAATAAACCTAATTTAAGGTAAAAAAAAATATAAAAAAATTATAACGATAAATAAAAATGTTAATGAAATGACCGAATCACTTTGTGTGTCTGCATTTTATAAATAAAATCGTACAAATTACCTTTGGCGATGACATGACCAGTACATCACTTCTAAAATACAACCAAACCTACCTGCAACAAAAGTACAAAAAATTAGATTGAAACAAAACTAAACAGACAACACAAATATTCTAAAAGGAATAGCAACCAATTTGAATCTTACAGTTTGGTTGAAAATCTCATACCACCATCACAAACAGCTTTAAAATAAGCATATATTAGCATCGTAAACTTCCAGATAACATTGAAAATTGAACCCTGACCGCCGTCAAATTAAATTTCTTAAAATCGTAATCCAAAAAGCTAATTTATGCAGTTCGTAACAATGGTGAAGTCAAATTTTCAAAAATATTTATGACAAAAAAGTTACGCATTTCTAAAGATTCGAATTGGCCACCAGTATGACACTGCTGGACGATTTTCGATGTGGCTCGGTTTTCGCGAGAAGTTTCAATTGAATCAAACTTGAATTGCGAACGCGTACGTGTTAACACACACACACACACACACACACACACGCGCGCGCGCGTACGCATCCAATTCCAAAAGTAATTTTTTCTATATTTTTGTAATTCTGATTTAACAATCTTAAACAGCATTAAAACCCGCGTATATTAGAATTTTCAAACTTTAAAATGACATTGGATATACGAGAAATAACCCTGACCGCCGTCAAATTAATTGTCCTTAATTTTCGCGGATTTTGAAAATTCAAAGTGAACATTAACGGGCTTTTAACGCTTATTACGATAGTTTAAGACTGATTTTCAAATATACTTAAAACTAAAACCGTTTTCTGAAAATCTTAGATAGACGAAATTTTGAGATTGGTGTACGAACTAGTCCAAGCTATTACCGAAACAGAATTTTGTAACAAGTTTGAATTAAATCGGTCTACAATAGCAAACATGAGCGTTAAAAAGTGAATTAGTGGTTAGGATCGGCGCTCATTTCAAGGTCACATATCTGGGGGCAGTTCAAATAGCTCATTTTCCAATTGAAATTCGCTAATTAATTTGTAAACTGTGTTACTACCGGAAGTGTTAGGCCGCATTGAGGTAGCTTTAGGCGGAAGTAGCTTAACTTGTAATTGGCAATTAGCTGCCAAATCCGTCTCCAATCTGCACCTAAACTTTGTATGGGATTGTCATGAAGTAATTATATCGATTCCTAGTATTAGTGTTATCGATTATTATCTCCGGTTACTGATAACCTGATCAGCTCAACATATACAAAATACTTATTGTTTTAACTTTAAAAATGAAACAGACCTTTTCGTACTTTAACAAAAAGCACTGAACAAAATTTCTCTCGTTCGTAAAACGTTGAATAAAACATTATATCGGTCATATAATGTATGGATAAAACACAATCTGAACGGCACACATATTTTCTCCTGGAAATTCGCTAAATGTCAAATTCAATTTAAAACGAAGCTAACACGATCGCAGCGGCGCACTCCCCGGCGAGGTCATTATGGCCACATCGGCGGGTACGAGGTAATTATGGGGTTAAATTGGAAATGCGAAGCGACCGCAATCTGCAGTCTACCTGCGGAGTTAGTTTGGTCGAGCGATGGGTGTGTGGTGTGCACGAAAACAATTTACATTAACATTATGCCTTTCGTAATTTGTTAAGCAATAATACATAATTTTGGCTAATTTCATTTCAAACCATAAAAAATCATTTGTCTTAAAAACATTTTTGAAAATCCGATTTCATAATCGTAATCAGCGTTAAAAAGTATGTAAATTAACTTTTTTCATTTTCAAAATTCGTTGAAATTAATTGGACGACGGTCAAGGCTCATTTTCTAATTTTCAATTTGAAAGTTTAAAATGCTAATACAGTAAAATCTCCCTATAACGATAGCGGCATTGAAAGGAACGTTAGTTTTTGTCGCTCTAAAGAGAGAGCTATAGCGGAAACTCATAAACGTGCAGAGCTATAGCCAAAACGTGCATAAAATGAGTTTTTATTTGCAAAACGTGTTATACACTATTTTTAGTTTGAAGTATTAAATGCAAAATTTATTGAAATAAAATTATATGATGTAAATAAAAAAAACAATATTTATTAAATAGCACTGTATGAATAAAATACTGTAATTGTAAGAAAAAGGAAATATTTGCCGAAACCACTGCAGAACCGCTTCATTAATTCCTTCAAATTTTTGCTTTTGAATTTTATTGAAGATATTCGCTTTACTACTTTAGTTTTATTTTATGAATATTATGCAAACAGAAGAACCAGCTAAATTAAAATTTCGGCAAACATATTATTGCTTCACACCTTTCCTTAACTCACGCAAAACTCTAACCTTTACACCTAACGATAAAATTGTCCGTTTAGACGCCATTACACTGTATTTTAAAAGTATTAAAAAAATATTGCACTACTTGTAAAATGTACGTTACAAAATACTCGATCCAGTTGACGCACTACGCACTGCTTTTAACACTCGAATGATGTGTCGGTATACTGAGGAATAGGGTAGAAGAGTAGAAAGTGTGCATGTGTTTCGCTGCTACAGAGATTCACAGAATTGTTAGCCTCGATAGAGAAAGTTACAATATGTATTTTTACTATAGGAAGGAAAAGGTGAAACACATTTTGCCGTTATAGAAAGAATTCCGTTATAAAGAGAATCGCAATAGAGAGATTTTACTATATGCTGATTTTAATTCACGATAATAACAGTTTTTGTGATAGTAAAAAAAGGTAAGAAAATCATTTTTGAAAATTCGCTTCTATTACGTCAGCTTTTACAACTGCATGCCGCGATTATTAGAAAGTTAATTCTGCCCTCTTTAAAAGCTTCTCTTAATTGGACGTTGGTATTTAAGGAACATAATTATTATTTAACATGTTGAATGTAAAGGAGCTTTACAACCAGTGGGCTGTTAGCATTGCCTAATACGATTTACAAAATGTCGTCTGCTCCAAGTAAAATCGCCTTAGCGGTAAAAGCGTCCCTGATTAGTCTTTGATACTTCTAGAGGGTTTTTTACTTTGCAGACGTGTTTCTAAGCACTTCTTTGATGTTTGTTAAACTAAATTGCCATTAATGATTTTAGATAAAATGATATTTAGAGATCAAAGGGCGGAAAGTGAAAAAATCTCTTTTTTGGTACCAAGCGGCAGCAGGTATATCGCAACTGTAGCAGCACTCTCAAAAAGAAAAATAATATTGTGTTTTTACATGATTAAACAACTTTTTAAATCACGTTCTTTAAAGACACAGTTACAATATCCGGGATTGCGTTTGACGGTGGACAGGGTTTGTTTTCGCATATTCAACGTAACGGTAATTTTTAAAATGCTATATTATGCAGATTTTAATTATGATTAAGCGAAATAAATGTATGATGCAAAAAATAATTGGCTTCCATTACGACAGACAGCTTCATGCCGCGATTATTTTTGAATGAAAAAAATCGATTGTTTTGTTCGAAAAATTGATAAAACTATGATTTTTACAAACACGACTCAAACGATTTTGATCATGTATTGCCACTGAATATAAACGTACTGGAATGATAACCCTTATGGGAGATATGTTAGCGTTCGATGCTTTTGGCATCTTGTGGCAGAGTGTTCAATTACAGTCAAATAGATAATAGTAGTGTCTATTTTTTAGTACGTCTTCGCCTGTTCTTGCAGTTTGCAACCTTCTTAGCAGCAGATAGGGCAATTACTTGGACTTTGGGTTCTGATATCTAGCACGCTTTTTTATAATGATGGCTGTTCTTATAGTCTGTTTATATTCAATTGTATTGTTCAAATATTGCAAATACGTATTCAGGTTTAGTGTATACGTCGTTTCCCTCAAATATTGCAAATACGTATTCAGGTTTAGTGTATACGTCGTTTCCCTCAAATATTGCAAATACGTATTCAGGTTTAGTGTATACGTCGTTTCCCTCAAATATTGCAAATACGTATTCAGGTTTAGTGTATACGTCGTTTCCCTCAAATATTGCAAATACGTATTCAGGTTTAGTGTATACGTCGTTTCCCCCACAAATCTGATTCGGGTGCAAACGTCAAAATTTGAAAACTGTGAAAAATTACGAAGCTAACTTTTGTTCCGTGTAGAATGAACACCGCCCAAAACGTTTTCGCAACTCAAAACGACTAGAGAATCAAGATCAGTGCTCATTTCATTAACCATGATCGTGGTAATCACAGCCACTCAATTATTTTTCAGAAAAGTTTATTTCATATTGTTTTTAGAATATTTCTGCTGTCATTGTTATGTTCTTCTGATCTTACTTCTTTTAGTTTTGTTACAACATAAAATGTCTAGAGTGATAAATTTATTTACGTAGTTTTATTACAATCAGTGTACGTATTATGTTAACATTTTAATGTATGTTTTATTTGTTGTTTTAAGAGTGTTTTTGACATTATTTGAAAGAAGAATTGTAGGATTTATTCAATATTGAAAGGAATAAAATAGGGTTGGTTACATAGGTATTTTTCAACCTTTTTCTGATGCAATTAAATTATTTTCTAACTAATTTTTTCATTTATTTTTGTCCTATTTTTAGATTCATTTATTTCTTTATTTTTATGAATGGTATTTCCGTTTTTAATTAATTTAATAGATTTTAATTTATTTTTATTTTTTGTGTTGTATTAGTCTAGTTTATGGAATGATAATTTCGGGTTGATCTTCTTGTTCTATTCATTCTTTACGAGGGCGTTTACAGGCAGTGGCTCAGATAAGTTCTTATGATATAAGATTAGCAATAAATTTTATTATTTTTTATTTTTTTAATTAATAGATATAATTTTATTGATTTATGTTATTTTCAAAACTTCAATTTGATTTTTGTTTATCTTTTCCATTAGCTATCTGTTGGATTTATTCGATTTAGTTATGATTGTGCTGAAGATGAATCTAAGCTAGTTTCTGGTTTTGATGTTAAGTATAGTTCAAGGATGTTTGTTTTTATTTTTCTGGCTAAATATTGTATATTTGGTTGAATGTTTGAAGTGTCGTTGTGTCACGTCATCTCCAAGGTCATTTATATGATTTTAGTTATAAAACGCATAAAAGATTGCTTCTGTCGTTTTATTAAAAATAATTACTTAAAGTATGTTTTCAAAAATTTTCTTCCATTACGTCAGCGAGACAGCTGCGTGCCTTGTTTATTATCAAATGTGCCTTAAACTAAACCTGTTTTTAATACGGAAAACGCTTCACTAAGCAAAACCGTTTTAATTGTAAAACAGCCCAGAACCCTTGCGCGGCCAAACTGAACCGCAGAGAACACCAAGCGTCCGGCTTATCTTCCGACAACAATCCCGTCCTTGTGTTTGCTTATATGAGCTCTGATTAAAAAGTAATCCTCGATTAACGTGAAACTTAACGCTTCGTTAAATTTTAACCGCGGAAAAACAAACACATTCGACATCCTGTTCCGAAATATTGTAATACAGTTAAATGGGTTGTGTAAAGGACACAGGGAAGGGTAAAGGGTGTTATTTAATTAAGTGGCTCGGGATAGGGGTAGCGTTTAATTCCGTTTCGGTGGACAACAATGCGTAAAGGCTATTTTCGAATAAAATGTTTCGCGATCATTACACATTAACAAATTACAAAACACTTAAAGGCGCCTTGTTCCATGTCCTTGTATATGAATTATTATCGACAGTTGAAATGTAAATTGAGTGTCTCACATCCAAAATTTCAGTACTCAAATGTGCTTTTTGTAAGCTTATAATGATTAGTACATTCAATTTAAAGTAAAACAAGAATGAATCAACTGAATTCAGTAGCCAATGCACTGCCGCGCAGCGGACTAGATCGCATCAGTCACTCAGAACAAACCGCGCAGACTTGCACAGATTTAAGTGCTACTTTTGATATCCAAACATAAAAATGACTCCACATCGCAAAATAAGTTTTTAAAAAACCTTCTAATGTTTTATGGTGAATTTTTCAGAACATAATTTTGTTGAAGTCTATAAATACAAAATTATTTAGAATTAAAATTATTTAGAATTATTTTCACTTCTAGTTTCAAATGATACTTCTAGTTTTAAATGACACTTATAGTTTCAAATGACACTTCCAGTTTCAAGTAAGATTTCTAGTTTCAATTGACACTTCTAGTTTCAAACGAGATTTTTTAATTTCAAATGACACTTCTAGATTCAAATGATACTTTTAGTTTCATATGATACTTCTAGTTTCAAATGGCATTCCTATTTTCAAATGACACTTCTAGTTTCAAGTAAGATTTCTAGTTTCAAATGACACTTCTAGATTCAAATGACATTTCTAGTTTCAACTGACACTTCTAGTTTAAAATAATATTTCTAGTTTTAAATTACACTTCCAGTTTCAAATGACACTTCTAATTTTAAATGACACTTTTAGTTTCAAGCGACACTTCCACTTTCAAATAACACTTCTATTTTCAAATTACACTTTTAGTTTCATACATTTCTAGTTTCAACTGTCATTTCTAGTTTCAAATGACACTTCTTAGTTCAAATGACACTTCTTGTTTCAAATGACACTTTTAGTTTGAAGCGACACTTCCACTTTCAAATAACACTTCTATTTTCAAATTACACTTTTAGCTTCATATGACATTTCTAGTTTCAACTGTCATTTCTAGTTTCAAATGACACTTCTAGGTTCAAATGAACTTCTAGTTTCAAATGGCAATTATAGTTTCAAAAGACATTTCTATTTTCAAATTGACACTCCTAGTTTCAAATGACGTTTCGACTTTCAAATAATACCGTACACTAGATAAATAACAAAAACATATTTTCCTTAAGATTTTACCATAAATATTTTTGTTAGTCAATCCCTATATTTCTCTATGAAAATAATATTCGCCAAATTTTACAGCGACCACTCAAGCGGGCGAATTAATAATAGTTATTGTAAATTTTAATGACTTGTAGGACCCTAAAACGTACACAACTGTACAACGCGGTGTATGGCAGCGAGCTGAACCGTGCAAAACATTCTTACAAAACCGAGTGCTGTCATCAAAGCGCCACGCAAATTCACTAAATTACAGTTCACCATTAGTGAGTAGCTAACACACAGGAAGACAGAGTATTCGCAGCACAAAGCCGAAGTTGTTTCAGAAATGGAATGAGATTGTAAAGTTGGCAGCACTTCATTAATTAAACACGCCTTTATGTTGGCAATGGCGAGGAATCGTGCGCTCGGGTCGTAATATCCGGATTAATTTAGCCTGGCTTTGACTTCACTGCGGTTTATGTTTCGAATATCGATTAGTGTTCAATGTGTTTGATCAAGAAACGAAAGTAATTGTGTACAAATACATCACAGTTACAACGAATCTGTGTCAATATAATTAAAAAAGTTGCTATCGATAGCTGTTATCGATTAGTTGACATATAAATTAATTTGAATCTAACATAATCTTCTTCGGTAAAATTCCTCATGAAGGAGATATAGGAGGGTGGAAGACATCTTGGGTACAGCACAGCTCGGAAAAATCATGGGCCTGGGCACTGTGTTCTGTATTACATAAACAGGATATGTATACCAAGAAGAACCCGTGTGTAGGTTGCGAGGCTCTTGCTAGCAGGAGTCTAAAGGTTTTTTTGTTTCCATTAGACTATGGATTTCACGCAGGATTTCCATTAGTCAGTGAATTGTTGGAACTTACCAAGGGCACCAGCCTGCTGAACTAGTGTGTTAAGGTGTTTAGTTGCACAATAGGTCGATAGCAGTGCCTGGGGTTGTGTAAGCCATTCCTTTAGTAATAATCTAATCTATTCTAACACAATACCATAATTTTCTCTCATGTTTTGCTGATAAAATATATCATTTTTTTAGAAACTTGTATTTGTTCGACTTAACGTCATTGTTTTATTCCTGTCAGATCAATGAAGGCGGGTGGTTGATGTAAACAAAAAAAAAAGACCAATATTAGTAATTAGATTTAAACCTGTGACACACACACACACACACACACACACACACACACACACATTTTAATTAAATCAGCAGTATTTTAAACTTTCAAAGTAAAAATATGATACGTAAAAAATACGAAAATAAAAGTAGATCGCCATTAAGTTCAATATTTCCGTTTTAATTTAACACTGGAAGAATAAAAATTAAAATAAAGTGAAAGTGAAAATTCGCAAAATATTGCGATTAAATTTAATTTTAAAAGATATCAACACGGTAATATTTTAAAAAAATTATAAAACACAAAATATAACTGCATACATAAGCCTAGGTATTGAAACCAATGCATGCAATTTTCGAGGCAGTTTTTGTGTTAAGTTTTATTACTACTGTAGGCAAAACATCGACATTCGTTCAACGCCAGGAAAGAAATGTAATATTGCTGTTTTGGCACAACAATTCCTGAAGTAACGCAGACCTATCGCTACATTCCTGACGTTCTCCTGCAGGAAAGCAATATCTCCGACTTCATACATACAGTATTGCCAATATTACAAACTATACTTGAATCAACTGACGCGTGTATTGCCTTTAGGTTTATTCGCCTCATATTGTCTACTATATAGAATCGCTGATCGTAGGTCGAATTACAATAATAGCGAGTTCCCACTTTAAACGAAGTACTTGGATGTCGATTATGGTAATACCCACAACAAGCGCTGAACCTGACCACTTACGTTCGGAATTTTAGTCCGATTTGATTCAATGGCGTAAAATACGATATTGAAGAAACTTTGACAATTTGTAACCAAGTTAAATACGTGTAACAGTTCCAAATTTAAGGTCATTACAAATCTTAATAAAACCGTGACAATATTATTTTTAATTGTTTTTGAAAATCCGTAAACTATCGTAACCAGCGTTAAAATGTGAGTAAATTACCGCTGATGAAAATTAATCTGACAGTGGTCAGGGTTCATATAAGTATTTCCAAAATTTCAAAAAATAATATTTTTAAAAATTCGTTATTGTCAAGAGCGCTGCGTGCCACGATTATAAAATGTTGATTCAATAAGTTAATTAAAATACAGCAATCAATAATGTCTAATAAAGTAACTAGAGACTAGTAGGGAGACGGGTTTTGCATCTTTAGGGAGTCAATCGGAACGCAGAGTTTGAAAATTAAAAACGCCTGCAGAAAAATCACAGTTAAATGCCTCAGTAGTTAAGGCTTAGAATCTACACTAAATCGTACTAATTAAATTAATACAGAACGCAATTAACCGGTCAAACACCATTACAGTCAATCGCTGACGTCAGTCAATAATTCTCCACTAAGCCGATTCACTCGCGTTAAATATTTACTCACGTCTTTGAGGGTGGATCCGGCCTCTGTTGAGGGTGCAAACATTTATTTGTACAATAAAAGGATTATGATATAACTTCCCTCAGCACTGGATGTGTTCTCACTGTGTATTAGATATGTAAATCTCTCTAATGGTACGGTAACATCCGCACGAAGGATGTTTGTAGGGTTTAGCCTTCTTGTTTAGGTTGTAGAGAATATAATTTGAATTGAAAATAGAATGCAGTAGTAATTAGGTAACGCTCCTCTTAAGTTACAATGCTTTTTCAAAATACAAAACGTCACAAGGAACTGTTTTCCCTACCAAATATGGTTACATAAACGCCGATATTAACCATCAAACATTAAAAAAAGAAATAACAAAAATAAAAAAAGAGTGGGTTAGGTTAGGTTATCGTTAGGTTAAATTAAGGTTAGGTTAGGTTATGGTAAGTTTAAATTTGGTTAGGTTATGGGTTATGTTAGGTTAAATTGTGGTTAGGTTTTGGTTAAAGATTGTTCATGTTTAATATTAGGCACTTCTATTGTCGTATATTGTTTTTTAGTGCACAAATCATGGTAAAAGCCTGATTAAACAATAATAACACCACGAATACTCTAAATTAAAATAACAATTAAATCGATGGGCAAATAAGCAACACCAGGCACGATGGTATAACTTTAGAGGACTTGGAGGAACAGTAGGGTATCTTGGGCAGAGCACAAGTCATGAAACTATGGGACTCATTACAGAGCACTGTGATCTAGGAGTGCACGTCAACAGGATAGGAATGTACCACGGAGAAGACGTTGCAGGAAGGAAGAGGAAACTGCAGACAACATAATTTATGATGATGATAAGGACATTTATCAGAATGAACTAGTCAGTGGACTGCTAAAACTTATTGGGGGCACTAGTCTACTTAACTAGAATCCAAGTTTGATAACTGATAGCAGACCCACTGGCTGGACTGAGACCTGCTTCTGAGTTTATCGGACCTGAGCCGGCTTTAGGGAAATCTTTATCGTTGGCCAGGTCTGTTATAAATAAGTGGATTAGCAAGGAACACCACGCAAGATGGGTTAACCTTCATGGGTTATAAATAAATAAATAAATATATATATATTATACCGTACTATATAGCATACTATAACCTATTATAGCCTAGTTATAACATAGTATATCGTAATATAGCATATTAAACCTAACTATATAGCATGTTATAACCTATTATAGCTATAATGTAGTATAACGTTATAATTGTTATAATGTAGTATAACGTAGTTTAGCATAACTGTATAACATATTATAGACTAATTATAACACAGTATAACGAATATAGCATATTAGAGCCTATTATAGCCTAGTTTTAATATAATATAGCGTATTATAGGATAGTTATAAAATAAGATAGCGTAATACAGCATAACAGAAATAACATATTTTATAGTATATTATGGCCTATTGTAGCCTAGTTATAACGTAGTATAAAATGTTATAGGGTATTAATAATTAATTAATGTTATATGGTATTAGCCTACTATAGCGTATTATAGGAAATAATCGCGTAGTATAGCATATTATAGGGTAATATAACGTAGTACAACGTATTATAGCGTAGTATATCGTACTATAGCGTTTTGTAGCATATTATAACGACAAGACTAAGATCAGGCTTAGCAAAGAAAATGTCAGACTCCAGTTACTGGTCGATATCCTGTGTGCAGGATTAAGAAACCTGCAGCAAGAATGACAGATTGAGTAAGATACCGCTGTAGAGTAATCTCGAAGTCCTGAAGGATAACCTCTAAGGATCATTGAACCTACCCAATCAGTAATTCTTCAAAACACACATCCTCAATAACTAGGTACCTAGGGAAGCCTTGATCTTTGTAACTGGATACGCAGCTTCCAAGAAACATTTGAACACTGGAGGCTTTAGTAATAGTTCAAGAAAATTTAAAAAGTTGTACGATCAGTACGTTAAAACAACAGAAGATTCAATATGTTAAAAAAATGTACTTCAAATACTTATACATTTATAAGCTCCTACAGAGTTTGGAAACCTAGCGAAGCAAGTTATAAGACTCACGAAGGGCATAAGAACTAAATTGGACATAGTCTACCACGTTTATATATTCTAAATTATTATATATTCTAAAAATTATACATTCTAACCAAACATGATTCCTGAAAAATTTTCATACATCTAAATAATTATTATTAGTGAATTTTCACTGGAAAATGAGCTATTGAAGCAGCCATCATGGTAAGACCCAAACCTGAGACATTAAATGCCTCAGTATTTAATCAGTGTTTAATTTAGTGACAATCTAGATCACTTTTTAAGGGGTGGTTAAAGTTTGTATGTGTGTATTTTAGTACGCTCTCGTTTGTCCAGAAAATCGTTTTTAATACTAGCGCAGAAACGTTCGTTAACCAACGAAATTCGTTAAACAGTTTCAAAATGGTGGTAATTTCATTTTTCTTTAAAATTCATTAAAAGTTCTTAAAAATCTCATTTCACAATAACAATTTTAGCGTTTTGAATTTTCAAAATCCACTGAAATTTGTAAATTTAATTTCAATGCGATTTAAAAGTTTACACTGTGTAACGAAATAAAAACAACCGTGCGTTATGTTTTTCTAACAAACGGTTTTCATGTATGGTGGAAATTGGTTTTAATTAAAAATACGCCAGTAAGACGGGTCATATCTAAAAATCTAATAAAAAATTCCAACAAAGCGACGCTCGGTCACCAGATTCTTCTATTTTACTGTTCCCAATAATATGCCAACGAAATGTTCATCGTCGTTTACCATCGACTGCGCTTTAACCACAAATATATTCAGCGCTCCGGTTCGATAGTAAAGTCAAGCAAGCATGAAAACGTTTAAATAAATTCCAACGCTAGCGATTGTTAAAGCTATTGCAAACGAAAGCCACCGCACTATCTTTTATAATCTTGATCTTACAAAATATGCTAATCTTACTGTACACTAAACCTAAGTAAAAAGAACAGTTGGTTTGGAAAACAAGTGGGTTGGAATTGATTAAAAACGAAATTAACTTCTCCGAACCCCGGAATTAACGTTCAACCGACGGCCTGTCGGATAGTTTGACCAGTTTACTGGTTTTTTAATAGAACAAAGACGAATGCAGGTGTGCTTAGTTTTTTCTGTGGGACCGATCCTTCCGAACAAAACGGATGGGATTTATCGCCTACGAAAACACGTTTCGAAACAAAATGCTACAGCGCACACGCAAACAAAAACACTGATTCGCTGACACTGAGTCGATTTGATTTCAATGTATTAAAATTTATGAGGAACTATTCGAAACGCAGACGTTTTAGTACAAAATGTAGAATGCAGTTTTATCGTTTAAAAGTTTACGGCTGTTTACTTTTCTGTCGTTTGATTAATCTAAATTCACATAAAATCTGAATACCACTCATTCACTCACAAAATCCCCATAACTATAAAACAACACAAAGTTGAAAGTTGGTATGTTATAGAAGCCCGCTAAGATAAGGTTTTAAAAAATTCCCACCCCCCTTTAAAAACCCCACTCCGGTTTTGAAAAAAACCCTTAAAATGCTCAAATAAGGTCAAAAAAATACATTTTATGTTTGTATTTTCAGATCCAAAATAAGCAGAAAATTGCAATTTGGTCATCAGTTCTAAAGGTGTACTGTTAGGAATTAAAGCAACTTGTCAGTGCTCGCGCGCGCGCACACACTCAAACACCACACACACACACACACACACACACACACACACACACACACACACACACACACACACACACACACACACACACACACACACACACACACACACACACACACACACACACACACACACACACACACACACACACACACACACACACACACACACACACACACACACACACACACACACACACACACACTCACGCGCACACAAAAATTCGCGTGCGCACGTACTATTCACTTCAAAGTCGTAAAAATAGCTTGGATATAATAAAATGTAACTATTTTAAACGTGTTTAAGAATTGTTTCTATAAACAATTTCAGTAACTTAAAGTACCATGCAATTGTAGTAATACGTTAAAATTATTTCCTCCATTATACATTTATTTATACGAAATGATGCAATACTAGAATTCGTTTCAAAAATCGCGCAGGACAGTTACGGCTTCACTTCCGGTTTTCCTGGTAGGTTAATGTTCGTTAATTAAAAACTTAACGATTCTCTAAAAGCAGGATTAAATTTTTCATAATTAAAATAACCATACACCCGTAAATTTCCACTTACCGCCATTGCATGGAAGGTGGAAACCGCTCCGAACAAAGGACGCGTACGAAGAACAAATCGCAATGATATAAAAGGGATATTCAGTGTGAAATGGAGAGAAAGGATTCCCGTTCCGAATGTTAAAATAGGATTGGTAACAAAAGGCCGGGGATGCATCAATCCCGTCGGATGACGTCGGGAGGTGATCCTGCAGGAGAAGTGTCTGTATAAATCAGACGTAAAAAGGGAAATGTAGATTTGCCAATGTCAGGACGTATTGACGTGTTCCGCTGGTGGCGGCTAGGTCTCGGTTTTATTTCTTTTTCATCTCGACCCTGAGTTTATTTTGCATCAAAACGTAACGGTATTTAATGCACGTTCGCTTTTCTGTGAACTCATCTGTTTTGTTTTCTTTTTTCCGTTAACGCGACGAAACGTTAAATCATCTGAACAGCAAATCGAAAAATTATTAATACTATATTATTTAAATAAGAAAAATGACAAAATTTTGTAACTCTTTTTTAAAAATTTTGAAAAAACAGTCGAAAATGTTTTCACAGTCTTAAACAGTGTTCCCCACGAAGACTCATTTGATCCTCCATTATTTTTTCCTTCCTCCTGGATTCTCATTCCATTATTTTCATGTGATTTTCTTACCATGACAACCTCTAGTCTAACTCGTTTTGTAAGAGAAATTTACCAAAAATTGTTTTAAGAAAACACTTGTTAATTTCGTAATCGTGTTTAAAAACTGCACTTATTAGGTTTTTGTACTTTCAAAATCTGTTATAATTAAGAAATTTATTTTGACGGCGATCACGGTTCGTTTTCGTATTTTTAATGCATTTTGAAACTTTAAACTGCTCATTAATGCAGCCTTTATTGCCGATTGTAATGGTGAAATGAGAATTTCAAAAACAATTTAAGGTGAAATCCCCAAATTAAAAAGAAGGATATAAACTGCTCTGCGGGATACATTTTGAATATTCACTGAATTTATACAGTATGTTCCACTAAGAGGTTTACGCATTTGATCCCCTATTATTTTCTCATTCCTCCATTGATCATTTTGAAACTATACTTTTTAAAGAAGGTACCAGAAATAGTGTTTGAGAATTGCATCTGGTTTCTGTTTGTATAAAACAAAATGGCGGCCAACAAAAAGTTTAAATTGTCGTATTTAAAACAAAGAGGAAGATAAAACATGTTACATGATTTTCACTTTTGGGTTCACTAACAGAAATTTTTTATGTTAAACGTTCTTGAAAATCCGATTTCACCATTGTGATCATTGTTGAAACCCGCATAAATCAGCACTTTAAATTTAATTTTAAAAATTTATTGCTGGAAATTCGTTTCCATCACGTCAGCAAAACAGATGCGTGCCGTTATCTTTTAATGCTTCCAAAAAAACAAAACAAAAAAACACAGTTATTACTATTTCAGAAAAAAGCAATAAGGACAAATGTAAGCGTTAGTTTTGTTTTTATATTTCTGATGCCAAAGTACGCAAGACTGAATAAATAATAAATTCGACCCTAAAATATTTATAATTGTAACACTTACTTCACTAATATACAAAAAAAATTACAGTTTAATATTTTTTACAATTAACGGCCATTTGTTTACCCTAACATCTGAGCCATTAATCCATCATTACCGTTAAATTATGGTTAAGTGTTTTATAACCGGCGGTTAGGAGATAACACAGCTTTAACGAGAGAATTATAATTGCAAAACGAAGCCACACCGGTCAGATTACTATTGGCGGTGTTAATTCTATAATACTGATATATAACCTTTAACAGAAGCTGTGTGATAATGAATCGTTAAGTCTGGTGCAGGTCTTTAAGCAGGCTGAAACTGTTGGCGGTTGCTATGGTGATAATTACATCGTAATTGTTAAGATAAATTAAACAATACTGTAGAAGTAATAGACTTGCGTATTGTTTGTAAATTGAATTCTGTGAATACGAATTGAGTAGTAATTACTAAACGAATGCCATTAATTACATTAAAAATTGTGCTGCTAACGAACAGCCGTCATAGTTAGGTCTGGGATGATGAAATACACCTTGATTCTGACCTAAAGGTCGCCTTTAGTACAAATTACGGCGGTAACTATAGACTCGAACCTAAGATCTTGAAGTGCACCGATTCATTTTATAAAAGAACGTCATTCACTGACTGTATCTCAAGCATTACAAGGCATACTAAGTTAAAGTTTCGCTAGGGATGGAGGTTGACTATTTTTTTTTTTTAATTTTACTTTAAGTGATTTATAATGTTTTTCTGGAATATCAAAATCACGATTATTTTACACTATTCATTTGATGAAGCTTTTTTTCTTTGTTATATGGAGTTGTGAAAAGGTTTTAGGCAACCTCAAACTTTCAGACACTTGAAACGAAATGTCAGATTTAAATATAAATATATGTATTTGGTATCTCTCCTAACCGGGGTTTTTTAAAGAATCATCAGTCTAAGTCAAAAATATCTTTTAACACATATGACTATATTACAATCTTTCTATACTGTTTTGGCTATAAGTACATTTGATAACAAGAAAATAATGAACATTATTGTATTACCCGATGCGAAAAGTTCTCCGAGATAATTCCAAAATCCTCTTCGGAAACTCATGCTCCAAGTTATTTAACCCAAAAAAAGGGGAAGATGTAACCCGTAGACTGCCGATACGTTCCTTTCCGGCACCGCCTGGCTGGAATGTCATCTTGGATTCCCAGTCACTTGACAACGTACAGTTGACCCTCAAACAGTCCTCCCCAGAATCGACTGACCCTTCGGTCCCTCAGAATCGACTAACTCTCCGGTCCCTCCTCCAAATCCACTGACCCTCTGATCCCCCAGAATGGACTGACCCTTTGGTTCTCCTCAGAATCGATTGTCCTCTGCTTCCCCCAGAATCAGAGGGGGTATGACCCTCCGGTCCCCCTATAATCAATCGACTGACCCTCTAATTCCTCCAGAATCGACTTACCCTTCGGTCTCACCAGAACCGACTGACTCTCCGATCCCCCCGGAATCGATTGTCCTTTGGTTCTCCAAGAATCGACTGATCCTTCTGTCACCCCCCCCCCGAATCTACTGGCCGCGACCGACTTCTTCCCCAAAGCTTTTAACTAAACTGCTGTTCTACATACCTTGTTGTTTATAACAAGCAGTGTGTCAGCAGTTTTATAATTTGTCTGCGTCTTTGTCAATAGTGTTTACTCTTTGGCTAAATGCTCTTTACAATCTTTAAAACTAATAATTAAAATTACAATTTTAATTCCTAATATATATATATATATATATATATATATATATATATATATATATAGAGAGAGAGAGAGAGAGAGAGAGAGAGAGAGAGAGTTAAAATATAAAAATATTGTTACTTTTAGAAGTCGGCGAAAAAAGCTACGAAACAGCGAAAATCACTCTATTACTTCCTCTACTACGCATGCGCAGGTAGTCGAAAGTATAAACCCTCCAATTATCATACACTGACTGCTGAAACAATGATTTCAAGTTGTCTATAAAATTTAACGACGCCCCCATAACGCACAGCACTGTATCGGCTGTCAATACGGAGTTATTTGTTTTATGTGTTTCGTCGTTAAGTTGGCAGCCGTGACTGTTGCGGAAATAAACTCGACAAATCTGAAGAATAATCGATCTACGTAAGGTTTTGATTGCAGTTCTGTCGTATCGGTAACACTGTTCGCAATTAACTTTTATCTACTTCGTAAAGTGAGTTTCTTATGAGAACGTTTCAGTAGGGTGTTTGTTTTCAAGTACTTTTGGGTTATACAAATTACCTTGGAGCGCCTGTCTTTGAATGCGCTGTTTAACAGTATTACAGAATTTAGGGCAGATTTTGTTCATAGGATTTTTTAAATAGCTGTTGTTAAAGCAGCTTTATTTAAACCTGCTGTAAGACCTTTTTATGATTTGCTTTAGATACGGAAATATTCGTGTGACTGGAAGGCTGTTTGAGGACCAACTGTACGTTATCAAGTGACTGGTGTTCCATGAGGACATTCCAGCCAGGCGGTGCCGGAGAGGAACGGTTCGGCAGTCTACGGTTTGGATCGGGTAAAACAAAAGTGTTCATTCTTCTCTTGTTATCAAGTGTAGAAGTAGCCGAAACAATATAGGAAGATTGTAATGTAGTTATACATTATAATCCTATGAAGAAAATCTGACCTAACTCCGTATTGACAGCCGATACAGTGATGTGCGTTATGGGGGCAAATTTTATAGACAACTTGAAATCATTGTTTCAGAGGTCATTGTAGGATAATTGGAGGGTTTATACTTGCGTATGCGTAGCAGAGGAAGTAATAGAGTGATTTTTGGTGTTTCGTAGCTTTTTTCGCTGACTTCCAAAAGTAACAATATTTTTACATTGTAACTCTCTCTCTCTCTCTCTCTCTCTCTCTCTCTCTCTCTCTCTTTTCTCCTCTATATATATATATATATATATATATATATATATATATATATATATATATATATATATTTGGAATTAAAATTGTAATTTTAATTATTAGTTTTAAAGATTGTAAAGAACATTTAGCCAAAGAGTAAACACTATTGACAAAGACGCAGAGAAATTATAAAACTGGGTATTCAAAGATATATTTTACACAGATTGAATAAATAAATACATAGAGTCCGCCAATGAAACGGGGTGATTGTAGGTGACCTTGAGACAAAGTTGGCAGGTAGTGGGGGAGATGGTTACTGGCGTGTCACCACCTGCACAATCTATCATTTAGTTGGAATGGATCGTTGGACGGGTGAACAACGCGGCTACGCCGTGAAAGCGTATTATCAAAATGGCGAAATTTTTTTGCAAACTCCGACGTCATTTTAACATACCGCATAACAAGCCTGTACCGTCAGATAATGCAATTCTAACATGGATAAACAACCTCGAGCAAACGGAATAAACGTCTTAAAAAAGAGGCAGGAGTGTAAAGACTGTTCGACTACCTGAAAACATCGCAGCTGTTCAACAGGCTATGGTTAGAAATCCTCGCTGTTCAGGCAAACAACATGCCCTTCGCACACATCTGAGGGGATACCTGTTTTTGTTTTATGGAGATACCTAAAAACAAAAATGTTTCAAGCAACCACAAACATTCAAGCCCTCAAACAACGAATCGTATACGAGATTGCGGCAATAGCTGTCAACATGCTGCGAGAGGTTATGCAAAACTTCCAAGCCAGGCTCCAGGAATACCTTAACTGCAATTGAGGACATATTAAGACGTAACTCCGCTATGCCGGTCACAAGCCCGGGGCCTCGTCTTTGGACGAGGAAGGAGGAGTGATAGAGGAGTTACACCTCTATAAAAAACCTTGGTTCAGCTGGCCCGGCTGATAGTACCATGTAAGGGCCCCTTGTCAGGGTACGGCGAAGTCCTCAACGGCAGTTGTCCGGCAGAGAAGAAGATCTTTGATATGGCGGGACTGGCGGAAGAGGCAACCCTGTCTCTTGGGCTAGTTAAGAGAAAACCTACTGCCTTGTAGGAAGTAGTTGGTTCTACAAAGGCTAGAGGAATTTAACCTCGACCAAAAATAATTAACCTGGTGTCCAGGATAAGCAATGGATAAAACAAAATTTGGAAATTGTACCCCAGGTGGACATCTAGACATTAGTCTGGGAATTCCACCCTCTTCGGAGGCCGGCCTCATGGATTCTGGGGGAGGTCAACTATTGCATTCTGAACACTTATTTAAGAAGAGTTTAAAAACAGTGAGATCCCCACCGGGAAAGGATTTACTAAGTAAAACCAAATTGTTGTCAACAGATCAGACTACTTCAAAGCCATCAGAGCAATATCAAATCTTATTTGAAGCTAATCAAACGAGAAGTAAGAATGAACAAATTCTATATAATGCATGGATGGAGGAGAAAAAGGCGAGAGAGCATCTAGAAACTACATTAAAAAGTATGCAACTCCAGTTAGATGCCCTTCATGAAAAAGTGTTGGTTCAAAAAGAATCTAGTAAAACCAGTAAGGACAAAATGTTGGAACCTACAATATATGAGACAGATGAGGAAGAGCTAGACAATGAAGTGGGCTGGTTAACAAAAAGTAATAAGAGATTTAACAGACTTAAAAAAAGGAAAGCAAGTACATCACCAGATTGTTCTCCTAAACAAGATAAATGTGATAGAAAATCACATTCAGTTAAGTCTTGCATAAATGAACCCACAAAGATCAGGAATAATGAGAAATATATTGCACCTCCACCAATATATGTCTCAGGAGTTGCAACATTTCATGACCTTAAACAATTAACTTCAGAAACAAGTGAGAAAGAACTTAAATTCACTTATTTAGCAAAAGAAGCCTGGAAGATAAATACACCAGATGGAGATACATATAGAAGCATTTCTGCTAAGCTCTCTGAAATGCAGATTCAATGGCATACTTATGAGGATAAAGCAAACAGACCTTTGAGAGTTGTTGCAAGGGGACTGGATAGTACTTGCAAAGAGGAAGAAATAAAAGAAAGTCTTAGGCGAAAAGGATTTAATATCATTGAGGCAAAAAATATGATTAGGAAAGAATCTAGAGAAAATTCAAAAGGTGAAAGAACTACAGAAAAAGTAGGAATGCCCCTCTTTATGCTAACCTTCAGTAAAGGTGAAAGTACAGATAAAATATTTAACTTAAAATCAATCATGGGCATTATTGTTAAAATTGAACCATTACGAAGGAATATTAACGTAGTTCCGCAGTGTAAACGTTGTCAACGTTTTGGTCATACTCAAGGGTATTGTAACAGAGAATTTGCATGTGTTAAATGTGCTGGGAAACATGCGACAGCTGCTTGCCCTGTAAGTAAAAGTCAACCAGCGAAATGTTTTAACTGCCAAGGTAATCACCCAGCAAGCTTTCGAGGATGCCCTGTAGCAAGAGAATACCAGGATGGTAGAAACAGGCAAATATTAGCTCGACGAAAAATCCCAAGTGTAAATAATAAGAAATTGATCCGAAGGGATATCGTATCTACAAATGTTGACGATAGGGATCAATCAAAAAATACAAAAAGCTATGCGAATATTGTTCAAAATGAACGAGTTAAGGAAAATGATTCCATTAAAGACCTATTAAAACATGTCATTCGGAGACTTGATGACCAGGAAGAGACAATAAGAATGCTAACTAGGAAATTAAAGGCGATATATTGAGTAAATTACATTAGTCACTCATTACGTGTTGCTACTTGGAATGCTAATGGTCTACGTCACCATTTATCAGAACTAGAAATTTTTCTACAAAATGAAAGAATTGACATTTGCCTGATTTCTGAGACACATTTCACGCAACAATCCTATATTAAAATGCGGGGTTACAACTTCTATCATGCACCACATCCGGCGGAAAAAGCAAGAGGAGGATCAGCAATTTTAATTAAAGAGAACATATTGCACCATGAAGAACTGAAAATAACAGAATTGATGATGCAAGTAACAACAATAACCATCTACAATAACAATAAAGATATTAAAATGTCTGCCATTTATTGTCCTCCTAGGCACTGTCCAATGAAAGAGGACTATCTGAATCTTTTTAGAAATTTTGGGGACTGTTTTGTTATTGGTGGCGATTATAATGCCAAGCATACATATTGGGGTTCCAGACTGGTTACCTCAAAAGGAAGGAGCTTTACCAAGCAGGAAGAGAGCTTAAGTGTACTTTCATATCCACAGGCACACCAACGTATTGGCCAACTGATCCAAACAAAGTTCCTGATCTGATTGACTTCTTCGTGGCTAAGGGTGTCAACAGTGAATACATTAACGTGGAAAGCAGTGAAGACCTCTCGTCTGATCATTCACCAGTGATTCTTATGTTAGGTGAAACAATAAATCAGAAGCAGGTTTTGCCTGCATTGACCAATAAAAGGACGAATTGGGACATGTTTAGAAGTAAACTGGAACAGTTTGTGGACTTACAGATCCAAACTGATACTTGGGAGCAAATTGATTTTGAAGTTGAACAGTTGACTGCTGATATACAGCAGGCAGCAGAAGAGAGTACTCCTCAAAGCAGTGGAAACAAAAATCGAGTAATAAGTTACCCCATGGAAGTGAGAGAGTTGATCATTAAAAAAGGAAAGCCCGTAGAAAGTGGCAACAAACCAGATTTCCTGAAGATAAAACAAGGGCCAACAAACTTAGTAATGAACTGAAGAAATTAATTCGATCAATTAAGAACGAATCTATAAATAAGTTTCTAACTGAGTTGACGGCAGGAGAAGATACAGAATACTCTCTCTGGAAGGCAGCTAAAAGAATAAAAAGACCTAAAATCCAGAATCCACCACTGAAGATGTCTGATGGTCAATGGGCACGCACTTCAAAACAAAAGGCAGATCTTATTGCAGAACACTTGAAAAATGTCTTCCAACCTTTGTCACAACAAACAAAAAGAGAAAATATAGAGGAAATTCATAATATTGATGAAGCAAAAGTTACCCCTGTTACTATGAAGGAATTAATAAATATAATTCATTGTAATCTCCGCACTAAAAAAGCACCAGGGTATGATTTAATAACAACTCAAATAATTAGAGAACTACCCATGGTAGCCTTACGCAAATTATTAATACTTATAAATTCTTGCTTTAAACTGACATATTTTCCTAAACATTGGAAAATTGCTGAAGTAATTGTTGTACCTAAACCAGGAAAATCGCCATATGAAGTTGCGTCATATCGACCTATTTCTTTGTTACCTTCTTTGTCAAAAATAATGGAAAAATTAATTTTGAACAGATTAATGAAAGTTGTAGAAGATAGAAAACTAATTCCACCGCACCAATTTGGTTTTAGAGCAAAACATTCAACAATTGATCAAGTTCATCGCATCACAGACATAATTGAGAAAACACTTGAGGAAAAGAAGGTCTGCGCGGCTGTCTTTCTTGATGTTGCGCAGGCCTTTGACAAAGTTTGGCATGAGGGATTATTATGTAAACTTAGGCGAGACCTTCCTCGACATTACTTTCAAATAATAAACTCATATATTTCAGATAGACACTTTCGTGTTAGACATGATAACAAGTTTTCAGAACTTCATAAAATAGCGGCAGGAGTTCCACAGGGGAGCGTTCTTGGCCCAACCCTTTATTTACTGTTTACCCGTGATATACCTCAGGAAAATAATACCACCATTGCTACCTTTGCCGACGATACCGCTATTTTAGCTGTTGGAAAAGATGCGGTCGTTGCTACTACCAAACTGCAGAGAGCTGTAGACAAAGTAATTGAATGGACTAAATGTTGGCGCATTAAAATAAATGAAGGAAAATCTACCTATATTCATTTTACAAATAAAAAGTTAGTACCAATACCCTTGACAATAAACGCCAAAACATTGTCTCATGGGAATACAGCCAAGTATCTTGGCATGACACTTGATACAAAGCTGAAGTGGAAGGAGCATGTAAAGAAAAAGAAAGAAGAACTCAATATAAAATACAGGCAACTTTACTGGTTGCTTGGACGAAACTCTGAGTTGTCCATTCATAACAAGCTATTAATTTACAAGCAGGTGCTGAAGCCTGTATGGACCTATGGCATCCAAATCTGGGGCTGTACGAAAAGAAACTAACATGATGGTTATTCAGAAGTTTCAAAATAAAGTCCTTCGAGGATTAGTTCAAGCTCCATGGTATATTCGTAATAGCGATTTACACCGGGATTTAAAAGTGAATTCAGTAAAAGAAGAAGTGAGGAAGGTGGCTTTGAGGCATAAACAACGTCTCCTAGTTCATGCTAATCAGGACATGAAGGACATGACTGGCACATTTAATAACGAGATACGCCGCCTCAAGAGAATTAAACCTCATGATTTGATGCTATAGAGATCCGGTGTTTAAAAGTGAAGGGACTAGATACTAGTGTCAACCCTACAAATGTGATTCAAAAGAGAGATAAATCTTTAGTCGATCTTATTGGGATTGGTCAAGATGATTAATTTGTTTTGTTTGTTGTTTGTTATTTTATTTGTAACAACAAATACATTAATTAAAAAATAATTCATGAAAAAAAAAAAATATTAAGACGTAGTGTTCAGAAAATAATATTTTTTCGTATTGTACCCATAATGGCTATTCTTGTACTTTCAATTATTTAGTAAAAAATATTAAAAAAGTTTTTTTTTCAACAATCAATTACTTTATTTAATCATCCCGTTTCACTGGCGGACCCTGTATATATATATATTCAATTTATATATAGTGATATATATACAATTTAACTTAATTTAATCAAACCTAATGAACCGATTTTGATAAAATCCGATTTTTAACAAAAACAACAATTCTATATAGCCTATGTACTTTGTAATATACGAGTACATACAAATAAGACAAAGCGCTTATTTCCCTTTATCTGTGACAAATCTCTCGTACACAATTGACAGATTTTTACCTTCAATTTTAAGATTAAGATTACAAATATGTTTATAACTGTTAAACATATAGCGTAAGATCTTGAGGTTCCATTTGTCGATAATGAAATTAGAAAATTCGCTCAAAGTCACAAACAAAGGCTACATCAACAAGTGGGAGCCCTGCAGCTACTCAACAACGTTGGCGTCAGAAGATTGAAAAGAATAAAACCTTTTGAAATAGTGCAGTTATTAAGTCACATTATTAAAGAGACTAATTATTCTAGACTATGTGTTTATCAGTGGATGAAACTTAGTAATTACTGTATTAATTTAGGTTAGAAATGAATATCTTATTAGTGTCCTAACTAAACTGCGATGTAATAATAATGAAAAAAACATTCAATTAAAATTATACTTCCTACAAAACAAGCAAATACTAAATCTTGCAAACACCCCTTGAGCGGATAATTCCAACGCCTTTCACAATATACTTGTTACCGTACCATTAGAGGGCTTTACATCTCTAACACTCAGCCAGCGCTGAGTGAAGCTAACTCATAATCCCGTTATTGTACAAATAAATGTTTGCACCCTCAATACAACTGGATCCATCCCTAAAGACGTGAGTAAATATTTAACGAGAGAAAATCGGCTTAGTGGAGAATTATTGACTGCTTGATGTTAGTGATTGACAGCTGGTTGATTGCACTGCTTACTTGCGCATTCAATTATCTCCTAGAATCCAGTTTGTAACATGAAAATCTAATTATTTTCACGAAATCGGTTCAAAATATTAGTATTCTATAAAGAACAGCTCTGACGCTTTTGTACTCTTTTCCATCAATTTAACCAGTAAACGTGATATTTTTTAAACGCAGACCAATTTTATTAGACACTTTAAGTTCTTTCTTCATAAATCAGTAAAATTTACGATACGTTTTGCCGTTCAGCAAGTATTACATGGAACAACAAACAACTACACTCGTCGTTAAATCAAAGGCCGCCATCTTGAATCGGAAGTAAAATTTTTAAATAACTTACGCATATGTTTTTTATCGAGCTTTACTTAAAAGTATCCTCGTTTCAAATTTCAAAAACAAATTGCTTCACAAAAACAAACGAACACACAACTCAAATACCTAACGGCCGAGTTCAGTTCTTTTAATGGTCGGGAATTTAATGGATTTAAAATAATATAAATTTACAGTTAGATAGACAATGTACGCATACATTTTTTGTGTAACATATATTTATAGAGCGGAGTTATTTTTGTGTTAAACAATTAAAATGTGTTTTTCCTCAAACTCAGTGTTCACGATTTTCATTACTTATACCAAATGTGACCCAACCAGTACCTAAAAAAGTTGTCGATAAAGGTTATCCAAGAAAAATCAAAAAAGTGTTCGAAAAAACACTGAATAGGTATGCATTTGTTAAAAGTACCCCTATATCTTTTTTAAAAAATTTGTTTGCTTATCAAGTAAGCGTAGTTTGTAATAAAAGACAGATATAGTTAGACAAACCAACTATATTTTATTTCCACGTGCAATCAAATTAAAGTGAGGAAGATTAGGTATAAGGAAAATTAGATGAAAGGATATAAAAATATAAGAAAAGTTAGAAAATGAAAGACTATAAAGAAAGTTAGATGTAGTGATATAAGGAACATTAGATAAAAAGATATAAGGAATATTAGATAAAACGATATTAGGAAAGTTAGATGAAAGGATATAAGGAAAGTTAGATGATAATGAAAGAATATAAAAGTATAAGGAAAGTTAGAGAATGAAAGGACATAAGGCAATTAACATGTAATGATGTAAGGAAAGTTTCAGGATAAAAGAGGATATAAGCATATAGTGAATGTTAGATGAAAAGATATAAGGAAAGTCAGACGAAAGGATATAAGGAAAGTTAAAGGTCTCCCCTCCCTCCCCCCCTCTCTCTCTCTCACACACACACACACACACACACACACACACACACAATAATAATAAAAAGTTAATATAATGCCATCACACCATTACATGTCAGTTACAATGCAAATTATTTCAATATATGTTTAAATGCTTTTATATAAAACATTCATTTTGCTTTATGAAACAGCCTGTACATTCAAAGGTTAATGATAGTGATCGGCCTCGAACTGCATTCATTGTGTAACGATATTGCCTATTGCCTTATTGTACGGCGCTACAACGCAAGCCGCATATACGCCAGCTCGCTGTAACTCCACCAGTTTGGTTAACGAATCTCGAATGGAAAATGAGCTACTGGAGCATCAATCATGGTAACACCCAAATTCCGCATGAAATGAGCAACGACTTTGATATCTAGTTAACGTTTTGAGGTGATCTTTGATATATATTTATATTAAAGAAAAAATCCTATAAACATTGAGAGTGCTGTATTAATTGTTTTCCCTGTATTAATTGTTTTTTCTCACTAAATTATTTTTAATCTCTAGAATGATTTGACAAATTACACTGAAATTTGGCATTATACAAAACAAAAGATCTATTTTTTAAAAATAAACAACCTTATGTAACAATATTTTTCTGAAAGACGATCATTTGACATTTTTAATATAATTGCGAAAATGATCAATTTTATGAAAAAACCACGAGTCGACATTTTATAAATTTGTAAATATGAGTACATTAGCATACTTGGTTTATATATATGAGCCGATTTTGAGAAAATCCGATTTTTAACAAAACGAACACTTTTCTATATATGTACTTTGTTATATATCTGTATATATATATATATATATATATATATATATATATATATATATATATATATACCCCGCAGGGGGTGCAGACTAGCTGCATCTATTGAGAGGATTTAGACGTCCCTCGCGGCACCCGAGTCTAACACACACTTATACTTACAACACTACACTTACAACTTTAACACTTTACTACTCTTACACTTACATTTAGGGAGGCGATAATAGCCTCGATGTGCTTTTCGCCTTAAATATGTGTGTGTGTGTGTGTGTGTGTGTGTGTGTGTGTGTGTGTGTGTGTGTGTGTGTGTGGGTGGTGTGGATGGGTGGGTGGGGGTGTGCGCTCGCTCGCGTGTGCTCGCTGCACCAAAAAAAAATGTCCGGCACGGGTCGTAAGACCTATTCACTTCAGTTACTTTAAGAAACTAACTTAATTAAATTCTGTTATTCTCAATTCGATTTCACTGCACCACACAATTTGCCGTAACGGCATTAAAGGAGTTTTCACTTCAAAAATGTAGTTTGCGTAGGTTGTGAGGTCAGTATCGGTACTATAAATTTATAATTTCTTTTTTGCCAAATACAACACTTGTGTATAATCACGTTACACCCCAATATCACATGCTCAAGCCCTCCTGAAAAAATACAACACCGAAACAGAGAAACAACAATGTTACCAAAAACCAGAGATTCATTACGAACTTCAAGAACTGCCATCTACACCAACAACCCTGCTATTGACAAACCTAAGGAGCACTTCTCCTCATAACTTTTAAGAGCGGCAGGACTCGAAATGATTGCACTCACTTATCCATCATCCGAAAGGATCCACATGTACACCGATGGTTCAGCTACAGAAGAGGGTACTGGAGCAGGGATATCATCAGGATAATTTCCCGTGGGGAGACTGAAAAAGAATTTCGATGGAGAAGTTGCTGCCATAAGTGAAGCAGGTCCATGGGCTTCTCTCGAAAAGTTGTCTTATTAGACTCTACTGCCGCTCTCCAGGCACTAACATCCCAGGAGCATGATGACGCAATGCCTGGACAGGTTATTTGAACTCGAAAGCATTACCGAAATCTTCTTACAATGGGTCACTGTAACATCCTCGGGAATGAGGAAGCCAACAGGGTGCCTAAAGAAAGATGCACATTCAGCCAATTACATCTCCCTGTTACCTATTCTAGTGTGTGCAACGAGGTCTTTTCCCGCACAAGAAAGGTCATTGCGGATTCCTGGAGGGTGATTGGACTTGGAAAAAAAATGGAAACCGATTTTATCAAAACCTATCCTTAATAACCTGCCCCAAGAGGTAACTATGGCCATCTTTAGGATGTTGACAGGTTGTGATTATCTGCAGAGCCATTTTCTCAGGATTGGTACAGTGGATCCCCGACATGACCCCTGTGCTCCCGGGGTGATTGCGCAGAATTGCAGACTGATGCCAGAGAGGACACCATTCTCGGATAAGCACGGCTGAGGAGCTAAAAACGGGCGTCGCTAAAGTAAAGTATTATTTTACTAATACTATTTCCATTCTCACCTTTCGGCATTCTAACCGAGTAGTCTATGCAATTATATGCAATAATTATGGTCATGTTGCTTCATTTTGTAATACATATTATTGTAATTCTAGATAACCAACTGTTTCATGAATTCTACACTGCTTTCTTCCGTTGTTATTCTAAATTTAATTTCATTGCACCGCAAATTTCGGGTGTAAAAAAGATAAATAAATGTGTACAATAATTAATACAACATGACAAACACAATATCTTTATCGCCATTGTAACTATCTGCAATTAACTACCGCTTGACGCAATAATCTAGCTTTAACGGAACGAATCAATATTAAACAGAGTCTGTTAATTTAAAGTTACGAAATTAACAACGCCTCAATTAATTAATATGACCAGTGTGGATTCGATTTGCCATTATAATTCTCTCGTTAACGCTGTATTACTACTAACCGCCGTTTATAAAAGCATTTAACTACTGATTAATAACAACGCCGGATTAATAGCTGTGATGTTAAACTAAATAAACGGGATTTAAATTGTCAAGAACTTAAACTATAATTTGTTACACAGATTGGCCGATTACTAAGAAGTAAATGTGCAGCTGTTCATTTTAAATTACTATAAACGACAAACCAGTCAGATTATGTTATCCAATTTTTTTTTGTTCGTGATTTCCGTTGATTTATTTTTAAACAAACGTGTAAAAAATATGTTTTTGGAGTAGAGCATACTGAACAATAGACATTCATTTCGGCTTAATTTCCCATAGCAAACTTTGTGAAAAAATATAATTTACTAGAAATGGTGGATGTGGTCAAAATAAAAAAAAACTTTAAATACTAGTTGCAAACCTGTCCTTTGCTATGGTGCAACGTTTGGACATATTACATGACAACATTATTAAGCAAACTATGATCAAAATCGTTTGATACGATTTTTAGAAATTTAAACTTTTAAATTAGTTTTTTCCGAAAAAACAGAGCTTCGAAACAATACCTTCAGGAAAATTTAAAATAATACACGCAACTATCTCGTTGACGTGATGGAAGCGAATTTCTAAAACGTATTTTTTTGTATCTAAAAATCTGAATATATTTGCATTTTAAACTCACAAATTAACACTGAAAATGTGAAAATGAACCCTAACCACCGTGAAATATAACTGCCTTAATTTCAACGGATTTTGAAAGTAAAAAACGCTAATTTATACCATTTTATCGCTAATTGCGATGGTTAAATCACATTTTAAAAACAAATTTAAAATATATAGTTTTAGATTTGAAATGGTAGCCATTTTTAAACTGTTGAGACGATTTTTTGTGTGAAAAGTTTCGAAACAATTCGGATTAAAACTGGTCTGGGTTTTTCCATGATAGATACGCCAAAAGTTCATTTATCAATGGAAATTCGCTAATTAACCCGAGATATCAGAAAGCTACACTAAAATAAAACAATAAAAAATCTTTGACAGAGGCTATACTGTTACATGTCTGTTTACATGGTCACGTGATGTGACGCATGAAATGAAGCCGTATGGGAATTTCACTGCACTTCATATAAGAGCTTCATCTCACATTTTCTGTCATATATGATGTTTACATGGTTACATATGTGTCGCCGTAAGAGAAAAAAGCACCAAAGATACGATAGCTTTTAAAACGAATCGATATTGTTAATCAATTCGACCTCCAATAAAACATAAATCGATTACATCCTTACTGACGCAAAAAACTCTCGACCTTCGCCTTCAACAGTTTATACTTCTCTATCTTCGGACAAGAATTATTGCATCCAAGGCCGTATGAATCCTAGAACAGGCAACGCTTTATCGCTTTGTACCTCCGCTCGTTTACTGGGATTTATACGAGTGATGAAATCATCGTGGCAGTTGTTTTAATTCAAGGACGCTGCAGGATACAGAAGGCTGTGTAATTCGTAAAAGGATGTTCTGGTGATGTCACTAGCTGATGATGAGGTAACGATGTTAGTACATGGAAAACAAATGTTATACGGCTGACTGGTTATATTGTGGGAAAAAAACAGAAAGATAAAATAATATGTTCGTATGGACAAAATGTCATTGGAAAATAAGCTATAGAGTGGCCACTAATGTGATACCCAGCACTATATAATACCTCTTGTGGGGTCGTTAAATATACGTTTATTATTATTATTATTTATTTATTTATTTAAGGTAATATCATTGACGAGACAAAAATATCTGTATATGTACACGCACACGCGCTCGCGCACACGCACACACACACACACACACACACGCGCGCGCGCGCGCGTTTTTTTTTTTTTTTTTTTGTAGATAACAGTACAAAATCTACTTGATATTTATTTACGTCAAGTAGATAAATATCAGAGAAATTTGGCTGAAAATCATAGTCAATAAAAAAAAATACGGTAGGTATTACCAACTTTTAAAAATCATATAACTAGACACAGAACTCATGTGAGTTTTTGGGTACGGAGGCATCCGTTTTATCAAAATTTCATGCAAGAAAACACTTGTTTGGGCTATCTGGAACCAAAAATAATAATGATATAGCAATGTGTCATTTTATCGTCGGTTTTTGGGAGATGTTTTACTGCTCTTAGTTTAAAACTGAAAAATGTATTTTTAACTTTAAAACTGCGGTATATTGAGAGCTTAATACGATAGGCGTAATACAACGCCAGGGGTTAAAATTTTAATTCATGAACTAATTTATGTACCGTGACGGACAAAACCTTACATCTCAACTCGATTTATACCCATCAAAACACAATGTATTACAGTGGCGGTCAAAACCTTACATCTTAACTCGATTTATACCCATCAAAACACACTGCGTTACCGTGACGGCCAAAACCTTACATATCAGGTCGATTTATACCCATCAAAACACAATACGTTATCGTGACGGTCAAAACCGTTTTACCCAAAATCTCAACTCGATTTATACCCATCAAAACACACTGAGTTACCTTGGCAGGCAAAACCTTACATGTTAGCTTAATTTATCCCCATAAAACACTTCGTTACCGTGACGGCCAAAACCTTACAAGTCACTTTGATTTATCCTCATCAAAACAGACTGCGTAACCGTAAGGCAATATAACCTTACATACCATCTCGATTTAGCACCATAAAAAACACTGCGTTACCGTGACGACCAAAACCTTACATGTCAGCTCTATTATAAAAAAAAATCTCTGTGGGTCAGGAGTGCATATGAAAAGATCACGTCACAAATTATCAAAACTGATATTCTGAATATCAATACATTTTATCCCAAAAACACATAACTTCAGCTGAACCGACAACTATTCTTTAAGAAGACGAATTTTAGTAAGTTGATCGCAATAGGAGACAATCCCGTCTTTGTCCTGGCAAACTAAAAACATGCTCTGCCCCCTCCCTTTAAGTAAGGTCCCGCGCATTCCAGTCTTCGTATTAGGCCAATAACTTTATAAAGATTTTAATTGCTTCTCTAAACTTCAACTAAAGAGTAATATTTTCCAACGGAATTCTATTTTCCAACAAGGCCCTGTTTAGTCATAAAGAACGTTGTGAAAATTCCAGAAAATAAAATATGAAAAGGAATTTTTAATTTTCCAGCACTTGGCGTTGTGCGTCGAATAAAATACAGCCGTTACATGGATAAAGTACTAAACGGTCTTAAGACGAAATTTTAGGAATTTCAAGGCCTATTAAATTTTGTTTTTGTTCATGTGTAGGCCCTACAATGGAAGAAAGCCATTATGAGATAAATGTCTATAAATTAGGTGAACAGATAATTTTTTGGTGTTTGGTTCAATGAACTTATGCGATTTTATGTACAGGGTGTTTGAAAAAGAACTCCCTAGATTTATGTGTACATTTAATGGTGAAATTAATGAAAAACTACATCAACGAGTACGTTCAATGAAAGAGAATACTTTCAAGTTTTTTTAATATTAGTAAACTTCAACGTGGGATCCATTTGTTGTCCTACACACGTCGAGACGATATTCCACTTCTCGCCAAGTATTTACCAACATAGCAAGTGTAACTGTCTCAACTGCCGCGATGATTCTTTCCCGTAAATGGTTGCTGTCATGGTTTATTTCAGCGTACACAACATTTTTTATGTTGTGACACAGTTTGGTAGTAATTGTGTCGAAGCACCTTTTATACAGGTGTTTGAAAAAGAACGCCCTAGTTTTAATGTGTCCCAGAATCTGTACAAAGTGACATACACTATTCTAGTTTGTGGTATTTAATTCATCAACTGTCCAAGTTTTGCTCACGTAAATATCGGAATTCAGTTCCTGCAGTTGGAAGGCCTGCGTGACCTTGAGACTGACGGCGACAGCGCTCATTACAGGCATTCAGTGTAGTGCAATGGCTACTCCGCAACAAAAGGCACAGTGTATCTGGCTTGTGCAAACTGAGTCTGTTATAACAGTACAATGTAATTTTAGACGTGAGTATGGTGGTGAACCACTCACAGCAAAAACTACCCGTTCTTATTATTAGGTATTTCAAGAAAACCGGCAGTGTTTTAAAAGCGAAGTCACCAAGTAGACCGAGAACTTCTGAAGCTACTGTTCAACAGATCCGTGTTTCGTGTGTTCGAAGCCTAAATAAGTCACTGGCATTGAAAACTTGAAGGTATTCTCTTTCATTGTGTGTGCTTCTTCGTTGATGTTGTTTTTCATTAATTTCACCATTAAATTTACACGGACTACTAGGGAGTTCTTTTTCAAACACCCTGATCGGGACTGCAGTTATTGTTATAAGCTTTACTCTTTCCGTTTAGTTCTATCCCTGAATCTAGATAATCTAACTGGCATACAGTAGGCTTATATACACTAAAAAACACATATATACGTATATTAATAAATATAAAATTTCACTGAATGAATACAGTAATAAAATTTGTTAAATCGAAGATAATCGATATAATGCAAGGAATCGATATCAGCACTTCCTGACATCTCTCAGCGATCTCATACAAAGCAAAGGCGGGGATTGCAGAAGGATTTGGCAGCTAATTGCCAATTACAAGTTAAGCTACTTCCGCCTAAAGCTCCCTCACTCTGGCCTAACACTTCCGGTTATAAGAGAGTTTACAAATGATTGTCTTACTCTGATTGGATCAGAATATTCATGCAATGAGGTTACAATACCCGGCAGACCTGCGCAGAATCTACTTTGTCCTGTCCCTACGGGCCAACAGTTCAGAAAGCAATGCAGTTACGCATTTATAATGCAGAGCGTGCATATATAATTCCCTTAAAAAATGAGCTATTGAAGCCGCCATCATGGTAACAGCCGGATCGAAGACAGTAACACTTTTCGGATCGTTAAACTTTATAAATGTGGTAGCAGGACTACGTTCGCGATTTCGTTCTGATTTGACTGAAACTTACCACAAAAATCGATTTTCGTAATAGCTTGGAAAAATTAGTTAATCAGCAAAATTTTCAATAGTTTCAAAATGGCAGTCATTTCAAATACTTAAAAATTCGTAACGCTTTCGTCTTAAATTATTTTAAAAATCCGATTTAGCCGAGAAATTCAGTTTTACGGAGGTCAGGATTCATTTTCGTATGTACATCTAAGAGCACTGATTACTACAGCGAAATCAGTTTTTTCAAAAAAAAGGTTAACATGAAAAAACTTTTATAAATTCGCTTCTATTACGTCAGCGAGACTGCTTCCTGCCTCGATTATTTTCTTTCGATAGTTACAGAACTAGATTCTTTTCTGGAGTGACAGTAATTGAATGTAATGTTTTAACGAGAGTATACAGTAGAGTCTCCAATAACCGTCATTCTCGGGACCGTTGGTTAATGGATGACAGAAACAGACCATCCGTACTTTCGGCGATCGATAAAAATAACATACTATATTCTATTTATAGCAAAGAAGGTTTTACTGTTACTACTTTCGAAAAGCTCTTAGATTTAATTTAACTCTAATTACAGATTTTACACACACACAAGGCTTTAATAAAATAAATTATCATTACTTAACCAATATCACGTAACATATGACCAATATGACAAATATCACGTAACATATGCGAGAGCAACGTGTGCGCTACTTACAGTACCCATATGACAGTTACGTGACCGACTTATACGCTGAATGGTATTATCGTAAATAGTGTGAGAGTGTTTATATTTTAATAGAAACATTCACGCACTCTTTCCAAATTTGTTGACACTATCTGAAGTGTTTCTATCTCATTCCACTAGAGGATTGCTTCCTTTTCGATTATTAATGTTTGTTTACAGTTGCAATTAGTGTCAGCCGCCGTCGTCTGTGCTATAAGTAAGTCGTGTCCAGTTACAGTGTTTTGTCTACAATGTTACTATTATTATTTATTACAAATTATTTGCAATGTAAGATTGTTTAAAAATGTTAGATAACAGAATTAACCTGAAGGTTAACAGAAACTGGCTATTACAAAGGGTGACGGTTAGTCGAAACTCTACTGTATTTTTAAACAACCCTGAACGCTGACACAACGAGGTTTACAAATCAGGCGAAAATACCGACAGAAAACAAATTTAACATGGCATTAAATCGTTCAAAATTTAAGCTGTGATTCCAAAAGCTTAAACCCGGAGTAACGTAATTGAAGTTGCTTGTACCTGACGGTTTTAACGCTATTTGAAATCTTCCAGTGTGAAAGTATGTAAAAGCGGGGCGGGAAATAACAGATGTAAATGTTCCAGGGGCGGGAAAGGGGGTAGAATTAGAAATTCGAACGACATTTAAGTTGAGATTTTAAGAGTGCTCGCTGTTTTTAATACCTGAAACAGAAAAAAGTATAAAATAAATTTTAAATATATAAAAAACATTTTCTTTAATATGCATACTTTACAGGGGAAAATATTGAAATATTTATTCTGCTAATTATTTTCTTAATAGCTGCACGCAAATGGCTCGCTGACGTGATGGAGGCGAATTTACAAAAATACTTTTTTATTTACCATTTTCTGAAATTCACAATCAGCATTAACATATATAATATAAGCACTTTAAACTTTCAAGATATTAATACATAAAAATTTCAAGTTTTCAATTGCATTAGGTTTTGAAATATCCAAATACAGAGTTTTTAACGCTGTAAACCGGATTTCAGTGTAATACACATATATCAAAACACGATAAATAAAGTGTGTTGATCATTTCAAAATCCTTACCATAAAAATCAGGCTCTTACCATAATTACCACAACAACTCGTTTTGCAACTGAAATTCTCAAATTATTCGTTAATAAAAGGTATTATTTTTTATAATACTAAATTATTGCGAATATATTTAAATAGATATTAGGCTCTAATGTACATTGATAATATATAAAATTAATAAATAGTTTCCTTATAAAGTTTATAATTTGGAGATGATTCATGGCGGGTAACCTCCCCACTTATAATTGGTGACTTCCCAATTCAATTATCAAGTACTTGCTCTGCTAATAGCCTATCAATTCCTCCCCCTTATCACACAGGTTGTACCCAATTTGGCCAGTTTTTTGTTGTGCAACGAGTTCCCGCTCATTCTATTCACATTCTTACTCATGATAACATGGCTAGGGAAATTATGTACGCCCACACAGACAACTGCATGCATGGGTACAATGGCAGGTTGCCACATATTCCAGAGCCTCGTTTGATATATCATTAGGTCGGTGTCATTCATTCCATCAGCGCGGGATGCTTTACAAAGTCTGTTCAAAAAAAGACCGAACTTTAATCACAAAATCTTTTATACAATACTAACACCTTTAAACGTGCTTGTCTCCTTCAAAGTACTACTCCTTGCTTGCTATGCACCGATCCCAGCGATTTCCCACTGTTCGTACTCTCCCTGAAACTCTTTTGGTGTGATGTCTTTTAGCTGTGCCAGCAATTCCTTTTGAATTTCTTTTACACTTTGAAAACGGCGTCCCTTAAAGGTGGATTTTAGTTTAGGAAATAGGAAACAAATCTCCTGGAACAATACCTAGTGAGTACAGATGGGGGAAACGGTTGCTCCGTTACTGGCCAAAAATTGGCCAACCAGCAGTGACGACTGACTTGGCGCGTTGTCGTGGTGCAAAATCGAGTTTATTGTTTTGCCATAGTATAGGCCTTTTCCGTCGCACATCTTCCCGTAAACGCCTTAAAGCACCCACATAGCACTCCTTGTTGACTGTCTGACCTTTCGTGATGAACAACTCCACGACAGTCAAAGAGAACAACCACATCGATATTGTTTGACGATGCGTGCTTTCTTCGGACGTGGCAAAAGTTTACCAACCTATTGTGACGATTGTATACTTCAGGGCTAAGTGAATATGTGTATGAATGTTTGTGTTTTGAGTAGATGAGTGACAGTAGTTTCAGCTAGACGTAAGATGGGATCGCTAAACCTATCAGCTCTGCCGGCGATGAAATCAATTATTAAAAGTGGTTAAGAAAAACAATTATTGTTGTGAAAATTCGCTTCCATCACGACAGCGAAACAATGTTGTACCATTAATTTTGAGGTTACTAAGCTTTCTTGAAATAGTGACAACGTAAAACGAATTTTTCCCCTACGAACAAGTCCTTCAGTTTTAATTTGGGTAAAGAATATATAAACCTAAAAATCTCTGTACAAGGATTTCTTAATAAATTTACACCCTTTAGGGTTGTAGCGTTAAATTACAGCGCCCCCTAAGGAGTTGATACTTAGTTACCCTGATATATATCCCAGCACTGCAAAGCTGCATCTTGTTTCCCCTTAAGATTACAACACGGGGGCGTTATACTTTCCGACATTAATGTGCTTAGCTTCCGTGACGTCACTGCCGCAGTGTTAAGCGTTCTTGTACGTATTTATATTTGCTTGTATCACGCTGCAGGTTGTTACGAAGGAATGTTTCCGAAAACACCGTTTCATGCATTATCATGAAAATAAATAAGGACCTGCGTTATTAAAACGGGTACCTACAGGTTTGTGAGAACACCGGGGAACTCTCATGCCTAATACTTTCATATTTTAAGGCTTTACAATAAAATAAAACCGACAAAAAGGTACGTAAATAAAATTCCGGGGAGTAGAATAAAATGTTCCCGTAAGAGTGCAGCACAATCGGACATAGGTGAAAAATAATTGCGTGTACACCAAAACAACTGACTGATGTAAAAACATTGTTAAAAATTATATTTAAATTATTACTATATCCAAGACTTAAATAATTATTTACGGAATCAGTTTTGAAAGTAGAAGTGGTAAGATAATCTAAGCCGGTTCTAATATGTAAAAGGTATTCAATAAAATATTCTGCTTTTAGTACTGCAGCCTAATTTAGGTACGTACTGTAAAATACTGTTATGTTTCATTTGTAAATATTTGTTATAATTCAGTCATTAATTTTATAGGTTATATTTTTAAATATGAAAGTAATACAAAGTAAGGCCTATTGTATTCATTAACCTAAATATAATGAATGGTATTGCTTTATTAACAGGTCATACATATATTAACAATAACGTATATTTTAACAGTGCAAAATTTATAGTAATGGAAAAATATGATCCTAAATTAAATACTCGAATTATTTAGATTTCCCTTTTACAAAGGAATGTCAAAAAACTCCAGAAGAAAAAACATTTGCTTCATTGAAGAACAAATCGCAATAACGAAGTTTGCTTTGTCAACTGCCACCAATATGAACTGCTACTTATTTGACGTCGGCTTTTAATAATGTAAACAGCAAAGAAAGGAAACATTGAACCGGTGAAATGAATATAACTCTCCCTCTTTGGTGCCGTCAGATAAACATCTTGCTTCTTCCTTTGTCAAGATCGCTAACAAGGATTTATTAAGCAGGATGTTCCTTGGATTACGGTTCAAAATAGGAGTTGGTTAACTATGCTAATAAATTTGAAGGGCGTATAAATTTCGAAAGGGGGCTGAAAGAAGTTAGTAGAATCCGCCAACTATATTGGATCCTGAGTTATTAGTTCCTCCTGGGGTGCTAAGCCAGGAGACATCTGTGGCCCCCGACAAGATGTCAGCTTTTTGCGCACTCCTTTTACTTCGCCTTTAGCTGATTCCAGTGACCTTGACGACGAGCTCCATAATCTTGTACAAGCTGTCCTTACTGAACTAATGATCTGGTTGCTGAGATTCAAAGAGTCTCCTTCTTTTGGCCGCCTCCAAGACCTCGCACTTGATGAGTCACTCAGACAAGATTTGTAACAGTCCCAACTTATGTGGATGACTCCGAATGAGGCCGTGTCCAGTGATCATGGCGACGACAGCCTCAGTGACCTCCTGAACTGAACTTTTCGAAATAAAAAGTTTTAGTATCCTTTAACTGTCTATGTCAGTACAGGGTCTGGTCCCAATCATTGGCCAGGGAACTGCTTGATGTGCTCTTCCCTAGAACATTTCCTTACTGCTCCTCTCGCAGTTGTGCGACTAATACCTCAAACGGGCTCTGGTCCCACAAGTAGATCAGCAGATCCTCTTTTGGCCATAAGGTCTGACCTGTCGTTTCCCTCAATCTCACAATGCCCATGCACCTATCTTAATTGCACCATATCCTGAACTATACTCCGCATCACGAGACGAGTCTAGTCCGCTGAGTGTTGGGCCTATTCACACTGTGACCTAGAGACAACCAATCGGAGAAGAGCAGTATTGCAAGATTGCTTTTCCGCTAAAATAAACAGAATATGTGAATGGGAATACTTGTATAAATTAAAATGTGCCAGTTCGAGTGTACTGATGTGGAAACACTGCGATTTTCCGCTATTGGTTGACCGCCAGCAATTAGACTCGTCCTTCAAACTATGTAGACAAAATTTTGGACAAAAAGTAGGGGTGTCAAAAATTAAGTTTTAAGAAATTTATAAAAAAAAGTTGTGGTAAAATTATTAGAAATAGTAAAAAACTTGTAATTTACAACAGCAAGAAAGCAGAAGGCGATAAGTATTGATTCATTTTAAGTAGAAACGCCTGCCAAAACACAAGTACAATGCGTCACTATTTCAACTTAAAGCAAGTGAAAAAACCACCTGAGTAATTCTATGGGCAGTGTAAAATTAAATGCTGTAACCATAATGGTCATTGAAAGTGACGTAACATCGTCATTGGACTAGAAAGAGATTTCAAAATTTTCAAAGTTTAAAGACAGGCGGAAATTGTAAAAAATGTAAATTGTAAGTAAGTTTAAATACTTTAATGATTTGTTGTGTAAACTCAATCACATACTGTCTTGAATAATATTATTTTGTATTTGAACTAACAAAGTCTATCTTTAGGTTTACATTATTTATTTTACAATGTTTTTTTTTTATATTACATTCTCAATTTGTAAACTTAGTAAACATTTATGTGCTTATATTGGGTATTGATATGTATACAGAGACGTTTTTTATGTTCCAAATAAAGGAGCGTATGATGTGGGGGGGGCACCGACGGCCAAAGGGCATACAGGCGTCGAACACCTAAATGCAACCTAAAATAGAACAGGTTTTGAAAAGGTCGTTAACAATTTGAAAGATTGTGTATGTGCTGACACTATAGTTTTGGAAAAAGTGGGGAAACACAAACATTCACTTTGGACAAATTCGTTTCCTAATAAATTCCATTCAAAGATCCAAAATAATTACTCTTTAAATTTGAGAAACTCGCTTAAGAGTAACTTTTAAGGCAATACGATTTGCAACAGTGTTTTGACAAAAACATCTTCGTGCTGAAAATTTTAAAAAATGTAACGAAACATGAGGAAATCAGAATTAGTGTCTGCATCCATCTGTCTATTAGACATTCAAGGATAGGAATCTCCAAGGAGACTCAAGAGATCTCCGAACGGACAGATCTAATATAATCGCAAACCAGATTGTCCATGACCACCCGACTTTCTTCCGACATCGAACAGTAACGAAATGAAATACTAAAAACAACCAAGGCTATATGGCTGCCCAAATAGAGTTTATTTTCCAACAACGGAAATTTAATAAAATGTTATTTTTTCATTTTCAGATAAAATCACAAAAAAACTTTTCAACGCTCATTATTCATAAATATCCCGTGATTCATTGTCGCATTATTTTAAAGAAAATTGAACACGACATATTAATTTACCGTTATAGAAAATTTCCCCCATACAGCCCTTATTTTAGTATCCCGTTAAAACTCATAAATTTATAAATTAACCGAAATTGATTTATTTACCAAACTCTGCTTCCAGTGCTTCTGGTAATTTATTAATAAGAAAGTTATAACCCCCGCCCCCGTACACTCAGTTTTTATCGGTAATACATCCAAAACGTCGCGGAAAAGTTGACTTAAAAAAACCCCAGCTGGAAATCTTGACAAAGAGAAAGTATACACTTATTTATCTTAGAGAACAGACCTGGTGTAGGAGGGAGAGTTATATACATTTCAGTCAATTTAACAAACCTCCTTATTCGCACTGAATATATATTCAAGATTTTCTTTCTGTCATTTTTCGTTAAAGTAATTCAAACAATAACAATAATGCATTATTTTTCTTTCTTTTTTCTTGTACTCTAAAGAGAGATTTGTGTTTGCCATAAATATTTGTAATTCAGTGATAATTATTGTTTTGAAATTACTAAAAGCAATAATAATAACTGTTATTTAATCATGGAATATTTATGTTATTATCACTGTTCATTCGTATATTTTCCATCATTTATAGCCTGTATATAACAACAATTCACGACGTTCCTACAATATGGATCAATTCTTGTTCTCCCAACTGTAACCTAAAAACAACTAACATAATCAGCACTAAAATCTGCTTACATTAAGCATTTAAAATGTTAAAACTTCAACGTTTAAAATTTTTATTTTAACTGGTGATTGATTAGGATATGAATTGAGTTTATTTAATTTGAGTTTTATTAGTTAATATTCTTTATATGCATGTTTTTCTTGTTCTATATGATTTTTACCAATTTTTTTTACTTCTTATATTTGTAATTTGCATTTTTCTTTTATTTATTTATTTACAAAATTTTGGGTCACATTTGAGGGGAGTATTTCGAGCCAGTGTGATAATCAGATTTTATTGTTTATAATTCTAAATATAATCAGTTTATTCAAGTTAATAATTTAAGATTTTTTTATTAGTAAAATTTTATTTACGTTTAATCATTTTAATAGCTTAAATTTAAAGCTTAATATTGAAGATTTTACGATAGTTACTTCACAATATTTAGGAGAAATAATTAAATTCTTATGTAATTACATCGAAAATGCGAAGGAGAATCCTGAACAATCTTAACAAAAATTTTTAATTTTAACAGATAGAAAATACAAAACGGTAATTTCTGCAGTTTTTAAAGTTTATTACGACGGTAAAATCGGATTTAAAAAACAGTTAAGACAAAAAAGACGAATTTTTAAAGAATTGAAACGCCGTCAATTTTAATTTTTCTGGTTAACGAACCTATCAAAAGCTATTGGCAAAATCTATAATGCCATGTTTGAATCAAATGGGGACTAAAAAAGCGATATGTGTGTGTGTGTGTGTGTGTGTGTGTGTGGGTGGGTGTGTGTGTTTGGAGAAGTTAACTGGTAAAATGCGATCAACAGTTTCAAAATGGCGGACATTTTAAATCATAAAACATGTATAACCATTTTGTCTTAAACCGTTTTCTGAAAATTTGATTTCATCATCGTAATCTGCGTAGAAAACGCATAAATTATATTTCTGATTGTTTTCAAAATAAGTTGAAATTCAGTAATGTAATTTAGCGGCGGTTCCTTTTCGTATTTTCGATGCAAGTTGGAAGTTTAAAAATGCTAGCATATGCAGATCTTAATGCTGATTATGAAGGTGACAACAGAACTTCAAAAATGGTGAAATAAAGACAAATTCTTTTTGAAAATTCGCTTCTATCACGTCAGCGAGTAGCTGCGTGCCACGATTAATTCAACGGAAATTCGCTAACTATAATGATAAACATTCACTTTGCAAGCAATTAACGTTGAGGGCTATAAAATGTGTTTAATGAATTTACATTCAAGCGCTGTGTTTTCATTATAAATTAATGTATAAATAACATCAAAAGACGTTTTTGGAATTAAAACGAAATGTTGTTATTTTGTAATTTTCCCTTTCTAAAGATATCAAACCCAGTTTATTCACTTTGAGAATTTGTCTGGAGGCTTAAGTATGAAAGTAACAAACCGGCTGTAAGAGTGTTTTGTCCGAAGGAATAAATAAATGTTTATAAATATTAATTCAGAGAATTTTATAAGAACAGCCTACTTTTGGTACACTTAACTTGGCATCGATTTATTTTCAGTTGAATCATTATTATGCTTTTTATTTGGCATAGGCATACGTTTGTTACTATACAAAAGTAACAACGTTGTCAATATACAAAATTGTCGTTCGTTGTTAATATACGAAAGTGTCGTTCGTTGTTAATATACAAGAGTATCGTTCGTTGTTTATATACAAAAGTTTCGTTCGCTGTTCATATACAATAGTATCGTTCGTTGTTAATATACAAAAGTGCCGTTCGTTGTTTATTTACAAAAGTGTCGTTCGTTGTTAACGCTAATTACGACGGTAAAATCGGATTTACAAATACAGTTAAGACAAAAAAAGAAGAATTTTTAAAGAATTGAAATGCCGTTAATTTTAATTTTGCTGGTTAACGAACCTATCAAAAGCTATTGGCAAAATCGATAATGCCATGTTTGAATCAAATGGGGACTAAAAAAGCTATGTGTGTGTGTGTGTGTGTGTTTTCACTATACAATAGTGTCTCGTTCGTTGTTTATACACAAAAGTATCGTTCGTTGTTAATATACAAAAGTGTTGTTTGTTGTTAATATACAATAGTGTTGTTCGTTGTTTATTTACAAAAGTGTCGTTCGTTGTTTATTTACAAAAGTGTTGTTTGTTGTTAATATACAAAAGTAACAACGTTATCAATATACAAAATTGTCGTTCGTTGTTAATATACAATAGTATCGTTCGTTGTTCATTTACAAAAGTGTTGTTTGTTGTTAACATACAAAAGTGTCGTTCGTTGTTAATATACGAAAGTGTCTTTCGTTGTTAATATATAAAAGTGATATGAACAATAAGCGAATTGCATTTTTTAAATTAAAACTTCTTTATGCGCCTAACTTGAATTTTCACGAGGAACAGTCTGAACTCGCATCAGATAAATATAGTCACGCTCACCGCTTATGGAACTAAAGGACGTGAGTTCAGATACAGCTTCTGATTTTACCTTTTGTGAAGTAAACTATTTATTTGTTTAAAATTACGTATATAAATAATGGTGCGTTTAAATTAGGTATGAGGATTTGAATGAGCTCCAAGATTCCCACAGATATTTTGTATGAACAAGAATTGCATACAGTTTGAATTTGTTCATGTTTTTGTTTATAGCAGTTTACTATTTATTACATTTAGCTGTTTACTCAGCCGACAGGTTTTGATTTGTATTTAATAGGCTAGTTTATTTTAAAATTTTCTTCCATATAGTTTGATATGTTATTTTGTTGTACAGTTTCTAAATCCTCAACCAAACCGGGTAACTCTTTACTGGGTTCCGGGGCATAAGGGAGTTGAGGGTAATGCGGAGGCAGATCGACCGGCTGGACTGGGATCTGCATATGAGTTCATCGGACCTGAGCCGGCTTTAGGGATCTTTCTGTTGTTGACCAGGTCTGCTATTAATAGGCAACACCAGGCAAGATGGGATAACCTTCATGGGCATTCCCACAGTAAGCGCCTGTTAAGCATGGTTCCATGTGGAGGGCTTAAGGGGTCAACAGACGTCTTGGGCAGAGCACAACTCAGGAAAATCATGAGGCTTAATACTGGGTCTAAGGGTGCATATGAAAAGGATAGGTATGTACCATGCTGAAACCTTGTGTAGCTTGTGCATGAAACATGAGCAGACTGTAGGATACAGTGATTGTGAAGATCTTGCTGGTATGAGACTAAGGAGTTTTGGTTTCCAGGACCCTAGGGATCTTCAGCAGGATGAGCTAGTCAGTAGATTGTTGGAACTAACTAAAGGCACCAATTTGCCACCAAACTAGTGGACCACAATGGACCACCAAACCTACTTTAAATTACAAGTTCAACAAGTCAAGAGTAGAAAAATATAAAATGTGGTGACACAGTGCAAAAGGCACCTACAAACGACACCATTAAATCAGAAGCCGCCATCTTGAAAAGGAAGTAAATGAAAAGCAAATCTTACCCACAGATCGTTCGGGTTTTATACAAGGTATATTCGTACTAAATTTCAATACAATCGGTTAACGCGTTTTGCCTAAACTGATTAATTTTGCTCTGTCAATGATATATATGTTTTCGTACATGATATAATTTCAAGGCTAACCATGATGACCACTCAAAAAGTTTAAAAAAATATATATGTAAAATTGCCGGATGGTGTACACTAACTGTAATAGTAAGTTAAATTTAAAAATTTGTAACAACTGCTAAGACTAGAAGTTTTATTAACTTGAAGTAAATGGTGGAATATATTTTGACAAATTATTACAACACGTATTATTTGAAAATTACTTTAAAGACTTGCAAATTTAAAAAAAAGTTAATAAACATCTTACAAAACGTATTTACATTCCCGCGTCTGATAAGCATATCAAAAATAACATTTACTTTCTTGTTGTATTCGACGGAAGCAAATACGGGAGGGAGATTAATGTTCATTTCAACGTTCCCTTTGTCGCTTACATTATATTATAACCAGATGTCAAAAAAGCAGTTTATATTGGTGGAAATTGACAAAGCAAACTTCGTTATCCTGATTTGTCGAGTTCTTTATAAAAAGATCGAAGTAAACATGTATTCGCCCTGTAAAGTTGTTTAACATTTTCCGATATAAAGGGAATACAACTGAATATTCCGATATATTTATTAATGAAACTGTTATCCTCGTTATTTAAGTCCATCGCTGAGAAGTACATAAATTTAATAAACATGTTTTTACAACATTGAATACACTTTTTTCATGTTATAGTTGTAAAGTAAAAATCGTCTTAAATTTTTATCATAACATAAAGCTATCACTGTGCACACCCATAAAAACCTTGTTTTTAAAAAATTTACTTTCGAAAAAAAAACACATTTCTTGTATATCAAGTTTTCAGTTATTAATGTTTTATCAAATTTTTATTAACAGATTTCTTTTTAAATCCATCCATTATGTTCGGATACTTACTGAAGACATTCGAGCAAAATATTATTAAAATCATTTTTAATTTTGCAAAAAAATATTGTTAAAATTTTTAAAGCTTTTAAACCAACCAGCAAAATAATCGAAAAATGTTTTCTGATATCTGAGTTTATTTTATAAAAAAAGCTTAAAATGGTCCCAACAAATAGGCAAGTTGCATGCCTAACTTTTATTAATTCACACGAGCGCGCGCGCGCACACACGCACACAAGAAAATTAAAACGAAATGGACCACTCAAAATGTCTAGATCTCGGGTTTGGGTCTTATTACGATTGCCGCACGAATAGCTCGTTTACCACTGGAAATTCGATAAGGAAAGCAAATTTATTCTCCTCTATATCTTAGTACTCAGTAAATTTGTAAAATAAAACACACGCTTTTACGTTCGGTAATGAAATAAGGTTTTTAACTACTTTTGAATTTTAAAACTACTTTTAAGAAAAGGTTTTACAACATTTAACTGTGCAGTGATTGTAGTGGGTGGTCTATTGTTAGTCAAATATTGGCGAATTTAAAATTTAGATTTTTAAACGATAAAAATCATTTTATGGCGTAATAACTTTTTCTTAGTGTTCTACAACTGTTTATTTAATTAGTCAAAAACTTCCACGAAATGTGATAACGGTGCAGCCAACACGGTACTACCCAGACCCATCAATTTCTTACTTTTTACGACAATATCCCAATTTTTCGGTAATCACCAATTTTTTTGTGAGCATTCACCAAGGTATTCCTTTTAAGTAAATACAAACAATATTTTAACTGAAAGTGTTTAAAAAATGATTGCCGATTTAAAAAAAGTAGTTTTATCACGTTTTTTACAAATAAAATAATTCAAAAAATGTTTTTAAAGAATTTATTATGGAAAATAAGTTATTAGAGCGGCCATCAGGGTAACACTTCAACTTGGGACTATATATATATATATATATATATATATATATATATATATATATATATATGTGTGTGTGTGTGTGTGTGTGTGTGTGTGTGTGTGTTGGCACGCCGTGTTCGTCAATTAAGTCCTATTTGATTAAAAGAAAAACATGAAAACTGATTTTCTTAAATTGACAAGTTCGTTAACCAGCAAAAATCGTTCGACAGTTTCAAAATGTCGGCCATTTGAAATCTTTGAAAATTTATAAGTTTGTATCTTAATGTTTTAAATAAAATCTGATTTCACCACTGTAATCAGTGTTAAAAAAACTTCATAAATTAACATTTCGAATTTTTAAAATCCGTAGAAAGTAAGAAATTTTTATTAAACGGAGGTCATGGTTCATTTTCGTATTTTTTCCCTGTAATTTAAAAGTTAAACACTAGGATATGACGTTTTTAATGTAGATTTTAAAATAATCACACACCTTATCAATTAGTTTAGTGGTAATGCGCGTTCACACACACACACACACACACACACACACACACACACACACACACACACACACACACACACACACACACACACACACACACACACACACACACACACACACACACACACACACACACACACACACACACACACACCACTGTATAACACAACACTTTCAAACATTCAAGTAAAAACATTTTTTTAGGGGACCCGAAAACCTAAAGATTTATCAAAATCTCCGGATCGATTTTTTTCCACGGTCACCAAACATTTTATACTTCGTAGAGCGAGAACGTATGGTGTAAAACATTACCGAATCGTATATTTTAACGTGCGTTAAAGTTTCAAAATAAACATCGAAGCTATATCCGAGTTTTAAAAAGAGCTCAATGAGCGGGTAGAGAAGTATCTTTCAGTATTTCAATGCGTTGCAAGCGCATGACTGCGCACTGTTATTTACTACTTTTACAATTATTACTGCCACCTTAAGAAAGAGAAAGTACTGTGTATGTCTAATTTGCATATTTCTTCACATTCATCACAGGTTAATTAAAACGTAGCGTCTCGTCTGGCGTTAATTTACGTTATTGCATTAAACTGCGAAATACTTCAACAAACGACACAAAACTAGTTATAACGATTTTGATAAAATTTAATAATTACGCCAATGCATATATTTTTCTACAACAATGACTCGCTTCCGATGTTTTTTGCAAATGTTTGAACAAAATAGTTACCCGGCGAAATCCTTTCATACGATTAAACCTAACAGGCATTCAGAGGTAAAAAAAATTTTACACTTTGCGTGACTGGCCGACTTCTTTTGGCACGCTTGACTGTATACTGTTTCACTATTATGATTTAATTATGTTTATAAAAATTTAGATGCACGTAGGAAATGGCAACTCTTGAAAATGATTTTCGTATTAAATTTCGCGTGTGTGTAGGTACACAACTTAAAAATTAACTGAAACTGTCACAGACTATGAATTTGAATATCTTAGGCTATATAAGACACTTTAATAATTAATCAGTTTATAACCCTACTTTTGACAGTTCTGTATAAGTATTTTAATACATATAATATTTGTGATTCTGGGGATAGGACATATACATTAAATAATTTAACCGTACAATTTTAGAAAATACACATTTTTAAAATTAACAAGAACATTTGAAAGTGTTGAATTACGGATTCAAGCGTGACGCGAAAGCATATGTTTATTCCTATATGTTTTGTCCACCGCGACCATGCAAGTTTTCACTTCAAAAATACATTTTATTAATCAATAAAAAATAATAATATTGTGTTGTAATAATAATGTTCACTAGAGTGCGCGTATGGATGTGTTTGAGTGTTCCGTGACGGTAGAGCTTTCCGTGGCTTTTCACAGTTATACATGACAGTTATACTGTCTAAGTATAATAATAAATACATTATTTGTGATTCTGACATTCAAAAATTGGTATAGGTCATATACACTAAATAATTTAATTACGCAAATTTAGAAAATACACATTTTAAAAATTAACAAGAACAATAAACATAATTTCACTTGAAATGATATTGAAGCAAATCAGCTGTTTAGTAGTCACTTCCAGTCTAGATATATACAAGAACAATATATGCTGTGACGTATGCATTACAGATTCAAGCTTGACAGATGAAAGCAAATGTTAGAGCTTAATACATTAATCACTAAACAAATGTTAGAGCGTTCCGTGACGGCAAACTGAATTTGTTTCCTGTGCGAAACATACACCCATAACTCGCGATAAGAAGTATTCACTTCAAAAACCCTTAACATTTCAAAATAATATTTTTACAGTTCGGTAATTAGTAGGTGAGTAAAATCTATGAAAGCCACACGAAAGTACTACGAAGCAAGGTGAGGATTTACGAACACGCACGAGATAGCCCGGCAGTCAATTTAGGCAATAAATATATTTCTGCAAAAGACGCCTAATTACACTGCCATCTTGCGGCGATATTTACAGTTAACGTCAATTATTCGTTAAAAAACACATTCTTTATTTAACAATTCAATAAAACGTTGTAGGTCTATTAAAGTGTTTGAATTCCGTTAAAATACAGTACGTATTTGTTAATTGATCTTCATAATTCTTTATTACGTTGTGCGGTTTCATTAATTACAATTGTTTGAAGATAAAACATAACCTAACTATTTACTAATTTCACCGTGAACTGATTTATTACCATCTATTTGCAGGTACGTACTACGTTTATATCATATTTTTATTATTTACACACTAATATTTTTTTTATATTATATATTATATACACACTAATATATTTTTATTATAATGACACTAATATTTTGTCATTACATATGATCAAGATATCTGTATATAGGTAGCTTAAATATATAAAGAAACCAAAAATTACTTTTATAGGTTATATCCGTTGACAGGTTACAATTGGTTTTGTTTTGATAGCTCAGCTATTTAAACAATGCCAAAAAAATGAAACTGATGAACAAGGAACCAACTTATTAGTAGAAATAACAAAGCATATTAATCGTTAATTTTGACATATCAGCCTAATAGAAGGATTAAATTAGTAATTGTATAGAGCTATACAGTAGCCATTGATAAAACAGAAGCGAGGTGATTGAATTGGAGGGATGACGACCGTAATTGTGTTACAAACGAGAACAATCGTTCTAAAACCACTATCTTACTAACCGCACTATACCTAATAAACCGATCTAATGTGCGTTAATACGTGCGAATCTACGTCAGCTAAAGCCAGCCCACTTTATATCTGCGTTATACAGAGATATATAAAGACCTACTAGTGAAAGCTTCCTTTAGTTCACACACACACACACGCGCGCGCGCGGTGTTTCTGAAATACTGAAATATGTTTAAAAGAACATCTTTATTTTAACCCACATAAAACTACCCCTTAAATTGCCTCCTTTCCTGTACAGAAACGTTCTATATAATGTAAATACATGTATATATACGATCGTAGTAATAATTTTTTTACTGTAATTACTTATTCGTTACTTCACCACTGAAACATTACGTATATGGTTTCCTTTCCGCCGGTGAATCCTCGGATCGTGTTCCAATCATCGCGCATAACACACCGCATGCCGGCCAGCAATCGGGACGTACAAATCAAAACCACTTACGCGATTCGCGATACTATCGAAACCTGTTGCAATTCGATACCGCGATGCGTACTGCTGCAATGCCTCCGAGCGGTGCTGCGGTTGCCATGACGACAGCCAGGCTGTTTATGGCGTAACAGATGTCATCCACGTCGTTACTGTGTGGGCAGAGAAGACTGAACACGACCGTCTGCAGCTGGAGCGCAGTGATGTTATTTGAAATTGAGAATAAACGCAGCTGTATCGCTGATGTGATGGGAGCGAATTTATAAACACCAACATTGTATCATATATATTATTTCTCGAGTCAACATCCATTTTCTCAGCACATACTATTCGTACAGGCATAAATGAGGTATCTTTAGAAAGATTCCTTAACCGACTTCTGACATTGCAAAACGATTTTGCACTAGAACTTAATGTTTGTGGAAAATTGTGACATATAAGACACTTTCAACTGTCGTAGGCAAAACGGCATCTTGGATGCGCAGCTCGCATGCGCATGCGCGGCATCACAGATCAGATAATATTTTACAAAACTAACTTATTAATCACGAATAGATAGCCCCATTACAAATACCACTTTTTTGCATAACATGCTTAGAACAATTGCAATATTTACTTAAAAGTCATTAAATTTATAGATTATGTGGCCAGTCTCCTAATGCCAGGACAAGCATTTCGAATACCAAATACATGTTTTGGACACTGTTATTACACAAATATATTTGTGATTTCTCTTTCCATCGTGCATTTATCATTGTTAATTGATCGCTTTTCGATTTATTTTTTAAACATGTTTTCCTTTCCTTCCAACTACCGCCCTCAGCCCAACAACTACTCGTATTCAAAAGGCTGTGTTTACTTAAAACTTTCATAGTGCGAAATTTCTCACAGGCCCACTGGTTTGTATAAATTAGCATTTTAAATTATATTATCACCGTTTCATTCAGGGAATTTTTAAATTAAAAGGCAAATTTGTATAGATTGTTAACTCCTTAAAACCAATTTTCAAACGTGCAAAAAAGAGAGCTTCCTTAGATTTAAAAACAATTTAAAACCGTTTAAACGGGTTTCACGTCAAAACAATGTTGCCAACCTATGAAAATCTGATTACGAAGACGAAATAAAATTTAACACATCATGTTTTAGGACTGGTTTTGATGATTGATTTTGAGGGACGCGTGATGCGAGGAACACGTTTATATTCTTATATAACGGAATAATTTATTTGCACGTCGCGTCTCATATTAAATTAATTATAATTAAAAATTTCTGCGTTTCCGCCGGGATCCAACCGGTGACCTTGCGCTTGTTTAGGCACATGCGATAACCACTCCTCTACACAAACCATTAAAAAGTTCGACCGATTTAAGTATACGAAATGAAGCGTTAATCTAATTTTGATAGTTATACTGAAAGATCAGTTGTTTTACGTTAATTTGTAACTATCAGCTGACTTCATTGAACAGCTGGTAGGTTATGTTGTTAAAAACTATCTATGTTAATTTGCCGTATTTTCAAACAATTTATCGTAATTAAAATTAAAAAAGGAAGAAACATGATACATGAGTTTTATTTAAAGTTCAATAATAGAAATTTGTTTTTTTAAAGGAATTTAAGACTAAAACGTTAGGAACCGACATTTCGAAGTGATTTCGATCCGATTTTAGTACCAAGGTCGGTTAAAATCTGAACTAACTTTCGAATGTGAAAATACTAACACACGCGGGAAAATGTAACAAAAATCAGTGATTTCAGGGGGGGGATAAATCGAAACTACCAAAAATTAAAACTTGATCGAAGTTGAATTTTCCCGATTTAATTTCCAATTATTTAACGAAATTTGAATGAAACTTTCGAAATGATTTTGACAGAAATAGACAGAATCTTTTTTTTAGCCAAACACTTTGGGGAATACATAACTGAATGTGAAAAAGTGGGTGCATATATAGAGTTTCCAATTATACGGATTGCCGTAAATCCAGATCAGCTCAATCCCAATTACTCATGTTTAATGGAGTCTTGAATTACGAAATTTATACCTTACTACGCATTAAATTTAAATGCGATACTATTCGTATTTTAAATATTAAAAAATTTGTCCGATTGTATAATATTCAACTTAACGTCAGTTTACCAACAAACGCTTGAACGATGTTTAACTTTAAACGACAATTCTGTATTCCCGTCATGAATATTTTTAATATAGAATATAAAATACTTTTTAAAGAAAGAGGACAAAACTTATAAAGGGAAAATGACGCCTTTAGAAGTGCCCTCGACGACCTCGTTAGTTCGTCCTCATCTGTAAACCACATACGTTGATCTTTGTTAAGGTCCCTGAATTGTATGCAACGGGAAATTTAGTAGAAACTTTTGAATAAAATTAAGAAAATATACCTACATTATAATCACGGCCTGCAGCAGTCAAGTATTATTTTAAACTTACAGTTCTTAAAGAAAAACTTGTTTACCATCCTAACTAGCATTAAAACTTGCAAAAATTACGAAAATGTACCCTGACCGCCACTGTAATTCGTTTTCTTAACTACAGTGGACTATGAAAATTTTTAATTCATGGTGATTTCAACTTTAAAGACTATGGTGAAAGCATATTTCCATATTTGAAAAAGCGTAATATACATAAAGATTTGGAATAGCCGCCATTTTGAAACTGTTGGTCGTTAACGATCAATTGAATCAGCTGATCGTTACGAATGAATATAAAACAACGGATATTTTACTATAACTGCAGTAATATCTTCACGTATTTATTTATTAAACAAAACAAAATATTTTTAAACATATCTTCAAACTAATTATATGTTCAGTAAAGATATTCGCTTATGTCGGTAAGTCCCCGAGTTCCACACTCCATCGTAATTAGTGTACCAAGTTTAAATCAAAAACACACACCAAAAAGTGTTCAAGAGTTATTTCAATATTTCAGTTATCGAGGTATAAAATCTTACTTTGATGGCCGCTACAATAGTTCATTTTTCCAATGATAAACCAATTTCGAGAATTTATGTTCACTTTTTACTTTTTTCGATAGATAGATTCTGGACCCTTAAATGGCGAAATAGGTTAATTCGGGTGATGTGTTCATTACTAAACCCAGAAAGCAAAATTGAAAAATATGAAATTTCCTAAGTACTTGTTAAAATGCAATTTAATTTCAGTGTTTTGTACAGAAACAGTTGTAATTTGCGTTATTTTATATTTGAAAAAAATTTTACCGCTCAGTTAATACACTCAGCTGTTTCGTTCAAACGTATAAAACAGCTGATCGTTAGAATATATCGGCGTCATTTACATAGCAGATATAGTGTTATTGAAGTGCATGTTTTAGAAATGAATAGTAAAAATTTCCCAACCAACAGTACAAATGAGAGAATTTATCTGCGCACGTGACGTTCTTTTGGTCACAGTTGTACTAGTCACGCACAAAACATCAGCGTAATTATAATCATCAAAGCGGCTTTCAAAAGGAAAAGTTGCAGGCTAATAAATAATACAATAAAAAAATAATTCTTTTATTACCAGTATGTAGCCTACTTTAATTTCTGTTTGTTACAAGAAAGGAAATCCCAAGCAACAGCGCTAAAGACGAGTCAATGTTTTTGGAAGTGCACGGAATACACCCCGCTCTCCTTGTCCCGCCCTCACCCTCTCCGAACAAGGTCACGACCGTACAAAGGTTTCAACAGCAACACGAGTCCGTGGAAGAACTGGAGAAGACCAGAGTAAGGCAATTAAAAAGCCTTACAAAACAGCGTGATTGGTTTGTCCTTGGGAGTTTTTCCAACTGCCAATTACACAACACATCTCTGTGAATAGAATGTCAAATGCACAACTGTTTGCGGTTTCTCATCACAGATTATGTGCCCGTTATGTGATCGCGGAATGAATTATTGTACGGTAAAAATTAAAAAAGGATTTTTTTTGTTTTCTTAAAATGTTCTCGAATATTTGGGTTTTACTGGAAATGTGTTTAGCAAATTTTGATTGAAAAATTGTCTATTAAAGCTGCCGTCATGTTATGGTACATTAAAATCTATAGACACTTTTTGTAGAATCGTTAATTATTTTGCAAACACTCATGGTTCAAACTGATTCAAACTTGCTACAAAAATCGCTTTGACAAATTCTTAACACAGAAAAATCCATTCAACAGTTTCAAAATGGCGGACCTTTCAGTTATTAAAATAATTTATAACTTTCCTTTTCTTACACTTTATTTAAATTTTGGATTTCACCACAGTAATTAGCTTTAATAAAGGCATAAATTGTCATTTTGTTAATTTGAAAACACAATAGAAGATATATAAATATGACGGCGGACAGGGACTTTGTTATTTTCAATGAAATTTAAAATTTAAATTATTGTAAAGCTGATAAAATTCGGCATTGTGAAACTAGCCGCGCAGAATTATACAAATTGGGCTATATACTTATTGGGAGAGTAAACAATAGGACAATCTGTTCCAACAATACTTACTCGAATTAGTAATATTCCCTTTTACAAAAAGTACCAAACAAATTTAGAGGCAAAACATATTGTATTCGTTCCTTTATAAAGAATCCAACAAATCAGGATAACGAAGTTTGCTTTTGTCAACTTCCACCGATACGAACTGCAACTTTTTCGACATCGGCTTGTAATAATGTAAACAGCAAAGAATGAAAACGTTGAACCGGTGAAATGAATATAATTCTCCCCCATTCGGTGCCGCCGGATAAACATCTTGCTTCCTCTTTTGTCAAGATCCCTAACCGGGATTTATTAAGACTAACTTCTGCAAGATGTTCTTTGGATTACAGTACAAAACGGGAGTTGGGCAACTTTGTTAATATATTTGCAGGAAGTATATATACATTTCGGTAGAAGAAACAGGAGTTGTTGATAGAGAACAAGTTTTGACCTACATAACACGTTTTGAGGGGTCGATAAATTGTGTGTGTGTGTGTGTGTGTGTGTGTGTGTGTGTGTGTGTGTGTGTGTGTGTGTGTGTGTGTGTGTGTGTGTGTGTGTGTGTGTGTGTGTGAGAGAGAGAGAGAGAGAGAGAGAGAGAGAGAGAGAGAGAGATTTGTGTTAAATGTGTTGTTTTCAAAGGCGATGATTTTCTGAAAGTATTGAAACACTTCAAACTTGAACTTATTTAATTATTACTTTACTCTTATGTGATTTCTAGTTTAATCTTATTTTCTAATAAAGTCTCTTTATCACGTTCCAAAGTTTAAAGCAGGCTATCGATCTGCAAGCGAATTGCCCTATTTTCAAGTAGAAAAGAACGTCGTGTATAAATTTTTAACGAGCTATTTTTTGTAGCGTGTCCAGCCTTTTGAACTGGAGTCCCTTTGGTGTAAATACTTCTGGACTTTGGGATGATCGTTTTTTTCGACGAGAAACTTCATATAAAATGATTTGCGCAGTACGTAGCTTTTTCAGTTTACTTTTCAAAATTATTTTTCAATCTTCCATTTTTTTGAAAATTTTAGTTCACTATTGCAACTAACATAAGGACAGCCAATACACTGTATGAAAATATAACAGCAACAGTAAAGATAGGAAATAAAATGTCTAAAGCTTTCAACGTTACCAAGCGAATTGAGATGTTTCCTGATCCCGACGTTGTTTAAAATCTACGTGGAACAAGCACTGCACAACTGGACACACAACTGAGAGAATGGGCACCTTATACATTAAACACCTTATACACCCTCAGCTTTTCAGAAAACTAAATAGTTATAGCATAAGATTATGAGGATCTAAAATATATGTGAGTAGAAAATTAATAGAGGAATATATGATATTTGGAGACGAGGTAAACCTAAAAAAAACGGAGTACATATGCATTGGAGGGAAGAGCAGGAATCTTCTATTGGAACATGACACACAAATCAAAGGGTGTACAACAAGTATTCGGAAATGACAATTACGAATGATGAACTCTTTAACCATAACAGAACGAAACAGTTTGGTAAGAAGACTAATAAAGATACTGAACAGCATCATATGGGATAAACATATATAAAACCATAATTAATCATAGAATATGTAATACAATTATAAAAAAATTGAATCTCTTACGGAAGAGCAGTATGGCTACTGACACAAAAAACGGAAAAACGTTTTGGTCTCTTGGGGACGAGCTGTAATTCTGTCGAAACGGGAAAAGATATAAAATTTAAGAATCCTTGAAATCACGGATGCGAAGCACACCATTGTAGACGATATTAAGACAAAACATCTCCGATACTTTGGTCGTGTCGAAATTATGTACGAAAATCCACTTCCTAAATCCTAAAATGGAAACCACATGTGGCAGAAAAAGATTAAATGCGAGACTTAGTTGAAGAGAAGGAATTGATAAGGAAGTGAGAGAGAGGGGATTGGATCAAGATTTACGGAACGACAGAGAAAAATGGAAGCCAGGAATTGGAAGACTCTGGAAAACGTTTTAAGCCGAAAAGAGTTGAAGAACCAGCATTAAAATATGTATGTTTTTCATCCTTAAGAAAAATTGTTAATTATTTACAAAATATTCAAATAATTTAAATACTTTTAGATTAAAATATATTTAGTCTCTCTCTCTCTCTCTCTCTCTCTCTCTCTCTCTCTCTCTCTCTCTCTCTCTCTCTCTCTCTCTCTCTCTCTCTCTTACACACGCGTGCGCGCGCACGCACACACAAGAAACATCACTAAAAACATTTAACAAATATTAACCACTTGACAAATTGATTAGATAAGATCACAGATAGGCTCGTCACAGATTAAACAGCTACGGGATGAAATCTGCGTGCAAGTCACGTACCGCCGTATCCGTTGGCATTGTTTTCCACTTCCGTGCAGATGGTTTTTGAATCGATTTAGGCGGCTGTGCCATCGACTGCAAACTTGTTTAACTGACTAGAAAACGTGCATGATTTGTCTGGCGCACAGTCGGGGGATGGCATTCAAATGTAAGAAGTGAATAGAGGTCAGCAACGGTTCTTTCTGACTATGTAGTAAGAAAATGTGTTTAACGCTAGAAAGCTAACTGTTGTTGTCGCTTCACAACGCTTCCTAAATTAATTCCGATTTATTGGATGAGTCAGTTTATTTCCCCAGTACCTTCAGTTACGTTCGAAAGTAAATCATATCAGATTCGTGCCGCCTTCCAGCAACTTCAGTAGCTTTAATGATTAGATCATATCAGATTCGTACCGGCTGTCAATACCTTCAGTTGCGTTCGAGAGTAGATCATATCAGATTTGTGCCGCCTTCCAGTAACTTCAGTAGCTTTTATGAGTAGATCATATCAGATTCGTACCGGCTGTCAATACCTTCAGTTGCGTTCGAGAGTAGATCATATCAGATTCGTGCTGCCTTCCAGTAACTTCAGTAGCTTTTATGAGTAGATCATATCAGATACGTACCGGCTGCCAGTACCTTCAATATTACACAATGTTGTTATGCCTTCTAGAGTAAATCATACAAAAATCGTGCCATCTGTTAGTACCTCCAGGAGCGTTCGATAGTGAATTATACCAAATTCGAGCCGCCCAATACAAAAATTCGATTTATTTCGAGGGTATATATCGTCCACGAGACGAAGGATTAGTTGTTGATACTATATCAGCGTAACGGAGTAGTAAATCTTACGGTAGTAACTGCAGTCTCGAAAATACGATCTTGAAACGCATAGCCTTTTAACGTTTGACAAATTGATTCTTAATCACTGTTGAAAAAAATCAAGGCTTGCTTTGAAAACAAAATCCACGTTTAACAAAATTTAAATAAATTTAGTAACCTCAAAAAGAATATCTCCTACTTATTTCATTGTTTTTTTACTTTGGTATGACTTCCATTTTTTCCTTAAAAACTTGTGCAGCAATCTATGACCTTGTTACTATGGTTACAGAGAACTATGCTTAAGTGCGAGTGTGTGTAGGCGAAGACGCGCAACTAACGAGGCTGTTGACGGCACTTCAACGGTGCCTTTTTACACCATTACGTTTGTCCTCTTCTTTTGGAATGTTCTCTGTATGTCGAAAATATAATATATGCGAATGAATACAAAGAAATAAATAATGTTGACGCTAGGAGCGCTGTTTGTCGGTAAATCATTACTTAACCTTCAAATGGTAAAGTGATTGGATACGGAACTTAGCAGTTTATTTTAAAAATCGACATTATAAAAATTAAAAATTGATTAGAGCGACGGAAGGAAACAAATATTTCGTGATATTTTAAATTTACAAATAAAAATAATAATCCCTAAATTGCTACACTGTCCGAGGCGTAGATCGGCCGATAGGATAGCGCGCAACTCCGATGTGTAGGCAGCTTCGAGCCTAGATACACTTCCTGCCACCGTTGAATACTCCCCGACTTTATTAGTTTAACTAGCCCGTAAAGACCAGAAGCCGTGTCCAAAGTAGCTGAGTCACTCATCGGTCACTCTGCTGCTCCTCTGAATTTGCGTACCTCAAGGTTCGAGAATGGAGCTTTTGTCGTAACGCTGAACCCGCGATATTAATAGCCTGTTATATACTACAAACGTAAAGACATTGAACCATGAACAATTTCCCAGAGGTTATCTAAATTTACCGATCTAGGTGTTGTTCATTGAATCTGTGAATCCTATCAACCATATTGAAACTGTTACCTATAACAGTAATGTCGATTAACAATACGGATTACTACGCTAATTGTTAAGGTATCTCATGCGGTAATGTGGTTCGCTCTTTACATACTTCAGTCAATGAATGACCACTTTCTTGAGTCACTGTTGGCACTGCGACCTCGTACAGATCTATTGTGCCCCCTTTCTGTATTCCTGAGATGCCTTCTCCAGTCCTAGTCTCCTTATGAAGTCTAGGATTTGTAGAAGATTCAAAGTGGAAAACTACTCCAGTTCTAATTGATATTTCCCCCATTCATTATTTAGGTACTTGCAGATGCTTGATCTTCTAATTGTCTATCAATTTCTCCTCCTTATCCTCAACGCTTATTAAGGAAGTTGTGTCCATTTGTCCAGCTTTTTTCTTGTGCGGTTAGTTCCCGCTCATTCTATTTACATATTTACTCACGCTGTCACGAGTAGGGAAATTACGTCCACCCACACAGAGCCCCGCATCCATGGGTAAGGCTAAGGTACACTGGAAGATTGCCAGGTATTCCAGGGCTCCGATTGATACCCATTATGCTTGTGTCATATATTTCATTAGCATGGGTCATTTTACCCTTTCGGATTAGTTAGGATTAGCCGGGTTATGTTGTGTGTGCGTGTGTGTGTGTGTGTGTGTGTGTGTGTGTGTGTGTGTGTGTGTGTGTGTGTGAGTGAGAGAGAGAGAGAGAGGGAGAGGGAGGGAGAGGGAGAGAGAGAGGGAGAGAGGGAGAGAGAGGGAGGGAGAGGGAGAGAGAGGGAGGGAGAGGGAGAGAGGGAGGGAGAGGGGGAGAGGGAAAGAGAGGGAGGAAGGGGGAGAGAAGGAGAGAGAGGGAGAGAGGGAGAGAGAGAGAGAGTCTCTTCAAGATCAGTGAAAGCAGTATGGACTACTTCATGTGAAGGTACTGTGTGATATCTACAGCTGCTCACTTTAGCTGTTTCCGTTAGACGAACATTGATTTCGACAATGAAACAGATTTTAAAAGAACGTAAATTAAAAAAAAAGTTACGAACTTTACAGCAATCCAGGTACACTTTTTATGAAATTAAAAAAAATGTCTTTTGTGTTACGTGATATTATTATTTCCGCGTTTATTATTTACTCGAAATAAGAAAATACGGGAGTCCTTAGATTCAGGTACCTTTTTTGTGATTTTAAAGCGAAATACGCTTGTAAACGATTTATATCGAACATAAGTAGTTTACCTTTGAAGGCGTTTTGACAATCGTAACACAGGCAAATCATTGTTAAGTAGCCTACGACTGTACTCACCTGTAACAAAACAAAAATACGATTAGTACAACGAAATAATGTCACTAGTATCACAAAAGTGAACATTTTAACATTTATCATGTTTTATGGCTGGCTGTGATGATGGATTTTGCGCGTTTCATGATGCAAGTGCACAAATTTATATTGGTAGTTATAGTAAAAGATCAGTTGTTTTATAGTAATTAAAACAACTGATAGGCTATATAATAACTTTTAGCTTATGTTGTTAAAAACTAGCCATGTTATAGTAAAAGAGAGGTTATGAGTTGTTTTATATTAATTCGTAACGATCAGCTGATTCCACTGAACAGTTGATAGGCTATAATAAATTTAAGGTTTTATTATGTAAAAACTAGCTATGTTATAGTAAAATATCAGATGTTTTATATTAATTCGTAACTATCAGCTGATTTCATTGATTCAGGCTATAGTAAGTTTTAGGTATGGTGTTAAAAACTAGCTACGTTATAGTAAGAGATTAGCTGTTTTATATTTCATCAGCTGATTTCATTGATAGGGTATAATACGTTTTATGGGTAATATTGTTAAAAACTTAGCTATGTTTACTTGTCGTGTTTTCAAACAAATTATCGTAATTAAAATAAAAATAAAGAAAAACCATGATAGATGACTTTTATTTTTGGTTCAATAACAGAAACTAGTTTTTTTTAGTAGCTCCATTTATGCGAAATTGCATCTTCAAAATTAACTGTACTTCTAAAAGTCCGATAAGCTTGCTTAAGTGTTCCACACTTGCATAGTAGTAGTAAACGAAAACTGCAAATAGTGTTTTGTAAACACTACGCGTACTGTTTTAGAAACGAATCATACACGAGAACCATGTAATATGCTTGTTTTGTGTCCCAGTTAACCAGGTTTCTCGAGGTAGAGTTATCGCTACGTTTATCGCTTGAGCCTTTCATTATGTCATCGCCTAAACACGCAGGAACTTCGTCACTCGACCAATTCAGCTCACTAACACCAACCACACATCTACGCTAAACGTTAACTCTCTCTCTCCCGGATTTCAACGACCTTCCTGGGAAGCAAGTCAACAAAACTCCCGCAACAAAACTCTCTTCTTAATGATTCGCATTATAGCACATCTCGGGTCATATCCCAGCCGGCGCACTATTTCGAATCTCTCGTAAACATTAGCTTCACTCTGATTGGTGCGTTCTTTCTTTAGATTTACACAAGTGAGTTATTCAAAGAACAGTAAATCTCGCAGTATATTCTGAATTGTCTGGCCACTGCTCCACGACAGCGCTCGTAACATTGTCCGCCAATTTAACCGGTAACCGTAATATTTATGAAAAATGTTACCGGACCAACATTAATCGAAATTTTGTCCTCTTCCTACAAGAAGGATCAAAATTATGATAGGTCTTGTCGTTCAGCCAGCATTACAGGAAATAGCCAACTACACACGTTAAATCAGAGATGAAATGAAAAAAAATTACACATATGTGTTTGGGCTTTCCACAAGGTACTTTGGTACCAAATTTCAAAACAATCGGTCAATGCGTTAGCCGAAATGGCGTAACAAACACATAAACCATTTGGTCGAGTTGAAATAGAAACCTCGCGCGATCAATTACGTGCTTGAGAAATTTTGTGGTTCCCGACACAATTTCTGGGTTTTCGAAAATCGACGATCGGCAAACAATTCAGGAAAGCGTTAGAAGGTTATACTCGAATTGTGAATGGCTGCCACTCTGGATAGAGACCACTAATTCAGCTTTTATAATTACAATTAGGTATCACTCGTTGAAGGTCACAACGTATCGTTGGTTCAACCAACCTCCAAATTGTAGAATATGGGGTGGAATTTAGAGATATACCGTCATATTTTTTTTTTTAAGTGATTACTTCATATCGCGGGGTAGGGATGTATGTTTTTCACGGGGGAAAATTCAATTTGCCGTCACGAAACGCTCAAACACATCCATACACGCACTCTAGTGAACAAAATTATTATTATTATTATTTAGTGATTAATAAAATGTATTTTTGAAGTGAAAACTTGTATGGTCGCGCTTGACAAAACTAGGGCATAAACACTTGCTTTTGCTTGAATGCATACTTCACAGCATATATTGTTTTTGTATACATCTAGACTGGAAGTAACTACTTCTGAACAGCTGATTTCGCACAATAGCTTCAATATCATTTCAATTGAGGTTATGTTTATTATTCTTGTTAATTTTAAAAGTGTGTATTTTCTAAATTTGTGTAGTTAAATTATTTAACGTATATGACCTATAACAATTTTTGAATGCCAGAATCACAAATACGATATTTACTCTTATACTTACAGTATAACTGTCACAAATAGGGTTATAAACTGATTAATTATTAAAGTATCTTATATAGCCAAAGATACTCAAATTCATAGTCTGTGACAGTTTCAGTTAATTTTTAAGTTAACCTACATGCACGCGAAATTTAATACGAAAATAATTTTCCAAAGTTGCCCTTTCCTGCATGCATCTAAATTTTGATGAAAAAAATTCCATTATATAGTGAAGAGGTTCACAGTCAAGCATGTCACTTCTGTCGGCCAGTTCTGCACTGCCTAAGTTTTTTATTTTGTCTTCGAAAGTCTCCCAAAAGCAATATTTGCACTTACTCGAAATTAAAGCGATGTGGGTCTTTTGGAACACCGATATAAAATATCTTTTCACCACCTTACATCTCCCCTAAAACACGTTGTTTTTGATTTTAAAGGAGAACTAGCACTTATTTACACTCATAGCACAGCCTTTACCTTATTTAATCACATACTTCAACCATACCACAAGCAAGTTACTTGCAGTTGAAAGCACATTTCCCGATATTATTACCAATAGCATCCATATAACGAACCTAAAATAATACTACAATCAGTTAAACTAATTAATCAATTAAAACAGCTGCACTGTCATTCCAGATTTGTGGACAACAAAATGTTTCAAATTACTTATAGGTAATTAATTGCATAATACAGATATAGTAATTACTACTTGTGCACTAAATTAACTGTCATCTAGACAAAACAAATGCAAATGTATTCCAGAACAAGACTATTAATTAATTGTACAGCCTAATTAACTATCTACTTTAAAATGAGGTAGACAATTAGGAATCAAAGATAAAGTGATTTTAATGTTATCTATATAACAAAATGAAATACAGTATCTTATTAGAAAACATTTGTAAAATCTGTTAGTGTCAGATTTAAAAATTTGATCAGAATTAAACACACGTTTGGAACTCGGGGAGTTGCCGACGGAAGCGAAGCATTTGGTAATAATATTTTTGTTGAATATATAATCAGTTTGAAGATATGTTTACAAATATCTTGGTTTGATTAGATAAATAAGTGAACCTAGCTCAGATATTATTTACTGTAGTTATAGTAAAAGATTAGTTGTTTTATATTAATTCGTAACATATTAATTCGACTTTATTGAACAGCTGACAGGCTGTAAAACTAGCAATACTAACAACAACATGTATTATAAACGGTTACAACGTGCGCGTGTTCTTCAACTACGGAAAACATCAAAACCAAAGCAACACAACGTTTTCATGTAGCACGATGTACTGTTATCGAAAAGGCGGAATAACAAAAAGGCAGAAATAGAGAGACGAAATTCGTTTGCTCTTTCGTGCCATGTTTCCGTTACATTCCTCCGTTCGGTAGACTTTTTTTTCTATTCACTTCTCTCGCCGAAGCCAATATTAAAAGCTTCGCTTCAAAAATATTTTTATAAAGTTAGGTATTGCAACCGTTCGACCGTTTCAAAATGGCGGTTATTCCAAATCTTATGAAATTGACGACGTTCAGGATTTAGTTGCGTACCTTAAATGCAATTTTTAAGTTTCAAATGTTAATTTGTGGTGATTATGATGGTAAAAATCAAGTTTTCAAATGATTGTAATATTTAAAAAAACATTGTTACCAGCCTTTCCCAATATATAAGTTGCCTAAGAAAAAAAATGGATTTTACTTATATGTCAGTCATTTTGTGAGGTGTCGTTAAATATAGAAATATATATTAAAGACAGACTTCTCAAAAAAGTGATTCTGAGAGGTCAGGATCGTGCTCATTTCAAAGTCTCGGTTCTGGGTCTTGCCATAATGGCAGCTTTAATAGCTTATCCTCCGATTGGAAATTCGTTGATAAAATAAACACGAGAAGTATTTATAATACTTTAAACAAACCCTCTCTGACTACATATTTGTTTTTCACTTCTTTTTCCCGCAGGGGTGCAGACTAGCTGCACCTATTGAGAGGATTTAGACATCCCTCGCAGTACCCGAGTCTAACACACACTTACACGTACAACACTACACTTGCGACTTTAACACTTTACACTCACACTTACATTTAGGTAGGCGATAATAGCCTTAATGTGCTTTTCGCCTTAAAATAAAAAAATCACGTTTTTTTCAAAAAACTGTTATTTTAAGTACGATTAAGGCAATGTTTTATTAAGGAAATATTAGTCACGCTTTTGGCCTCTTGTCACGCCTATGCACACTTCAGCGTTCATACGCACTACAAAATGGCGTCAAGTGCGTAGGCGTGCGTACACAATCCTAGCTCTGCAGTCGCTCCAACTCTAGTATTACAAAGAATGCAACTAGAATAACAAAGGCATCCGTTGGTGAGTTGAACGCGTGGCCGAGCAGGTGGAATGTCTTTATTTCAAGGTCACCGCTGTCTAGGCTTACCTGTCTGTGTCTAGTGTGGTTCCCACGCACGTCTGCAAATAAAATAAATCCGTGACACTTAACATGTCACACGGTGCACTGTTTATTGAGTTTCCATTGAAAAAACTAATTTCTGTTATTGAACAAAAAATAAAAATTATGCATCACGTTTTCTCTTCCTTTTTATTTTAATTACGATAATTTCTTCTAAGACAAGACAAATTAATACAACTAGTTTTTAACAACATGACCTGAAACTTATTATAGCCTATCAGCTGTTTAATGAAATCAGCTGACCGTTACTAATTAATACAGGCCTAAAAGACAAATTAACAGAGCTAGTTTATAACAATATAACCTAAAACTTTTTATAGCCTATTAGCTGTTCAATGAAATCAGTTGATTAATATAAAACAACTGATCGTTTACTACAACTACCAATATAAATTTGTGCCCTCGTATCACGCGACGCGCAAAATCCAACATAACAACCAGCCATACATACATCATGTTAACACCTATATATACCGGGACCATGAAATTTCGGGACCGATCCTGATTTCTAGATAACTTTATTGAAGGGTCTTTAAAATCTATATATTTTCGTTCGATTTGATTCAAACGTGGCAGAAAAATCGATTATCGTAAAAAAATTCGTTCAACAGTTTCAAATCTTTAAAAACTCATAACTTGTTTTGTATTAAACGATTTTGAAAATACAATTCATTCGCTATCGTAATCATCGTTAATTTTTAAAATCCGTATGAATTAAAAATATTTTTGATGGTGTTAAGGGTTCATTTCGTATTTTCAATGTAATCTGAAAGTTAAAAATAT